>VZTB01006907.1:62027-114040 GCA_013397245.1 Thryothorus ludovicianus | reverse complement strand
AAGCAAATGAATACAAGATGGAGGATCCTTGTGATTTTTAGGCTTCTTCCTTCTTCTTCCTTTACTCCATATTCTGCAATGTTTTCAGTCACTAAATGATGGGTTAGAATTTGCCACAGTACATTGTTACGTGAATAGAAGTTTAGTTAGTAATTGGTAGAAAAGTAGAAATAATGTATGTTCGTGGTGGCGATTGGGTGAATTATCTTGAAGAAGACCTTGAATCCGTGTGTTAGAGTTGGAGGCTGTTGGAGACTTTTGGCTTCAGGTTGCTAGAGAGGCTTTTCTAGACTTTTAGCTTTAGAGGCTTTTGGCTTTTTAGACTTTAGGCTTTTTGCTTTTGGGCTCTTTGGTGTGCTTTCTCCTTCACGCTAGGTGTGCAGAAACTGTTGATAAGAAAAGAATAAACAAGAGAAAAAGATCAACCATGAGTCCAGTTCATTTTTCTTACTAAAAGAGGACATTACAAGACTAGCCACCCCTATCAGGGGAGAGACAGGTAGGAGTTATAAAACTTTATACAGGACACCTTCCAGCACACTGCTTTGCCCAGGTAAACAACACCCCAGTGCCAGAGCAGAGAATTCCCTTGGTCTGACCAGGGAAATCACACCCAGGATTCCCACTGGAGGAGATCCCGGCTCCCTGAGCTGATCCCTGCAGCAGCCTCTGTTCCATGCTTTAGCCTGTTTTCTCTCTGAAGTTCATCCCAGGATGGCTCATCACTGTGTTTCATCCCAAGCAAACCTCTTCTCTTTGTTTACCTTGAACAAATATTTGCAGATTCCAGAGCTCAGATCCTTGGGAGGGATTATGAAAAAATCGCTGTGGCCCCTCCACCTCCCATACAGGATCTGGGATGTGCTGCCAAGCTGGGCCCTGCTCCCAAAATCTTTAAGCTGTGCTTTATCTGCCCACTGCCTGCACACCTGGGTGCCTGTGCATTCCCATGAAGACTCTGGGAAACACTGGGAAGAATTTATCCATGGATTTCGCTGAAACGGCATAAATAGAACAGTGAGCAAAACCACTGCAAATCCTTTTCATCCCACTGGCTTTGATAGAGATACAGGGTTTGTTTGCTGCTTAATTTTTCACGTTATATATATAAACAAATATGGGATTCAAGAAGAATTTTTTTCCCCATCCCTATCCATCTTCTCCCATGCCTGGATTTAAGACATGTGTAACAGGTGGAAGAGGCTGAGTGGCAACTTGGCTTCACTGGGCACCCAGTTCTCAGCAGGGGCTGGGAATTGGAGCAAAAAAGTGGGCGGCAGGGAGAGGCTGTGATTCATTTTTGAGGGAATGGGAAAAATGGGAAGCACCTCCCAGTCTCCTCTCAGCATCGTCTCTGCTCTCCCGGAGCATAAACAACTGCCTCATCCCTAATGACTCTGCTCTCGTTAAGGGGAAACTTTGTCTGTTTGCAGCCACTCAGAATCCAGCCTGCATCCTGCCGAGTGTGAGGCAGGGTGGCTCTGATCCCCGCCATCCATGGGAATGATGCTGAGCAGCAGAATCTGTGTCCAGCTCCTCCCGAGGGTCCCAGACCTGCTCTCCCCCTTGTCAGGGGGATATGGGGGTGCTCTGGTCAGCCAAGCTCCTGGAAGCCTCTTCCCCAACCTGGCTGAGAGAAAAGGGGACACTCACCCTGTCTGAAGCTCCTGGAAGCTCCTGGAAGAATCCTGCCTCATCTGGCTGATGGAATTTCCTGGAGGCCTCTTTTCCCACTTGGCTGATGGAGAAGGGAGTGCTGGCCCCGTCTGTGCCAGCTGAGCCTGTGGATTCAATGTCCTCCAGAGCAACATCCCTTTGAGCAGCCAGTTGGTTTTTCCATATGCCAGGATTCTGGGAATCACACAAAAGGCACCTTTGGCATCCTACTGTCATGAAATTCTTCAGCACTTCCCCAAAATACATTCAGGGCAGGATAATCCCACCACACTCCATGACTGACTGGCTGTAGTCACCTCTTTTCCAGACTTGGAGCTATTTAGAGAAGGAAGGATCTTGTTTTGCCTGTTTGCTCCAACCCCAGCAGGGTGGGATCTTGGCCCATGGTTGGGAAACTTGTGTATTCCATGAATACCAAAGTAATTAATAAATGAGAAGAACCAGTGGGGAGGCAGAGCTCATGGCTGGAGGAGCTGATTCTGAGCAAAAAGATTTCTTTTATGCATTCCAAGCTCTTCCATGCAGGAAACAGCTCCGGAACTGGTATGGACCTCCATAAGTTCTTCCACCTGTTCCTAGCATTAACCTTTGCAGCTCCAGCTTAGCTGAAGTGAGATCCCAACCCCCTGCCTGGCTGGGAGTGTCTGGAGCAGAGCCCCTCAGCAGCTCTGGGAAGTTGAAGGGTCCCTCTGGCATCTTGGAGCCAGGCAGGAAAGAGCTCCAGGGCTCCTCATTAATCAGCCATCATACAGGGAAATTCTAGTGCCTTCTAGCAGGCTTTTTCCCCTGGATGAGGAAGCATCTGCCTCTTAATTAGAGGCCAGCAAAATGCTACCGTGTGATCTGCGAGGTTGTGCATATTTAATATCTCAGCTCCCAGCTGCTGCTGCTCGGTGCTGTGCTGGAGAAAGCGCAGGCTGCCAAGTGTCCTTTGATGTTTCCTCACGCTGGCTGTCCTTGGAAACAGGGGGAGCACTTCGACCCAGCGACTGCAAAACCTGGGGGAAGCACGCTGGGCAGGGAGGAGCCTCCTTGCCTGCACTGGTCTGGCTGCTTTACCCAGGGTGGGGCAGGGGCAGCTGGGGCAGGAGCTGTGGGTGCTCCTGGTGAAGAGCAGGGACCTGAGGAGGGGAGGGGAAGCAGGACAATGCTGCTGCCCTTCCTTACCCAAACACATCCAGTCTGGACTCTGCCAACGGATTCCTTCTCCTGGTGCTGCTGGGGACAGAGATGAGTGTCACTGAGATTGAGGCTCATGCAGTTCCTCACACAGTGACCACCCAAAGGTGGCCACCACTGTACTGTCACCTGTGGTGAGCCAGCAGCAGCAGGAGGTGGCAGTAGGAGATGTGGAAGTTCTCCTGCCAGGTGTTGAGAACCTAAAGTCACCCAGAGGAATCCTGCCCATCCCTGGACACTGGAACTCGAATGTTTCCCAGCCCTGCTCATGTACCAGCCCTTGTTAACTGTGTTTCAGGACTCTCCTGTCTGTATTTTTTGCTTTTCGGTCCATGTTCTCCATGTAGCTCCCTGGAAATTTCCATGTCTATCTTCCCCTCCATTTCTTGATCCTCCCTGAAGCATTTTGCAATTTTAAATTGCGCCCTTTTCAGTCCAGTGCATTGAGGTGTCACCAAATTGCTCTCAGTATCTTTATTTTTCCTCTTTGGATGTCAGGAAAGGGCTCCACAATATCCAGACAAAATTTGTGTGTAGAGAGTCATCCATGGAGGATTAAATCAGCCTGGTACTTGTACCTCCTTAAGGACTTACAGAACCCCAGAATCCTGAAATGGAAAAGCCCTCCAAGGTCATTGAGTCCAAGCTGTGCCAAGTCTCCACCTTGTCCCAAGTTCAGAGCTCTGAGTGCCACATCCAGGCCTTCCTTGGACACTTCCAGGGATGGGGACTCCACCACTGCCCTGGGCAGCCCCTGCCAAAGTCTCACCACTCTTTCCATGGAGAAATTCCTCCTGATGTCCACCCTGAACATCCCCTGGAGGCTGTTCCCTCTCCTCCTGTCCCTGTTCCCTGGGAGCACAGCCCGACCCTCCTGGCTGTCCCCTCCTATCAGGAGTTGTGCAGAGCCAGAAGGGCCCCCCTGAGCCTCCTTTTGTCCTCCTTTGTCCCCCTGTAGCAGCGACTCCTGTCACTGGTGCTGCTTCCTCCTGCCAAAGCCCTTCATCCCAGAGAGCAGCACCTGCACTCCGTGAGCTCCAGGAAGAGGAGAGCCAGGACAGTGTGGTTGCTGCTCCCCAGAATTCCCCCTTTGCTCCTTCTCCATCCCCTCTGAGGTGTTGTTCCCCATTGACCAAGTGGATTCTGAAGTCCCGGAGCAAGCTCAGATCATTCCTCTGCAAATCCGCAGGAGCTGTGAGGCACCAGCAGCTGGGAAGAGCCAGATTCCCAATGGCCCATCTGGAAGGATGGCCAGGAGCAGCTCAGTACCCAGCCAAAACAGGCTTTATTTGCAGGAGCAGAAGCAGATTTTGGGTTGGGATGGAGACAGCCAAGAGGCTGAGCAGGGAATTTGCTAAAAACAGTATTTTTTGCCACCCTTTGCTTGTTTTTTTGTTGTTGGTTTTTTTTCTTTTTTGTCAAAAATGAAATGTCTTGCTGGAGATTCTCCATTAAAGCTGAACTGGGAAAGCTGCCAAGATCTGGGACGGATTCTCAGGTCAAAAATATGCTAGGGAGTCAACCTTAAAAACAAGGCTCTGGTACAGGGGATTTGTCATGGAGTGGGAGCTCCGTGCTCCAGTCCCTTCTGGAGGATTAGGATTTCCTTGGAGTCTGAAGTCAGTGCCTCAAACACAGGGCAAAATGTTCTTGTAGTCTGTCACTCATGTATTAAAAGTTTGCTCCTGGACCAAAGAAACAATTTTCCCATGAATATTTCATCAAAACTGATGTGTTTGGGTGGGGGGAAAAAAAAGCAAAAAAAAATGGACGAATGGTGTTTTCTACAAAACAAATACACTACATCCAAAACAATTCCATACTGCCCACCCCCATCCAGCAGTGCCCTCTTGGGTCCTGCAGGCTCCTGGAGCTGAGCCCAAGCATGAGAGCCTGGAACTAAACTGGACATTGGCTGGATTGATATCCCTGACCTTCCATTCCTGTCCATGGCAGGAGGAAGGGCATTCTGGCAGGAGGTGACTGAGGGGTCAATTCAGCAATGGCAGCTCTGATCTCTGCTCCCTGGCACAGGGACAGCACCCAGGGAACGACTGGAGCTGGGCCAGGGCAGGCTCAGGCTGCAGATCAGGGCAAGGTTCTTCCCCCAGAAGGTGCTGGGCACTGCCCAGGCTGCCCAGGGAATGGGCACAGCCCCGAGGCTGCCAGAGCTCCAGGAGCCTTTGGACATCCCAGGGATGCCCAGGGTGGGATTGTTGGGGGGTCTGGGCAGGGCCAGGGGCTGGGCTGGATGATCCCTGTGGGTCCTTTCCCACTCAAGAGATTCTATGATTTTAACATTTCACCTGGGGAAAAAAATCTCTGTTGGAAGAAGAGACCTGGATGTTTCTCCCCTGGCCAAGGCAGGATGATGGCATTGGGGTGGGATGGAGGGGATGCTCCAGGGATGCTCCCGGTGCTCAAGGACACCTTGAGGCTGGAGGCTCCTCAATCCTCCAGCACAGCTCCTGCTCAGCCCACTCTGGGCAGGAACTGAGTTAATATTTCACTAACAAATCTCCTAAACTCAGGCTTCCTGTGGGGCTGGCATTGATCACTGATCCTCAGAGCTCCCCTCTTTTTTCCTTCAAACCTTCCCTAGGCTGGAAAGGCAGCTGCTGATTGATATTCCAAGGCAAACGTTGCAGTCTTTCAAACACTGCCAGGCTTTATAAAGAGCTGTTAATAAAATGGATTCACCCAGCAGGAGAAGCAAAGGGAAGGGGAAAAAATGGCTGGAAGGAGCAGAAGGGTCATTTCCAGACAACTGAGGGCTTTTCCCTACACTGCCTCCAAGGTCTTGGCTTGAGATTGTTCAGGAACAAGAATTCCAAGGGCAGTTTGTTGGGATTTCAGCATCGGAGCAAAGAGCTAATATTGAATTTGTGAGAGGAGCTTGGCTTGAAGAATTTGGATTCATCCATCCTCAGATCTTCAAGATTCCAGAGCACTGGATGATCTCTGGGGAGGAAGTTATCAGCTATCCATGTGTTTTGTCACGGAGGCAGATGTTCCTTAAAGAAAAAGAAGGATTGGGACAGAGGATGTGGCACCTTAACACCCCCAGCAGGAGCCCTGTCCCTGGGGACTCAACAGTTCTCACTCTGTGCCCTTTTCTGACCTCTCTGCCTGTGCTGAAGGAATGTCCCACCCTCTGTGGGACCCCTATGCCACAGATAGACCACTGGAGCATCTTGGTTCCCCTTCTTTCTGGCATCCCTGAGTTTTGCCTTCAGAGTGGGGAGCCAAGAAAACCAAGTGACTTGAGAGAGATCAGCTTAGAAGAGCAAGTGACAGATAAAAAAGGCATCCCAGCACTGCCTGGAACTGAGAATTGAGGCATTTCCAAGGTGTTGACAGTGAGGAGGAGGGAGGTATACTTGGCTCCCAGCAGCTGGAAAAGAGAGCAGAATATGGTTTCTTTCCTCCCCCACAAGAAGGGCTGGAGGTTCCCTGCTCTGGTCACAGCCTTGCTTGGGGTCTGCATGGAACAGGAGGGGACCTGCCCTGAGCAGGGACTGACCCTCAGGGTGAGGAGCTGGGGCAGTCCCACAAGGCACACGCTCACTCATCGCTGGGGACTAAGGGTCCCCTGCTCCTGAAAGCTCTTCACCAGCTTGGGATGTCCCTGCACATCAACCAGGGGTCCTCTGCTCCTCCTAACTCCCTGGGCTGGACAGACTGGGTGGGTCACACACACCTGAGCTGTGAGGGGAAACAAGAACAGCCCCAAATCCAGAGCTCCAGGAGCACTGGGACACCACTCCCAGGGATGCCCAGGGTGTCTGAGCAGGGCAGGGAGGTAGACTGGATGGTCCTTGTAGGTCCCTTCCAGCTCAGGACATTCCACTATTCATTGTCCTCTTGGTACCACACCACACTGTCACGTTTGGTGGTTTTTAAAGGATTTTTAAATCTCTTTAAAGGACTTTTAAAGACACAGATTTTAAAGGATTCTGCAAAGCAGTGTCTGAAACACAGGGCTCTATGGCAGAGCTGGGTGTCAGTGAAGGCCCAGACTGTGCAGTGCTTCCAGATCCTCTCCCCATCCCATTCCGTGCTCTCCTTGACATAGGAATTATGGTGCAGCCATCAGAGGGCTTTGTCTGACAGCTGCTCCACCCTGGGATTTCCTTACTTGATTTCTCAATTTGGGAAGTCTTGGGGGACTCAGTAGCTCAATGGCCATTGTTTACTCCAGGCCTGGGAAGGACATCAGGACATGTGCCCACACTGCTGGCCTGGGAGACTGACTTGGACACACAGCACAAAATCTGGGAAGCCACAAAACACAGAGTGACTCATCCTCCTTCAGAAACGACTTTCAGCCTCCTCGAAGGTCGCTGGTGCATCTCTTCACTTCTGCAAGGGCTGAGGTTGTTCACAGCAGGGGAAAATCCCCCTCGAGAATCCCAAGGAAGGCACTGGAGTCTTTCCTCAAGGTGACATTGCAGGCTGTGTCTCCTCCTGAGCATCTGGGAACGTGGAGGGGCCTCCACAGTTCAGCCACTCTGTTTTGGGAGGTCTAACAGGTGGCATTGAATAGAGAGAAAGAACACTTTCCAAGGGGTCTGCTGAAGCTTCCAACCCTTTACCAACTCTATATCCCATCTCTGCAGGGATGGGATCTGCACCTCCCCTTCTCCTGACACCTTCCCAATGGACACTGCTGCGGGTGAGGGAGCAGACCCAGGAGGAGCAGGGCTGAGTTGTTCTTCCAACCCTGTACCAGCTCATTACCTAAAGACTCTGTTTTTAATGTCTGAGAGCTCAAGCCATGGGGAAGGTCAGCAGTGCCTGGCAGAAAGTCCCTCCTGAGCCTGCCCTTCAGCCCAGCACATGAACAGCGTGGGCAGGTGAGAGGTCACAGCCACAGGAACCACATCAGCCTGGCACAGAGGATTGCTGCAGTAAAGGCTGGGATCTGCCAGGGCCTCTACTCCTGGCAGAGCACAAGGAGAGGGAGCAAATGGGGAGGAGGGCACTGACTTGGCAGGAATTCCATGGTGCATCTCCTGCTCTGCCTTTGACCCTGCTCCTCTCAAACTCTCGGGACAATTTGCACATTCCCTTTGAAAGGGCATTTTTGTGAAGGCTATTATGGTTGGGATGCTTGGAATGCTGGGATCAGGGGGCTGACCTCTGGGACTTTGGCAGCGAGGGAGCAGCACCCTACAAGAAACAGCTGCTTAATTATTTGTATCTCTTGCCTCATTATTAAACTTGGGTCCTCCACCCACTTTCTGAAGATCTCAGAGCATGTTTGTAAATGACAAGTTAAGATCTCAGAGTATGTCTGCCAATGCCAGTTTAACTCAGCTGCTTTTATTTTCTGCAGGTCACATTCAGGGACCAACAAGGAGGGGCTGGATGGTCCTTGTAGGTTGCTGCAGGCAGGGATAAAATGAGGTCCCTGGACAGAGGGAACAGCCCAGTTCCTGGGATAATTCCATCCTGTGCAGCGAGGGAAGAAAGGAGAAGAAACCACTTCAGACCAGGGGTTTGTGGCCCAGCAGAGCATCCTGTGGACTGGGTTTAGGCACTGGGTTGGCAGCAGCAGCAATAATGAGATTTGCTCTTCAGGTTGTTCATCCTTCTTGTGTCCCAGGATGTTCTGCAGAACCAGAGCTGCTGGGAGCATTCCTCACCAATCTTCCTTCCTTAGGCCCCTGGAGGGGAAAAGCCCCAAAAAATTCCACAGCCAGAAGGAGAAATGAGATGTCCACACCCTTCCAATGATGTTTTGTATCCTTGACACCTCCTTTCCTCACAACAAACCTCTTACCCTTAGGAGACCACTTTATCCCAAAGGTCTGTGCTGGAAGGGACTCCTGAAGGTTTGTTCCCACACTAGACCAGGTCTCTGCTTCTGGATCTGCAGTCTCAGAGGTTCTGAGCTGGAAGGGACCCACTATGATCATCCAAGAGCAGCTTGATAAATCTTGGTCAATTCAGCTGTTCCAAGACTTTCCCCACACCTCTCGTGGCCTGTCCCAGGGTTTCACCACAACCCAGGGAACAATATTTTCCCAATTCCCAACCTGAGCCTGTACTTTAAGCTGTGGTTATCTCCCTTGCCCTGCTGCCACAGAAACTTTAAACTCCTCACCAAGCACAGAAAGCTCTCAGACCCCTCTTATTCTCCTGCTTTTTGCCAGACCCAGCCACTCCAGTTCTGTCCTCATGTGTCCATGTCCCTCTCCATGGGGCCAGCACTTCTCTGGGTAACTGGAAGGTTTATCCAGACCCTCCAGAGCACTGTGACCATCTTTGGAGCACGGTGGAGCTCTTTGTAACAATATCCAGAGCACTGCGGTGTCTCCAGCCCAGCACTGCTGCAGACACACATGGAAAAATGTCAGTGCAGCTGCAGGAGCCTCCCTTGCTCTGGATTTTCTCTATTTTGACCATTATTTGGTTCTTTTCATGCTGGACCACTGAGCATGCCAACAAGGGCAGTGTGAGTGATCTGCCTTTGGATCCCCTGGGGAGCATCAGGACAGATCTGGCTGGGTTTTGTGTCCATCACATCCTGTCTGACTGAGAGGAGGTGCTCGTTGCTCCTGTCAGCAATCCTCAGGAGCCATCCCTCCCACTGGAAGAACAGTTTAATTTAGGCAACTGAAGAGGATGTGGTCACACAAAGGCAGGCATGCTCTGGGAGCCCTTTAGAGGGGTTCTGGACACCCTCTGTAATCCAGTTTCTCTCCACTATGGCCATAATTCCCATTTCCACATTAAGCACGACCAGGACATGTTCCTTTCCTGCTTCCTCTGATCCCAGCAGATCCTGCATCGCTCGCTGTGGCTCCCCCGGCGCTCCTTGCATCCTACTTCTCCTGCTGCTGCTTCCACCTGCCCTCGGGCCACCGCAGCAGTTCAGGCAGCAGCCACCAGGCTGCTGTATTTCCCTGGAAATACCAGAACAGGTTCTGCATATGTAAAAGCCTGGGCACGGTGACTCTCTGTGAAGGGAATGAATATTCCTGAGCCAGCATCAGCTCCAGGCACAGCCTAATCAAAGTGCCTCCCAGCAGGCTCCTCCTGCTCTTATCTCCTCCTTCCCAGCCACTCCAGGGGCTGATTTCCTGGATGATCTGTTCTTCAGGCTCCATAAGGGGACTTAACACCCAGTCTGCCTTCAGAAGAGTTTTGTTTAGACCCACATCCCAGTCAGAATTATCAAGAAGAAAATATCACAGAATTCCAGAGTGATTCAGGTTGGAGGGACCACGGAGGGTCACTGGTGCCACCTCCCTGCTCCAGCAGGGCCATCCCCGAGCTCAGGGCACAGCATTGTGTGCACACAGCTCTGCAATATCCCCAGCAGGAGACCCCACAGCCTCTCTGGGCTCTGCTCAGGGCTGGCCACTGCCCAGGGCAGAAGTTGTGCCTCCTGTGCAGGGGCAGTTCCTGGGCTCAGCCCCTGCCCGTGGCTCTGGGGCCATTGCTGGGCCTGGAGCGGAGCGTGGACCCTGCTCTGCCCTCCCTGCACACAGGGACACACAGGGACACACAGGGACACACAGGGATGGACAGGGATGGACAGGGATGGACAGAGACACCCAGGGATGGACAAGGACACCCAGGGATGGACAGGGACACACAGGGACAGACAGGGACACACANCAGGGATGGACAGGGACACACAGGGACACACAGGGACACACAGGGACACACAGGGACACACAGGGACACCCAGAGCTGAGGGCCCCTCTCAGCTGGGGCTCCTCTCCAGGCTGAGCAGCCCCAGCTCCCTCAGCCTTTCCTGGGCACTGAGATGCTCCAGGCCCTTCCTCAGCCCCAGGAGCTCCTGTCCCTGCTGTGCTGAGGATCCAGAGCTGGACACAGCACCCCAGAGGTGCCTCCAGGGCTGGGCACAGGGGCAGGATCACCCCAACCTGCTGGGAATGCTCTTCCCAATGCCCCCAGGATCCCATTAGGCCCAGGTCACTGTCCTGGCTCAGGGACACCTTGTTGACCCCAGGTCCTTCCTCACAGAGCTGCTCCAGCAGGTCCCTCCCAGCCTGTGCTGGTTATTCCTCCCCAGGTGCAGGACATGCATTTCCCTGGTTGAACTTGGGACATTTCCTTCCAGCACCTCCCCAAATGCTCTCAGAAGATGCACACAGCTGGGTTGGGTTGTCCCATCCATAGTTTTCCACCTTGGCAAACTCTGAGAAGCAGCATCACTGTTGCATCCCAGACCACTCCATCTAAATTCAGCACAGATCCAGCACAACACAGACACAGAAATCCTCCGGAGGAGTGTCTTGAGCAATAATAACACTTTTCATAAGAAACAAACATTGGGCAACTTTGTGATTAGACTTTTATATGTTAAACATTTTAAAAAAACAACAGCTCCAGTCAGATGCATGTGTGAGTGGTGCTCAGAGATAAGCCAGGAAGTTGCTATGAATATGGATCAAAGAGCCTTCATGGAAGAGCTCCATCCTGAAATTCTATTCTGTGTGGTAGGGTTGACAAAATATCCATGGAAGGGAAAGAAAAAAGGCAAGGAAAATAATGAGAATTCACTCTGCTTCCTCAGCTGAGGATATCCATCGGAGAGGGGTGGGGTGGTATCCATCTGGGAGAACGGCATTTGCTGGGAATTTCAATGGGAAATATTCACAGGAGGAGTGACATTTTGGGCCTTGGAGATTGATGCAGCTGTCGCTGTTTGTAACAACTTCTGCTTTCTTCGGGAATGCTGTGATTTGGATAATCTTGCTTTGGGAAGTACAAGCCCTGGCCCATCCTCTGTGGAGTGCCTGCAAACAGGGAATGGGGCTGGGAATTCCTGTCTAAGGGCATTTTATGGTGATTTAAGCTGTCTGAAAGGTTTTCAGAGAATGGTGCAGTAATGGACAACTTGGGAGAGCTGGGGATGCTCACCTGGAGAAGAGAAGGCTCCAAGGAGACCTCAAAACCACTTCCAAGGCCTGAAGGGGCTCCAGGAGAGCTGGAGAGGGACTGGGGACAAGGGATGGGGAGACAAGGCAAGGGGGAAGGGCTTTAAGTTGAAAGAGGCAGATTTAGATGGGATATTGGGAAGGAATTGTTCCCTGGGAGGGTGAGAGGCCCTGGCACAGGGTGCCCAGAGCAGCTGTGGCTGCCCCTGGATCCCTGGCAGTGTCCAAGGCCAAGTTGGATATTGGGGCTTGTAACCACCTGTGACAGTGGAAGGTGTCCCTGCCCATGGCAGGGGGTGGCATTGGGTGAGTTTTAAGGTCCTTTCTAACCCAAACCATTCCACAATTCCATGATATTTCAGCACTTTTTTTCTTGCAGTTTCCAGGATCATCACGCTCCCTGCATTGGCCAGGGAGCTGGGAAAGGTTTGAGTCCCCTTCCTTTCCTGAGGATCTGCTGGGAACACCTTTTGGAAACAACACACAGGAGTTGGGTAAAGCTGATCCATTTCCAAGAAAATGTCCTTTTCTTCCAGAATGGGTGTCCCAGGCTCCCTCGAGTCTGTGGTCCTGCAGGGGCTCAAGGGGATGCTTGGAGCTGGGAACAACAGATGTCCCCAAACACCTCAACTCCAAATCCCAGTGGCTGAATCCCTCTTTAGCCCCTTTATCCATTCATAAACTGCTCCTTGATTTATTCCCCAGCTCCCCCTTTCACCCCCACCTTTGCATATATAAAAACTCACTTGGTTTTTAGCAGGTTTAATTTTTTTCCTCATTCCCCACCCAAAGTAGGGCAGTTGTTTTATCCCTGAACTGACTGCTGCTCTCTATGTAGGTTAATAAGGTTTGCTTTCATTATTTACAGAAGGTTTTGTTTGTTTGTTTGCACTTCTCCAGGAAATTTAACATAAAATGCTACCAGGAGCAAAGAAAAATAATAATTTTGTAAGTTTGTGGGTTCTTAGGGGAAAAAGACAACAAAAGAAAAACACAGAAATGATGTTCCCAATTAAAACACAAGAATTAAGTCTTCAGGGAGCCCTTGGTCACTCTGAGGAGCAAAAGGAAGGTTTGACATTATTTCAAAATATTTTTTTGGCATTCAAAAGTGAGAAAATTTGACCACTTCAGCCACTACATTTTGTTTAAATGTGAGTTACAAGATAAACCCCTCCTGGGAACCTGAACTCTGCAAATTCTTGTCATAAAGCTGGGGGACAAAAAGCAATATTTAGCCCTAATAATCATCAGAGATATTCTGTTATTGTTAATATCAAACAAAAAGAAAGGAGATGAGGTTAAATGTGAGGAATAAAGACACAGGCTCGGGCTCTAAGGATGGTTCTCATGTAGCAGCCTTCCAGCCTGACAAATAACCCAAGGAAGATTAAAAAATGTCTCAGGACCAAAGTAGATCTGGCAATGAACCAACTCCAGCAGCAGCAGGGGTGGAATCAGCAGAGATGGAGCAGAAGAAGGCGAACATGGAGGGAGAGGTGGCTGGGAGGTGATGGAAGGGCTCTCACCCTGTCCCACAGCAGCAGAAAAAGGGGGGACTTCTCCTGGAGGCCCAGATCAGCTGCACCAGGAGATGCTGAGGTCTCTGAGGCAGCCTTGGCACTGCTGATGTTCACTTTCATTTTCAGTCTAACAAGATTATGTTAATGAAAATGGGGATGCTCCAGGAGATGAACTTCTCCAGCAGCATTGCTGGAAGCTGGATGGGATGGCCTGGGGAGACCGGCATGGCAGGGCCCTGGTTGCCAGGAAAATAATGGGAATGTTGTTACAAATCACCAGCAGCACTGGGATAAAATAACTCCCCTGGATCAGCTTCCAGCAATGGCAAATCATGCTGGGAGGGATTCCACAGCCTGAAGGAGCCGGGCAGAAAATCAGGATCAAATTCCTGTCCCTCCAGGGTGGGGTAGGTGATGGGAAATCCAGGATGGCAGCACCGACCTCCTTCCTGCCTACACCAGCCTTTGGCTTCCCATGGGCATCCTCAGACTTTCTCTTCATCTGCTGCCCTTACGTTATTAATATTTGTGATCAAAATCATTCCCTTCCTGCTCAGGCAATTGAAAGCTCAAATAAAATTTATTAATATGTCCATTTTCCTGCACATATTTCAGAGCCTGATTTCCCAGAAGTTTATCCAGGTCACTTTCCCTGTCACAGAGCTTTCAGTGCTGAAGAAACAGTCAAAACATGAAAAGCCTGGAATGGGATCAATCCACCATCCCAGTTCCCTCCTATTGCCACCTGCAGATGGTTCCAGGAGGGGGCCAGGAATGGGGAAAATTTCCCAGAAGAGTGTGAGGGCTGGGTGCCAGGATCAATGTGACATGGAAGCTCAGCAGGACATGCTCCAGGGAGAGAGGGGTGGGCACAAAAGGAGAAGCCTGTGAGGATGGACAGGGCAGAGGAAGTGGGAGATCCTGGTGTATCCCGGAGAGGATGAGGAAGAGCATTCCCAGCAGGTCAGGGAGGGATCCTGCCCCTGTGTCCAGCCCTGGAGGCACCTCTGGGGTGCTGTGTCCAACTCTGGATCCTCAGCACAGCAGGGACAGGAGCTCCTGGGGCTGAGGAAGGGCCTGGAGCATCTCAGTGCCCAGGAAAGGCTGAGGGAGCTGGGGCTGCTCAGCCTGGAGAGGAGCCCCAGCTGAGAGGGGCCCTCAGCCCTGTGTGTCCCTCAGGTGTCCCTGTGTGTCCCTGTGTGTCCCTGTGTCCCCCTGTGTGTCCCTGTGTGTCCCTGGGTGTCCCTGGGTGTCCCTGNGGCTGAGCCCAGGAACTGCCCCTGCACAGGAGGCACAACTTCTGCCCTGGGCAGTGGCCAGCCCTGAGCAGAGCCCAGAGAGGCTGTGGGGTCTCCTGCTGGGGATATTGCAGAGCTGTGTGCACGCAATGCTGTGCCCTGAGCTCGGGGATGGCCCTGCTGGAGCAGGGAGGTGGCACCAGTGACCCTCCGTGGTCCCTTCCAGGCTGACCCCTCCTGGGATTCTGTGATGTGGAGATGCAGCCAGGAATGGTCTCCTCAGGTGTGACAGACGAAGTGCTTCAAACTGATCCCCAGGAGAGGAACTGCTAAAGCCAGACACAACATTCTGGCTCAGACAGGTTGGGATCCTCAATGAAAACTGAGCCATGAGGGCACACAGGGATGGATTCCTTCCTCCAGGAAAGGCACTTGCTGGAGGCTGCTCCCAGAACTGTGCCCTTGGTCCCAGGCTGTGGGAATCTTCCACACTGACCTGAAACAGCAGAGCTGAGTCTCAGCCCAGGGCCAGGATCAAGACAGAGGCTTCAGTTCCCCCAGTGTGGCCACTGGGATTTGTGCCAATCCCTCACACAGGGACGAGTTTCCCCCTCAGGCAGCCCAGAATGGGATCTGATCCCACCACAAACCGTGGCACAGACTGGGCATGCAGCTGAACAGGGAGCAAGAAGCCACTCACTGTGTCCTGCCTGCAGCTCCTGAGGACACTTCCCAGGGAAATCTTCCCATGGTCTAATCAGATCTTCAGAGACAAAATATTCAAGTATCCTAATTAGCTGCACAGTTCCAACGAATTTATCCTACATCAGCTGAACCAGATCAACCATTGGCACGTGCACTTTGAGCCCGCAATTCCCTTGAACTCAGCTTTAGGAGCTTTGCCTGAGCTTTATAATTTTGCACCCCTCAACTGCTGAAATCATAAACCCCGATAACTCTGGGCTCAGAAAATGCATTTTGATCTCTTAATTTTGTAAATGGAGCAGGATCAGGTACGAAATGTGGGTTTTGTAGAACCATGGAATCACCAAGACTGGAAAAGACCTCCCAGATCCAAGTCCAGCTTCCTCAGAAATGAGTGAGTCAAACCATTCTAGGGAAAAGTTCTGTTTCTCTGAGACTTCCTGAAGACAGCTGGGCTTGGATGTAGAGCTCTGTGTGGATTGGGAGCAGAACCATTATCATGTCCGGATGTTGCTGCTGAACTTCCCAAGTGGACCCAGAATTCCCAAAAATTTTATGAGAAAGGAATGTGTGACCCTGCTCAGGTGTTCACACTCATGTGGGAGGGGACATGGGGCGGGATGTTTGGGGACAGTGACAAAATATCAGTAGGACAACACAAATATCAAGGTTGGAGGTAAGCTCCCAGGAGGTAAAGGAGCTTCCAGGGAACTTCTCCAGCTCCTTGAATGCCTCCCCTCTCAGCATAAAACTGTGGAAATAATAGCTGCAGTCAAATCCAACACTGAGTTATTTGCCCAAATTCCAGGGAAAACTGGCTGTTAAATAAAAATCAGAAGTGGTGAAGCCACTGGCATTGAAAAGGTTATTTAATGTACAGCGCTGAAATCACAGGTTCTGCAGAGCTCAGAGGCATTTCCTGGACAATTTTCAGATTGCCCAGCACAGCCCTGGCTGGGATTTGCTTCTCCTTTGATTCCCAGCATTGCAATGAGAGACAGAATTTTCCATAAGAATGGGTTTGGGCAGAACGGTCTCAGACAAATGAGGAAGTATCAGAGAGAAATAACATCACAAATCCCTGGGGAGAGTGGGGAGTCAGCGCCCTGCTGGGAAAATGGCAGAGGGATCAATTCCAACAGGGACATCAGTGAGATTGAAGGGGGGTGAGCAGGACAGGATGGGCAGTGGAAGCCCTTTCGGGAGCAGGACCTGAGTGAGGAGAAACCCTTTAAGGCTGAACAATTATTGAGCTCCATCACAGAAAATGAAAGGAAGCCTTTTCTCGTAAACCACTGTCAGGCTGGGCAGAAATTAGTGCTGGGTGAAAGTCCCCCAGAGGAAGGATCATGCTGAGGGGTCTGGGAATCCACTGGAAATAAAAAGCAAATAGGGAAAAAGACATCCATGGAAGCTGGTTTTCCCCGTCTCTGCTTTTTCCTTTTACCTCTGAGGCAGTGTCTCACTGTCCCTGTGCTTCTCACCACTCCAAGCACAGCAGAACCAACAGGAAATTTGAGTACTCCCATCTCTGACAGCCCTCAGTGCCCTCCAATTTCATCTTCAGACAAGTCCAGGCCTGAGTCCTCAGCTCAGGTATGGTGGCTGTGCAAGGATTCTCTGCTGTCTGCTGGGGAGTTATTCACCAACAGGGCAAGGGCTGAACAAAGCCAACCGAGTTTTCTGACAAATAATTGGCCAATTCCAATCAGTAACCAGAAAAAAGATGTAAAGTGGTCGCATTTCAGAGAATCATGGAATCTCCTGAGCTGGAGGGACCCACAGGGATCATCCAGCCCCAGCCCCTGTCCCTGCCCAGACACCCCAACAATCCCACCCTGGGCATCCCTGGCAGTGCTGTCCAAAGGCTCCTGGAGCTCTGGCAGCCTCGGGGCTGTGCCCATTCCCTGGGCAGCCTGGGCAGTGCCCAGCACCCTCTGGGGGAAGAACCTTGCCCTGATCTGCAGCCTGAGCCTGCCCTGGCTCAGCTCCAGCCATTCCCAGGGAGCAGAGATGGGAGCTGCCCTCCAGAGGACGTTGAAGATCCCAGTGAGTCTCCCTTGTCTCCTCTTCTTCAGCCTGAAAAAAACAAGTGACGCCACCTTTTTAGATCTGAAATATAAGATTATGAGGGTCACAGGATCACAGAATGATGGAATGGTTTGAGTGAGAAGGGACCTTAAAGCCCATCCACTTCCACCCCACCCCTGGGCAGGGGTACATTCCACTATCCCAGGTTGCTCCAAGCCCCAGTGTCCAACCTGGCCTTGGACACTGCCAGGGATCCAGGGATGCCAGGGATCCAGGGCCTCCCCACCCTCCCAGGGAACAATTCCTTCCTAATATCCAGCATGGCTGGTATTATTAGAGCATAGGCTGAAGAGAGAGGTTTTCCCTGGATAACAGCCATGGACTGAGGGCTGCTCAGGCAGCCAGACTGAGCTCAGACTGAGCTGGACTATGCAGCACCAAGGTGCTGTCTCATTCAAGGAGAAAGCCAAGAAGAAATTAAATTCTGAGCACTGAAATGCACTTAATCGTTGGCCCGTGAACTTCTTTGTGCTTTCTGGTGAATGAGAAGAGTGTTCCCTAATTCCCTGGGCACGGGAAAGCCGGGATGTGCTGGGCATAGCCACCGAGTTCACAGCTTCACAGGCAGCACTTCCACCACATTCAGCTCATAAAAGCAATTGGCTGGAAAGCACATTAAAAACTTCTCCTTTCACTCAGTCCTGTCAGAGCCAGGAAGAAGCAGCTCTGGAATGCGAGGAAGAATGGGAGAACAGGTACCCTGCATAAAGAAGAAAAGGCCTTCAAGCTGAGCTGAATTAATGCATGAGCAGGGGGACAGCTTGAGTGTCACTCAAATCTTGGGGCAAAACATGCTGTGCAGATAAGCTGGGAAAGATCCAAACCCAGGATATAAAACCTGGTAAATCTGTGATTTTAGGGACAAGAGCACTTTAAATCAGGTGAGGAAGGTTCTGAACTCACAAAGCTTTGCCAGCACTGCAATTTAAGCCCCTGCAGGAATCTAGGGATAACGTGATGCTCCTTCAGTGGAATCATCCCGTCTTTGTCAGGCTGGGTTTGTGTAGGTGGGCAGGAAGTTGGAGCCCTCCTGCCAACTCCTCCATTTGGGTGAGAAACCATCACTTTTAGCACTCACCTACCATTCTTCTCCTTGGAGTGGCAGCCCCCGGAGTTGGGGCCGTGTGCTCCGCCCTTGGCTCACACCTAGAGCTGGAGGAGTCAGGAGGTGCTGACATGCTGGGGACTCAGCCTTCAGCTCTGGCATTTGGTGCTGACACGCTCACAAATAATGTGGGAAATGAGCACCAGAAGCCTCGGTCAGATGGAGATGCTCAAGCCAGTCCTGAGTGAGGAGAGAGTTCCAAGGGAGCTGAGCTGGGAGCTCTCAGCACAAGTCAGAATCAGCTATGTGGGATGCTCCAGTTTTGGCTTTGACATCTCCATGCAGCTCACAGTTCTGGGTTTAATGCATCGTGCCCCAAACCTTCTGAGATTTGACCCCTTTTCTGAGACATTTCTCTGTTTCTCTGCTCTGTGGAGGCATCACAGAGCTGTGATCTCAGCTGAGAACATTTGGAGGGAAGTGTTGGGGAGGACGTGTGGAGCCGAAGCCAAAGCTCTGCCCACCTGCAGTCAGGTGATTCCTGCCACAGGTTGTCAGGAGATTTTTAGTCCTTGCTGGCTCCAGCCCTAGCTCTGCTCCTGCTGGGATCGAGCAGCAGAGATGCTGTCAGGAGGTGCCAGAAGGAGCTGAGACAACTGAGGAGCCAAAGGGAAAATGCTGGATCTTGGAGCAGAACAAAGTGTGCCCAAGCACTCACCCTGAAAAGTGACAGCTAGGACAATTACCTGTGTAAAACCAAGAAACCCAGAGATAAACAAGGGCAGAGCACAGACAGTGATATCTGGAAGGTCAGGACAGAGCCTGGGGAGATGGAACTGCTTGGGGAGAGGACTTACCTGAGAGGAGAAAAGAGCTAAGACTGAAAGGCTGTTGGAGGGGTTTGCAGCTCTGTTTTTCCTGGTGGTTAACACCCTCTCCCTGCTGCCTGCAGCTGCTCCTCACTACACACACAGCAAAGGGAGCTGCGATTTGGCTCCTGCACAGAGCCAGGGGCGGGGCAGTCCCATGTCTATCTGTTGGATTTTGTGATTTTTTGTAGTTTTTCTGGGTGACGTAAAAGTTCTTTTTCTCCAGCTCGAGAGAAAGAGAAGGCAGAAACTCTTCAGGTCTAGCGTTCAAGGTTGTTTATTCTCTCTTATCTAAACCATTCTTTCTCTGCCCTGCTGAGGTCTTTCTGGCAGGACGGTCGAAGGCCTTCTCCCCCTCTGCTCTGCCTGAGAGACAGGGTTTATCTTTTATACTAAAAACTACGTATAACATTATTTACAACTAATTTCCAATACCTATCATCTACATTAGACAGTCAGATTCTACTCCAAACCAATCACTCATGTCCCTGTCACCGAGAAGATAGAGAGAAGAATAAGAAGAAGGAAGAAACCTAGAAACCACGAGGTTCCTCCATCTTGGTATCACACACCCCCTGCACCAAACCCAAAACCACTTTTACAACCTCTAACAAACTCACCACTGCTCTATTCAAATTCTTGTGACTTGTAATTCTTCTTTTAAGGTTGGCAATCATTCCCATGGGCTAAAATCCAAACCACAGATGTCTTGGGCTCTGTGCCAGGGTCTCTGAGACCCCTGCCCAGGTCTCCGAGCCTCCAGGGCAGTCAGAGACAAGCCCTGGTTCCCACATCTATTGTGTCCCTCTCCCAGAAAAACACATTACAAACAGTCCTTAGAAATCACCTTCCCGGATAATTCCCCTTCCTCCTGATGCTGACAGGACATTGGAAAGTGCTAATAGAGAGGAGTGGCAGAGCAAGGAAACTGCTCTTGATAATGAAAACCAAGAGAACTCAGTGAAGGAAAAATACTAGAATTTTCTGAGCTCACTCAATTCTTTCATTCAAATGATGAGAGAATATTTTGCCTTTTTTATTCAGGATCTTTAAAATAACAGGTTCACTAACAGGAAAAATCTCTGTCAATTTGAAACAACAAAACCCTGTCATTTAGAGAAAGGAGTCTGAGCGCTGTCACATGGGGAATATTGACACAGAGCATTTTCTCATTTTCAAACCAAAATATTTCCTTCTAGAAAATGTGAAAATGAGGTGTTTTGACACGTTCAGAAAATTCTCTTTTACTGCCTTCTCTGCTGAAAGTACTTGGCAAATTCAGGTGGCAGCAATGTAGAAAAGTTTCAGTCCCTGAAACTTCCAGAATGTGGATAATTGTGTTCAGCTCAGAGCCAAGCTCAGCTCCAGCAGCTGTGGAGCTACAGGTGCCTGGATCCAGGTGCTGATGGATCTGCTCTGCTCCTTCTTGTAAATCCCATCCTTTTCCTTGTGCTGAATTCCTGGGAGTGCTTGGATCATAACTGGGAGGAGTCAAAAAGAAGTGGAGGTGCTTCCAATGACAGCAAATTCATGGAATCCCAAGGTAGTTTGGGTGGAAGGGACCTCAAAGCCCATCCAGTTACAGTCCCTGCCATGGGCAGAGACACCTTCCACCATCCCAGAGTTCTCCAAGCCCTGTCCAGCCTGGCCTTGGACACTGCCAGGGATCCAGGGGCAGCCACAGCTGCTCTGGGCACCCTGTGCCAGGGCCTGCCCACCCTCCCAGGGAACAATTCCTGCCCAATATCCCATCTAAATCTACTCTTTTTAGTTTGAAGTCATTGGCTTTATTTTATTTGACAAGGAAATTGTATTTTAATTGTGTATTTCTTGTTCCATCCAGGAGCAAGGATAATTTTCACAGATTGAGAAGTGTTGGACCCTGGCTCTTCAGACAAATTATCAAATTATTTTCCTGGGAATTATCTCCCCCATTAGGCTTCTTTATGTGGGGCAAAAGTCAGCATGGTCCAGCTGTACTCCCAGGTAACCCTCAGAGTTTGTTCCTACACCCTCTGGAATTTTTCACAGATATGCTTTTTTTCCTAATATCCCATCTGTCCCTGCCCTCTGGCAGTGGGAAGCCATTCCCTGTGTCCTGTCCCTCCATTCCCTGTCCCCAGTCCCTCTCCAGCTCTCCTGGAGCCCCTTTAGTCCCTGGAAGGGGCTCTGAGGTGTCCCTGGAGCCTTCTCTTCTCCAGGTGAGCACCCCCAGCTCTCCCAGCCTGGCTCCAGAGCAGAGGGGCTCCTGCCCTTGGAGCATTTCCTCCTCTGGACTCTCTCCACAGCTCCAGGTTCTTCCTCTGCTGGGCCCCAGGGCTGGGGCAGCTCTGCAGGTGGGGTCTCACCTGAGTGGGGCAGAATCCCCCCTCTCCCCCTGTCCCCATGCTCAGGTTTCCCCTGTGTCAGATCCCAGCTGGCATCACTCCCTGATCCATGAAATCCCAATTGTTCCTTAATCCTTTGGCCATGTGATCCCAGGGTAGTCCATTAGCACACAGGGAAACACGGAATTGTGATGAGGAGGCCCTGGTTACCAGCTCAGCCACCAAATGTCAAGCTGCATTTTTAGCTCTGAATGGAATTAATTTGCCAGTGTTCCCTCGTTAAATGTCAGGTCCTTATGACTTGTATACATTAAACAATTCACAAATTGGAAAGCACTTGTGTAATCAAGTTAAGCATGAGGTGGGCAGATTCCCTGCACCAAAACAAACCTGAAACTTCCCTTTTCCAATTAATATTTCATTTTATAACAGCCGCCACATTAATTCTTAATTAAATGCTTATTGGAGACACTCTACTGATTAGTGTGAACTAATGAGGAACAATATGAATTGTTTATCCAGCTTCCACTTACTTTCCTTCATAAAAAGGAATTGGTGTTTGGATGACTTCTTTCATGTCTGGCTTTGCCCTGAAATGATTTACTTCTAGAAGTACTTCCATGGTAAATTTCCTCTCTGAAAGGGCTGGCAAACATTGGAATGGGAGGTGGAGGATTCACCATCCTGGAAATGTTGAAAAGCTCTGTGGATGTGGCACCTGGGGACATGGTTTAGTGGTGACCACCACGATAATCTTAGAGGACTTTTCCAACCTTAAGGATGCTGGGATTCTGTGGTCAGAAATCATGGAGTGGTTGGGGTTGGAAGGGACATGAAAGGTAATTTACACGAATGTTCATGATGTTCTGATTTTAGCTGGTCTGCTTTGATCCAGACAACCATAGGCGAAAAACCTCAGGAACTAAAGTTTCATATGTATTTCCCAGCTAATTCCCAAAAAAATCTCCAGAAGGAACTTGTCCAAATGCCTTTTCATCCCAAAACCAGAGGCAATGCTGTTCTTAGCTTATGCACAGAGCTTGTGCAGAGGCACCTGAGCCTCATCTGAGGCTCCCCCACCTCTGCAATCCCTTCTCTGAGGGAGGGGGAGCTCAGCCCCTCCAGCTGAGCTCCAGTCTGCCCTGGAGTTGGAGGATTTCCCCATAAACCTGAGAACCTGTGGCACTGGGGGTGCTGAGCAGGCGTTTTCATGGCCCTGTCCCCTCTCAGAGCTCTTGCCTTCACACCCTGTGGCTCTGTGTGTGCACTCAGGGCTATTTGCACTTACATTTATGGCAGCCTTTATTGACCATGAACTTGTCCTGGCATTTTATCACTTTTTATCACCTCCTCTTTCAGAACTTGGAGCTCTTCCCACAGCTTTTCACGAGCACCTTTAGGTTTGACTGTCCTGGCAGCTGTTGGAGCACAGAAAATTTGGGAGGTGGAGAACCACAAAACCAGCAAAAACTCACTGGTGAGAAACTTAAAAGGCACAAGGTCAGGCCAGATTTTTGTGAAGCTCTACTGGCATTTTCCCTTCCTTGAAGAAGCCCATTGACTCTCTTGGTCACTCAGAGGCCACAAGACACCTCTTACATATCTCAGGGCAGATAATTTTCCTTCAGGTCTGTTAGTGAAGGGACTTCATGAAGGATTTTTTGAGAGACAAATTCATCATCTGGATTTTGTACCTATGAACTCCTTTTGTTATTGACCTATGAATCCTTTATTCACTCCTATTTATCAGCTATTAACTCCTGTTTTAACTCCTATTTGTCACCTATCAACTCCTTCAAAGATGTCTCAAATTTTCGAAGCATGATTTCTTTATTTCTATCTAAACATCCTTTTTGACCACTTTTACTAGACTGTGATCCCTTGATGTTTTTCATGGGTTTCCTGCACTATTCAATCACAATTCCCCAGGAGGGGAATTCCCATGGACATCAGCAGGTATTGTCAGATTTGTGACCTGACAATTGTGGGATCACTGAGGCTGGAAGAGACTTCCAGGATCATCAACCCAAGCTTCAACCAGCTCCTCCATGGCCAGTAAACCATTCCACAGACTGCCACATCTGCTCCTTTTCTGAGCATTTCCAGGGATGGTGATGCCAGCACTGCCCTCAGCACTGGTACTGCAAATGTTCAATCACTCTTCCATGACGAATTTCTTCCTGATATCCAACCTGAACATCCCCTGGTGCAACTTGAGGCCATTTCTCCTTGTTTGATGTCTTTGTTGATGCCCAGGAAGTGTCACTGCAGGAGAAGTGCAGGGGACACAGAGTCTCTGAGAAGCAGAGGATGCAGGAATGCTGCACATGCCAGGAAAACCAGTCCTAACCCAACACCACTAAACAAAAGCTTTCAAGGCTCTGCATAGGCTGAAATTCACAGGAATATTGGGAGAGCAAAGATATGGGAGCAATAAACACATACATGGGAGCTTTCATTATGCCCACACAAGACCTTGCAATGAGCTCAGGCACAGAAATCATTTTCACGCACTCCAAATGAGATTTCCTGGGAGCAAGAGCTCTGAGATGCCATCAGGAAAGAAGAAATTTGTGATTTAATCCTGAGTATTCAACCAATCCTGTTCCAGGTGCAGCCATCAGGTGGTTCTGGAATGGTGAGCATTGTGTTTGTGGGAGGGAGAGAGACACAAGTGGAAATCCCCTTTATTGAAGTCTTGCTTTAAAAGGCCATGAAGAAGTAATGACATAAGAAAAAAGGAGAAGAAAAAGAAGTAGCAGAAAGGGCAAAGTATTTTTGTGTGGAATAAATTTATTGGGGTATAAGGTCAGCAAAACATGGTGAGGGCACATCATCCACTGAAACATACAGAAACAGCCCTAAAACAGTCAAACTATGGGGTGAAGGGAATTATTAGAGTTAAATAGGGTTATATTAAATGAGTAAATCATTTTAAAAAAAAGAAAAATGGAGAGGAGCTCTTGTGACTTAAACAAAACCAGAACTTAAGAGGAACAAATTTCTGAGAAACTACAAATCTGCTGAAGAACTGAAGATTGAAATAGAAGATATTTTTTTTCCAAATACATTAGAAGGAGACCTGCCAGAACATTGTGAAATGAGGTTTAAAAGGACATCTCCAGGAATATGAGGGTTCCAGAAGAGAGGGAAGGTTTTATGGCTTTATTTGGGGCTGCCATGGAGAGTTCATGGAAGTGGATTTTTACAGGGCAGGAGCTTGACCAGCCATGGGCTCCTAAGGAGGAGCTTTGAAAGAATTGAAGGAATGGTGGGAAATGAGAGCAGGAACTGACAGCGCCCACCCAAGAGGTTTGAAGGAATTCAGAGCTGGAATTATTGTCAATGAGTTGTGCAAATTATCCCTGAAATCAATCCCAATATTCTAGCAAGGAAAGGCATAAAAT
Source organism: Thryothorus ludovicianus (assembly GCA_013397245.1). Taxonomy (NCBI): domain Eukaryota; kingdom Metazoa; phylum Chordata; class Aves; order Passeriformes; family Certhiidae; genus Thryothorus; species Thryothorus ludovicianus. The sequence goes on along the minus strand of VZTB01006907.1, from coordinate 89,061 downwards.
GAGGAGCCAGCTTGTAAAGGAAACTTGGGAGCAGCTGGAGAAATTCAGACATGATCACAGATTTCCATTTGTGTCTCTCTCCCTCCCACAAACACAATGCTCACCATTCCAGAACCACCTGATGGCTGCACCTGGAACAGGATTGGTTCAATACTCAGGATTAAATCACAAATTTCTTCTTTCCTGATGGCATCTCAGAGCTCTTGCTCCCAGGAAATCTCATTTGGAGTGCGTGAAAATGATTTCTGTGCCTGAGCTCATTGCAAGGTCTTGTGTGGGCATAATGAAAGCTCCCATGTATGTGTTTATTGCTCCCATATCTTTGCTCTCCCAATATTCCTGTGAATTTCAGCCTATGCAGAGCCTTGAAAGCTTTTGTTTAGTGGTGTTGGGTTAGGACTGGTTTTCCTGGCATGTGCAGCATTCCTGCATCCTCTGCTTCTCAGAGACTCTGTGTCCCCTGCACTTCTCCTGCAGTGACACTTCCTGGGCATCAACAAAGACATCAAACAAGGAGAAACGGCCTCAAGTTGCACCAGGGGATGTTCAGGTTGGATATCAGGAAGAAATTCGTCATGGAAGAGTGATTGAACACTTGAAGTACCAGTGCTGAGGGCAGTGCTGGCATCACCATCCCTGGAAATGCTCAGAAAAGGAGCAGATGTGGCAGTCTGTGGAATGGTTTACTGGCCATGGAGGAGCTGGTTGAAGCTTGGGTTGATGATCCTGGAAGTCTCTTCCAGCCTCAGTGATCCCACAATTGTCAGGTCACAAATCTGACAATACCTGCTGATGTCCATGGGAATTCCCCTCCTGGGGAATTGTGATTGAATAGTGCAGGAAACCCATCAAGAGCAGCACAAAGTGACCAAACTCAGGAGTTATCTCCCCAAAATGGGGTTTTTGGATTACTCTGGAAATCTGGAGATACATTCCTCCAAAAGTCCCCTCAGCTATCCTTGCCTGGTTTCTCCTGAGGAGCCGTGACCACTGCAGGGAAGAGGTTCCCAGTGAGTGGTGAAATGCTGAGACACCTTTCATAGTCTGGGTAAAAACCTGATCCCACCAAATTCAATGTCCAACTGAATCCCTTTGTGCTGTCAGAGGCTGTGACCTCTCTCCCATCTCTGCCAGTCTATGGGCACAGGCAGATCCCTGGTTGGAGTTTGCCAGCCTCGTTGGGTCATTATTTTCCCATCTTTCCACAGATTTCTCAACTCTTCTGCCTGTGGATGGCATCTCTTGCCACCCTCTCCCCTTCCATAATCAGTCAAAACACTCAGTTTGGGGAAATCTCCTTTTCTGGGTGCTCAAGGAAACAGTTGGAGTTCTTTCCCAATTACCATTTCTCCATAGTTAGCTCTGCTCCAGGGAGTTAAGCTGCAGGCAAAGGTGCACAAAGGTATGGGAAAATCCCCTTTTTTGCAGTGCAGGTCCTGGAGACCAGCAGGGAGAATCAACCAGGACTCTCCAACCAGGAGCATCCCAAATGAACTGAACACTGAGAACAGCCCGAGTTGTGCTTGTGCACCACGGTTTGTCTTGGATTTAACAGCAGAGAACCACAAATTTGGGAGTGTGTGTGGGAAAATGATGGAGAATTGGGATGTCCTGACACCTGCTTTGGCCTCCCCACCAACATGAGGATCCTCCTGGCACCCCTGCAAGGCCAAGTGCCTTAGAGAGGACACAGCCTCTTCTAGGAAGGCTCAGGGTCACCAACTGGCTCCTCCTCTGTGGACATCTTTGTGGTCTCTGACCCCATGGAAACTCCTGGAGATCCATCCCCGGGGAAAAAACTTGGCAGCTGAAGCAGAAATTTCCATTCAAGGCAGATTTTCATCTAAAACTTTCCTGGAAAGAGATATTTGTCCCTCTAAAGTCTCCAATTTCAGTGCAATTTTCCTTAGGATTCCTTTTAAATACTGGGATGTACAATTTGACCGTTTCAAGGATTTTTTGTTTTTAAATTTACAAAGGCTTTGGAAAATTATTTTGTAAATCTAAGAGCTTACATTTTTTCTGTCAGAAATTTTCATGGGAAGAAGAAGCAGTTCCCAAGCACATGTCAAATAAAGAACTCCTTGTCCTTTGCAGCTGATCCTGGTGGCCTCTGAAGGTCCAGGATTCTCTCTCCAGCTTCAGAGTGAGCTCACCCTAAAACGCTGTCTGGGATCATGCCAACAGTGAGAGAAAACATCACTTTATTTCTTTTCCATAGGTATCAGGGAACTGCCCCCAAAGATCTCCAAACCATTTGTTCTTCCTGGGTGTGAGCAGTGAGCAGACACAATTCTGTGCTGGCTGTGTCAGGTAGAATTCCTGTCCATCCAAAATCTCCATCGAATTATTTTGGGAACTCGTGCATCAGCAGTTCTGTACAAGGTCCCTGTCTGTCAGCAGAACCAACAATGGGAAATTTCCAAAATGAAAGGGAGATGATCTTGCTTCTTGTTCCATGGCACCAGGCCCCTTTCAAAGACAGGAGAAGCCCTCTCCACCTGTGTAAATCCCCACTCCTGTCAGCACAGAAGGGCCCTGTCTAAAGGAAAGGGAAATAGAGACATTATGTCAGTTGTCAGCTGGTGTTTCACTCTCCCAAAGAGCTTTTCCATGGCTAGGAGTTAGCAATTCCTATATTCCCTTTAGGTTCTCCTCAGCTTGAACAAATATTAAGTAAGAAGTGGGACTTAGGGGAGGTGGATTGATTCCTGCAGCCAGGCAGGGATTTTGAAAGGTAGGATCCAATGTCCTTGCATGGATTGTGCAGCTGAGGGCACGCTGGATAAATTCATCCTGAGGTAAAAATTCCTCTCCAACATTCAGGCTTTACCTGCACCAGAACACAGAGAGATTTAGAGATCTGGCACAGCCAGAGGGCTCTATCAGTGGAGCAGTGGAAAAACAGCCCCTGGCACATCCAGGGAATATTGATTTATTCCTAATCAAGGCCAGAATGTGTGAGGGTAATTTCTGTGCCAGGCAGATGATCCTGGGTGCTGCAGCTGGGAATTGCCCACTGAAACAAGAGATCCATGTCCTGGGTGAGTCAGGGCATCTTGGAAGGGAGGGAGAGAAAGCTCTGCTGACAGGAGAGGGCTTTGTGGTGACCCTCAGAAAGCGGCTGCTCCCAAGGGGAGCGATGGTTTGTATGAAAATCCCTAGGCAGAGGATTTTATCCAGGTTAGTTTGTACCTTCCATTACCCTGCCTTACACATCCTCATCATGACACCATCCAAGGGGTGTCCCTCATGGATATCTTGGGAATGCCGTGTGGAATGCTGAGTTCAAGAGCAAGAGCTTGTTCTGGTGCTTCCCCCCATTCCTGCCACAGTCGCTGCCAAGCTCAGGCTCCAGCAGGACCCTCCTGTTGCAGGAGGACAGCTCTTCCAGTTCACACAGGTTTGGCTACGAATTTGGACTTGAAGGATCCCACTTTAATCTTTCCCTCCTCCAGGCCATACACCTTTCACCCAGCTTCCCAGTCATTTCCCAAAATGCCACTGCTGCTTTCCCCGGTTCTGCTTGCAGGAAGCTGGAAGGGTTAATCAGGGCTCCTGTGGACATCCCTGCTGATCCAGAGCTGTCCACACCTGGGATCTGGCAGGAATTTGACTCCTCTCCACCAGGAGCTGCTTTCCTTGGCTCCTCACACCTTCACACCAGGAGGAGCCAGTCCCAGTGACAAACACAGGGCCAAATCCCTCAGTTCGGGAGCCTGCCTGGAAAACAGAGGTTCAGGATAAGTGTTAATTTTCTGTCATTAATTTGGGGAGTAGATTTATCATAAGTGAGGTTTCTGGTGTGATTCCAGCCCTAATCTCCCTAACAAGATGAGCTGCCCAGCTGGTATTTAATGTGGCTGAAAGTGGGAATTCTCCTGCTGGGAAAAGCAGCCATGTGGAACAGGAGCAGGGCTGGCTAATGAGGCTTAAACTCCAGCATAGGCCTCTGAGGAGAAGCTGTGACCAACAGAGAAAGGGGGGATTTAGGTTCAAGGGATCATGTCTAATGGTGATGAAGGGAAGGTTTTATTCCATTAAATAAAGATGAGGGAATTTACAGCTACCTACCTTCTCCCATATTAAGGGAGGGGAAAAATTCACTGAGCAGCACTCAGAGGGAAGCTCAGCCTTGGAAAGGTCACCACAGAAAATTTGCAAGAGCATCACTCTGCCTCTCTTGTGTATCCCCAGTCTGCCAAGCCCTGCTTAGCCACAAGTTTAGACCATTCCCAAATTTTGTGTGCCCTGCCTGGGACTGACTCACTTTTCATGAAGGTAAGGAAAAGCTCCCTTCTCACCACGCTGTTCTCCTTTGGTAGCCTCGCTGACCAGAGATCCCCTTTTCGTGCCCCATCCTTCAGTGCCCAAATTCCTTGGACTTTCTGGGAATGAGCTCAGAGCCCAAAACTACATTTAGCTGCCACACAGAGGCACAGCCCCACAACAGATGTTTCCAGAGCCAGGAGGGAGTTTAGAGCATCCCCCTCCCTCCTCCCTCCTTCTCTTGTGCTTTACCTGGCTATTATTCAAACTTAAAAAAAAACAAAAGCAAAACCCAACAAAGCAGATCCTCCAAGGGCAAAGGGTGGAACAAGAGGAAGAGGAAGGGGAAGAAGTGGTGGCTGTGACTTCCCTATCACCTACCACACCCTAGCAGAGGGTGGGAGCCCCTCTGCTCTGGAGGCAGGTTGGGATAGATGGAGAGGCTCACCTAGAGAGGAGAAGGCTCCAGGGGCACCTCAGAGCCCCTTCCAGGGCCTAAAGGGGCTCCAGGAGAGCTGGAGACGGACTGGGGACAAGGGATGGAGGGACAGGACACAGGGAATGGCTTCCCACTGCCAGAGGGCAGGGATAGATGGGATATTGGGCAGGAATTTTTCCCTGGGAGGGTGGGCAGGCCCTGGCCAAAGACTTTGCAACTGCTGCACAGCCAAATTTCCATTTCCATGCAGGTCATCTTTATTCAATCCCTGTACTTCAAGGCAGCTTTAAAGGTTCAGGTGAAGGCTGAGCCTGCAAATTACGGCAAGACAAGTTGGTATTACTCAGAAACAATCCCCATCAGAACAGGCCAAACAAATGTGACCCTCATTGTCTCCAGCCTCAACTGCCCTATTTCATTGCTGCCTTTCTCCCTCTCAGCTGAATCATTTGACTTTGTGCAGGACTCACCTACCTTGCTACATCAAGGGCTCAGTCAGGCAGGGACTGACACCACATGCAGCAGCAAAGTTCTCTGAGCAATTCCCTAAAAACAGAGGCAACTTGAAGGAAAAAATGCCCAAGGCTACAAAACAAAGAATTCCAGGCTGGTTTAGGTGTAAAGGACCTTAAAACCCATCCAGCCCCACCTCTGCCACGGGCAGGGACACCATCTACCATCGTAGAGTACTCCAAGCTCCATCCAGCCTGGCCTTGGGCACTGCCAGGGATCCAGGGGCAGCCACAGCTGCTCTGGGCACCCTGTGCCAGGGCCTGCCCACCCTCCCAGGGAACAATTCCTTCCCAATATCCCATCTAAACCTGCTCTTTTTCAGTTTAAAGCCATTGACTTTATCCTCTTGACAAGGATATTGTATTTTAATTGTGTATTTCTTGTTCCATCCAGGAGCAAGGATAATTTTCACAGCCTGAGATATACTGGGTCCTGGTTCTTCATTCAAACCATTTTCCTGGGAATTATCTCCCCATTAGGCTTCTTTACCTGAACAATTGTCTAGCTGTACTCTCAGGTATCCCACAGAGCCTAACCATGTAGCTCCTGGGACTTCTCACAGATGTGCACATCTGCACTTAATCAAGGTGACTTAAATGATTGTTTAAAGGATGAGGCTTAGTTTAAAGTGCAGAAACTTGGTTTACCAAGGTCTTCCCAAAACATTCACCTGCTGGACAGCCCCAGTAGGTGAACTCCTCCTTCGTCAGCCCTTCATGACAGTGCCAATGTCACTTCTCATGAGGAACAGGCTTTGAAGAGGGATTTTCAGCCCTCTCAGCTTATAAATATTTCATCTTTCTTTAACAGGCACTGTAGCTCCACAGCCACTCATGCACATCACATTTACCTCGGTGTGAGTGAAACCAGGAGCTGGCAGCTTGCAGGAGCCAGGTCAGCACTTTATCTTCTGAGCCAGCACCTCTTGGCCCCACTTCCATCCTGAGATGCCTGATCCAAGCTTTCAGCAGTTTTGCAATGAGTGAATATCACTCCGAGATGAAGCACAGCAAAAAAGGGCTGATAGAATCACTGGCAACCCTGGAATTGGCAAGAAAACCTCTAAAAAACCCACATTCTTTTTTGTGTTATGAAGGGGGGAAAATCCTACATATTTTATTAGAGATTATATGACAAATTAAAATGTTCCTGAGAACAACTGCTTTTCCTGGAGCAGGGGAAAGCTTCTTCCCCACAGGAAAGTCATTCAAAGGAGAGGTGGGAGAGGAGAGAACTGCCAAAGGATCCTCTGGAGAAAAGAGGAGTTCACTGCAGACAGAGCCCAAACTCCAAAAGACTTGAGGAAGAAATGAGGATTTATTGAAATTTTAAAAAGGAATGTAAAAGAAAGTGTTGATCCAGAGAAAATATTGCAATGTGAGGGAATTACAGATTAAATTACTCCAATTTTTAATTCTTAAACTCTCAGTTCAATTTCTAACACTGGCTAAGTGCTAAGTGCTGAGATCCCTCCTGCCCTGAGAACCCATCCCAAATGTCCTTCTTCACTGAAAACTCTTTCCTGGCATTTTATGGAGTGAAGATTTGCAATTTTGAGCCAAAAATTCAAGTCCAGGCCATGTCCTATGGAAAGGCCACCCTGAGGATATTGTGTATCCCTAGTGCCTGCCTGGGATGCAGGCGTGAAGCTGGGAGATTCTGCTGAACATTATATTAAGGAAAGATCCACAGAGCCAAGAAAGACCAAATAAATATTGAATTTTCTTGTGTGGAGAGCTCTCCAGCTCTGCAGGAGCCAGGAGCCTGTCTGTCACCAGGAAACTTCCCTTAGGCAGCAGCAGAAGTGACGTGTGAGGAAGTGAAGGAAGCACCGGGATGCCTGAGCAGGCATCAATTAGTTTGGAGCTGAATGGGGAGTCCTGGGAACATCAGAGGCAGGATTCAATCTGTTGGAAGTGGGTGGCAGCTCCTCTGCCATGCTGAGACAGGTTTGTAAAGAGGAAGTGTAAAAATAATAATAGGAAAAAAAAAAATCAGCAGCATTTCATGTGCAGAAGCTGAGGAGCATTTTCAACTTCATCTGCAGGTCCTAGGAGCAGTTTAGGTACTGGAAAAATCTTCTCTGCTGAGCTCTGCAGGACATTCAGGGGCAGGTTTTCCTGAAGGATCAGTTTGAGGAATGGGACTTTGCAGGAGATGCTGTTCAAAGCATGCTGCCAAGGTTGTGATGTGGGATCTGTGAGTCAGAGCTTGAGAGATGCTGGGTGAGAAACTTCCACCAGACCAACACTCTGGAGGAGTGGAAGGTGTCCCTGCCCATGGCAGGGTTGGAATGAGATGAACCTGAAGGTCCCTTCCAAGCCAAGCCAGTCTGGGGTTCCATGATTTCCCACGGTCCTAAGCTCACCCCTGCACCTCTGGACTGATGCTCAAGCTCAGTCCCTCAGGCCCTGGAGATGGCAGGGGTGTCCCTGTGCTGGCAGCAGTGGATCCAGCACTCCAGGAAGGCCCTGGAGCACCTGCAGAGCAGCAGCCCCTGCTCATGGACAGCTCCAGGTACAGGGGACCTGATGGTGGTGGCTCATCCAGGGCTGCAGGGAGTGAGGGAATTTGGGATTCGGTACCTGCAGGACAAAGTCAAATGCAGTTCTTGGAAGGCACTGGAAGGGTGGCCTGGCAGAGCATCCCTAATCCCTGTGGGATCCCCGTGGGAGGGGATTTACCCTCCTCTCCACACTGCAAATCCCACACTTCCAGAGCCACAGATGCATTGGAGATCCTTGAAGCCAAGAGGGAAGTAAGCAAGATGACATGGGCTCTGTGCAGCAGCTCAATCCAGAGGGATGTGTCTATGCTTTAGTGCCTTGCATTTATTCTGTTTTGTTTTTTTTTTTTCATATCTGAAGGCCATTTTATACAAATCATGTGAGATAAGAGGGAGTTGAATCCACCCACGGTGGGTGCAGTAGAGGGACCACTCCAGGTTCATCTTCATGTGTCATGTGCCAAAGGTAAAAAGATTCCTGGTTGGCCCTAATCAAGTGGGATGGGGATGAAGCCATTATTTTCCATTCAAGTCCTGGTGATTTATTAAGGGTGCTCAAATCTGCAAATCATCACTCCATGAAATGCCAGGAAAGAGCTTTTAGTGAAAGAGGACATTTGGGATGGCTTCTCAGGGCAGGAGGGATCTCAGCACTGCCAGCATTAGGAATTGCACTGAGAGTTTAAGAATTAAAAATTGGAGTAATTTAGTCCAAAATTCTCTCAGATTGTGACATTTTCTCTGGATCAGCACTTTCTTTTTTTTTTTTTTTAAATCTCAATAAATCCTCATTTCTCATCATAATAAAATTTAGCTCTCTTTTTGAAGATTTTCACCAGCTCCACCTACTGCTGCTCCCATCCTCTTCAACACTTCCTGACTCACTGCTGGTTCCCCTCCTCCGGGTGGAGATTGGGAAGCTGCTTCCCAGCAGAGGTGGGTGAGCCTTCCCTCAACCAGATCTGTAATGGTGTTCAGGAAAAAGACAGGAATAGGCTTGGCTCTTGCTTTGTGGGGAAAACCAAGGGACTGGAAGGAGTCTGGAGCTGTCCTGTTTGGGAGTGTTGACAGGATGGCTCCAATGTCTTTCCCTTCAGGAGAGGGTCCTCAGGTCCAGCGTGCTCTGGGATGAGCCCTTGGTCATTCCCTAGGGACGAACTCCTGGTCATTCTCCAAGGATGAGCCCTTGGTCATTCCCCAGGGATGACCCTTTGGCCATTCTCCATAGATGAGCTCTGAGTCATTCCCCAGGGATGAATCCTGGGTCATTCCCCAGGGATTAACACTTGGTTGTTCCCCAGGGATGAGCCCCAGGACTTTGGCTGAGGGGATGTTTCTCCCTGAAGTCACTCTGGGTGTCTGCAGGTGACCTGCAGCAACACCCTCAGGGCTTTCTCTTCCTTTGCATTTCCAGTCCACTTCCTGCTCCAGGCTCTGAAGTCTGGCAATCCACTGACACTTTCACCATTTTCCCCTCTGTCTCTACAGAACTCCGTGTCCTGCAAAGGAGTCTCCCAAGCTCTCCGGGTCCAACAGGGCACTTTGAAACACTGATGTTTTCTTCCACTCCACAGTTTTAAAGCAGGAGACTCCAAAGGGCAAAGTGCTGGATCCAGGTCCTGGATCAACAGCAGTTCACAGTCATTGATCTGTTCCTTGACACCATGGAAAAAGGGATTCCCCTGACATTTAGGAAGGAATTGTTCCCTGGGAGGGTGGGGAGGCCCTGGCACAGGGTGTCCAGAGCAGCTGTGGCTGCCCTGGGCAGCCCTGGCAGTGTGCAAGGCCAGGCTGGACAGGGCTTGGAGCAAACTGGGATAGTGGGAGGTGTCCCTGCCCATGGCAGGGGTGGGATGGGAGGAGCTGTAAGGTGCCTTCCAATCCATTCCATTCTGTATTTCTAATTACTCAAAGCCAAGATGTTGCTTCAGAACAACTCAGTACCTATTTGACACTAGCCTCCCATGGCAGGTTTACTTTTTTCTGGGAAAAACACCCTGGCTGAATTCCTCCAATTTTTCCCATATAATTTCCAGCTTTTGACCATTCTCTTGTTAGTTCACCTCTTTTTTCCTCTCTTACTCACAGTGCATTTCCACATGGGGATCACATCCTTGCCAAGCCCCTGAAGACTCTCAGCTCTTGCTGCTAAGTGGGGGTCAGGGGTAACTTTGTCCTCCCCATTTGTAGGATCCACTAGAAAGCCCAGATCAGCCTCTGAAATGGTGCTGCCACTTGTCAAACCACACTTCACTTTGGGCATTTCATCTCTCCTTGTCCTCACTTCTCACCTGCCTTTGCTGCACCTTGTTGGTTTTATGAGAATTTTCTAATTGAATCAAGTTGTCGTCATCAGCCCTCATCCAAATTTACCCACAGAGCTGAAAGGAGGTTTTTGTTGCCTCAACATCCTTGTGTGGCTCTGCTTGCGGTCTCAAGAGGAGCTGGTGCTTCCAAGATCCCAGGAGAGCAACCCCCTTGCCAAATCAGCAGCTGGAGCCCAGCTGGGACACCCTGGGCTCTCCACACTGGAACAGATGTCCCCGTTTAGGCTTTTAACTCTGTCTGATCCCTTCAATCAGCTAAGCTGTTGATAAAAAGCTGGAAACAAATAGCCGGCTCTTCAATCCCCCTGGAAATGTGGCACTATGAGCTAAATTGTCCAGCTGGAATCATTTTCTGTGGGGTCAGAGAGCCAGGAAAGAACCAAAAGATGGAGGAGCATCAGGAAATCTGTTCTTTACCTAAAATGACAGCAGGCATTTACCAGACAATAAATTTGTAGCCCCATTCTTGCAATGTCCATGAGTAATTTTATTATTCATCAAAACTAATATATCATGTATAAAGATGTGTTTGTAGGAGCCAAAGAATATGTGATTCTTTATTAATTGGGGAAGTTGCATGTTTTGTATTTGTAAAACAGCATTAACATAAATTCCACAAAGATCTCATCTATTGTCTGTGTGTGTGTGTTGGTCTGGCTTTGTTGATTAAAAATTTTTTCAATGAGCTGGGCCCAGGACAGAAGCCTGATGGACTTAAATCCCTTTCTTGAACAGATTTCTGATATGAAATTCGAAGTCTAATGTTTTTTAAATTGTGCCCATGCTGGATGATTTGCTTTCAATCCCATTTTCCTTCTTGGAGGAGCCTCTCCTGTCAGGTTGGGTCAAAAGCCTCATGAAAGTCGAGGTCTATCAAATCTATCACTTCCCTGCGTCCATAGGCCAACGACCCCATTAAAGAAAGAGATTAAATTACTGTGACATGATTTGTTCTTGACAAGTCCACACTGGCTGTTCCCACTCCCTTCTCTCCTTGCAGTGCTGATAAATTGATTGGTTCATAATTTGCTCCTCTATTCTTGAGAAGCTCAGGGTCTGTCATTCCCCAGCTCTTCCTCTTGCCACAGCTCTCCAGGGTGACCTGTGGGTTATGGGAAACTCCCCTGTTCATTGGGAAGAGCCTTATCCGTGGTTTCCAGGTTGTAGGAAAACCACTAGTGAGTGCCAGGACACGTTTTTGGCACCTGAACTCATTTTGTGCATCCCTCATGACTCCTCTGTTGGGAATGGGTAGAACAGGGGGCCAGGGATTTTGTCATAGGAATGCTGTGCTAGACTGGGAGCCACTGGGAGGTTGAGGAAGAGCTGAAGGAGCTGCAAAGCCTCTCAGCCTGGCCTTTCCCATCCCGCTGTGGGCTGGAACCGCGTCGGCAGCGCCGCAGTCTCCGGCATTTTGGGAACGGGCGGGTGGTGTGAACAAACAGCATCTGCTCCCGGGATCCAGAACTCTGCTGACGTGGGGCCAAAGGAATTGTTGCTTCCCAGCTTTGATTTCAGCCCCTAGGCCAGATATTCCCATCCAGCCAAACCTCCCTGCTCAGACACAGGAGCATCAGGAAGGGGCTCAGCTGTGGCACAACCAAGGAATCTGGAAAAGCCAGGATTTGCCTCGCTGCCTTTGGGAATCTCTGGCAGCAGGACGAGGCACTCTTGCTAATGTGAGTGACCTGTGTCTTCCAGGCACAGGAGCTACCACTCAGAGGTGGGCAAACCCTGAATTGGAGTTCACTGGGAGGAGCCCAGTGGGTCCCTCCTTCATGAGAATTCTGCAGGGAAGGAAAGTTTTCTCCCTTCCTCAGTGTTGTTTCCAAGTTACAGGAAGAAATGTGGGAGTTGGCACAGCCCCCGGGAAGGACTCAGGCTTGGGTGAATCACTGGATCTCTCCCCACTGGTCCCCAACCCCACGCTGGCTCCCAGTGCCAGCCAGAGCTGAGTTCCAACAAGATGCATGGAACTCCAGGGAACATGGAGCGATCCAAACCTGGATTTGGCTGTGCTGGGGGCTCCTGGTGCCCTCTGCAGCTGGGTGAGCAATGAAAGTGGGGCACAGAAACCCAGGAAGTGCTGCTGGGGCTCTGCTGGCATCCAAGAGGATCTAGTCTGGAGAATCCCAGTCTGGGGAATCAAGTGGGGCTCTGCATGGGTACAGGATAGGGTTCACAGGGATTGGGATTTCTCTCCATGGGGATCCAGGAGGCCACAGGGATGGGGAGACCCTGCAAGAGCCTATGTGACCTTCACCTGAGGGGACGGTGAATGGCATTCAGGAAGGTGTCACCCTCTGCAAGTGTCTCCCCCTCCACAGACAAAAATTCAGCAATGTTTTGTTGGCAGATTTTCTCTCAGTTATTCTTAAAAGAGAAAAATAGGAGGGAGTGGACTTGTGGTGGCTGGCAACTGATAGAGAGATAAAGAGCTGTTGTTCTCCATTTGTTTGGCTGTTCAGGAGGGGAAAAATGAGCAAGAGATTACAGAGCATCAGGGACATGCTCTTGGATGAGGTATTAAATAGATGTTATCAAATTCCTCCTCAGAAGTTCCTTTGCTGCTGCAGCCACCAGAGACAACAAAGCTGAGACCACACTTTGGGGACTTGTTTGGTCTCCAGGAAGCACCTTGGGAGCCAAACCCAAACCAAACCCTTTTAATTGGAGCTCCCAAAGATATTTGACTGGTTCATGCTGGAGTCAGGTTTAGTCATCATTGTGCAAAGCTAATTAGCAAGTCAGAGTCTTTTTTTGTCATCACCGAAGCATTGCTGCATTTAGAAATGAGATCCCCAAGATCTTCCCTTTCCCTGCCCTTTCCTGCTGCTATTCTGGAATTAAAGCTCCTCTTTCCATCACGACAAAGGATGTGGTGGATGTAAAAAAATGTTGTCTTCAGCTCTTTCCTAAAATGTCAAAAATTGAGAAGTACTTGGGTTTCTTCCCCAATTATTTGGTTCTTGGAATTCATTATTGTAGAAAAAAATCTGGGAAGTTTTGAGCATTTTATTGGAGTCCTGGAAATGCCTTCCTACCCTCTGCAGCCTTTGGCAAGCAGGGTTCCAATTTCTCACTACTCTTTGCTTAAAATTTCTGCTTCCAAGGTGGACTTTGGATAAAATGTTTGTTTGTTTGTTCATTTGTTTTTAAATTCCTGTGAGTCAGAGGCATTGGGAAAACAATTTTTGTAGCAAAGATTAAAAAAATCCCTTCCAAAAAAGGAAATACTCTGTGTTTACCTGCCCACCTGTGTCTCCCCAGGTTTGTGGTGATCCTGGCATTTGTTTCTTCATGGAAAGAGAGGTCAGGCCTTGGCAGGGGCTGCCCAGGAAGGTTTGGAGTCCCCATCCCTGGAGGTGTCCAAGGAAAGCCTGGATGTGGCACTCAGTGCTCTGGGCTGGGGACAAGGTGGGGATTGGGCACAGGGTGGCCTCGATGGTCTAGGGAGCATTTTCCAAAGTGAATGATTTTGTAATTCCATGTGGTTTCAGGTTCTGAGAATGATGCCAGTGACCGTGGCAGAGTGATCCAGGACACTGTGGGGTTTCTCCACTAATGAGCTGTGTCCCATGGCCCCACTCAGGGTAGGGGTATGTGGAGAATGAGCATATTTCTAATCAAAATTTTCCTTTTGGAAGGAGGGAGTGGAATAAAGGGATGATAAAGGCTCAGAGAACAACTCAAGGGAATAATTGGAAGGGAATAATTAGAAGAGAATAACTGGAAGTCACCTACACCAAAGACTGATCTGCTCAGAGCATGATCAGCTCTGAGGTCAAACCTCAAACCTGAGGCTTTTCAGAATCTTCTCCAGCCTGGTGTTGAAAAGCTCCCAGGATGGAGACACAGCCTCCCTGGACAACCTCTGCCATGCCATGTCCCCAGGGTGACAAATTTCTCCTCACAGTAGTGTGGAACATTGCCAGAGGCTGCTAAGAGACCCTAAGGCTGCCAACCTTGCTCTCACCTCACCCCAGGAGCAGCCAACAGCACCTTGGAGGGCAGGGCTGGAACTCTGGAGGACCTTGGGAAAACAGAAATTACCTGTAAAATCCGTCACACAACTCAAGGCTGGGTGGAAACATTCAACAGTGAGAATGAGAATTATTGGAGGTAACCTGCAAAGAAAGGCTGGGATAATTGGAGGGATTTAGGGAAGGAAAACTTGAGGGAAACTTCACAGATCCAGGAACGATTTCCATGAAGAGGATGGGGATAATTTGTTCTGCCTGTTCATTTTGCTTAGGAGAGGAGGTAATTAAATCACACTCAGGGATATTCAGATGCACCATTAAGAAAAGTCTTTCCAGTGTGAGGAGAGTTAAACGTTTCCATCAAGTTTTCCAGGGTTTGCTGTGGAGTTTCTTGCTGCAGGCTTCCGGGAGCAGGAACATTTCTCCAGACACCTTTACTGAAGGTCCCAGAGCTTTCCTTGGGGCAGGGTGGTGGAAGAGGTGATTCCTTCGGATTTGTTCCACCCTGTTTTTTCTGTCTCTATCGTGCAGGTTTGGTTTGGGGGTTTTAGAAGTGTTTATGCACTAACTGCAACTCCAGAGATCTCAGTACCTTTAATAACTGGATATGAAGTCCCTTCTGTAAACAAAACAGGTGGTCCTAAAGAAGCTGGGTCCTTTAGAGCCTAAACTTCTGAAGCCCTTTAGTCTAACAAGGTCTTTCATTTTCCACAACAAAAATCTGTTGGGAAATGTTGTCCTCATTGCAAAAACATATTTGATTTTCTTTTATGTTCAAACCCCCTTCATACTCATTCTGCATTTATCTTGGCACTGCTTGGGCATCTGGTATCCTTCTCCTACATGGAAAAGTCACTCCAGCATTGCCCTGAGGGCCAAGGACACATTGAATAAATCAGGAATTGTGGGAGAAAAGTGACCAAAGCAATGCAGGCTCTCAGTTATCTGTGAATGTCAATAGCAATGACAAAATTTAATTACTTCTCCTGGATTCCCTGTGGTGTCACACAAGATTCAACTGAACTAATTCCTTATTTTCAGAGAATACCTCCCAAAAACCAGACCTAGACTGGACCAAACCCTTGACTTTCAGGCTGGATACAGGTCCAAATATTTTCCCTCTTTAACTGGCTGAAAATGGAGCAGCAAATGTATTTCCTGTATTATCCTTTGACTGTAAAATAAATTACCTCAGCCAAGACTCCTCCCTCTTCCTCACAGCTCTGCCCAAGTAACAGCATTTTATTTCCATCATGACTCATCACAGCACATGGGGGTGGCCAGGCCAGGGTTACACTGGGCATGGTGAGAATTTGCGGGGTTTGGAGAGAGATTTGGAGTTTAACACATGAGAAAACAGACAATGACTGGCCAAGTGTGTCAATAGGGTCCATTTCAGTAAAGCTGGGCTTAGTTAATGCTGAAGGCAAGTCCCAGCAGCCTGAGGGAGGTGCACATTCAGTGTCTGCTGCCTCAGTTATAAAAAGGCAGCTCGTGATTCAGTGTGAGAAGAGGCTGAGCACAGATTTATCTCCAAACCTGCCCTTCTTGTAGCAATGCCATCAACCCACCAGCACCACCAGGAGAGCTGCAGCCTGGTCCCTTTATTTAAACCCTGCCTTTCACAGGTTGCCTGTTTCCCAGCAGGCACTGATGTCAAACTTGGGAGGAGAATGGCATGGGTGAGATTTGCTGGTGGTGCATTTTTGGGACTGCCATTAAACTGATCTATTGCTGGCACAAACAATAAAAAACTGATTAAAACTCAGCCCTTCATAAAGGGGACATTGTTGTCTCTGGCTGGCACGGCTGCCACTTGGCACAGGGCTGCACAAACAGGGCTTGGTGTACTGTGTATCCACACAGTGACAGTCCAGGGGGATTCATTCCGCTCCCTCCACAATCCCAAATAAAAGGGGCATTGGAAAATCAGCCAGCCCCTGAACCCGCTGGTTTAACGGAATTTGCAGAGCACCTGGCCCAGGTGAGCTGCTGTCCAAGCAGGTAAGGGATCAAAGTGCTGCTGGCAGGTTCGGGGCTTTTTATGGGTGTGGATCTTCTATTTTGGGGTGGATTTGTGTGAACTGGGAATGTTCCACTGGGGAGCACAATGGAACACCAGGGGTGCTGCATGGAGTCCCCAGAGCCACCCAGGACTAAACCAGAGCTTCCTCTCCACAGGGTTTCCTTGGAAGGAAAGAGAGAGCTGGGGTGGGAAGAAAAGGATTAGAAATTTAATTCCTTGATGGGAAAAATGTGCTGCATTCCCACCGGAACATCGTGGCTCCTGCCCCACCTTCGCCTGTGGATGGAACCTCAGGAAGCACACAGGGACTGATGCCAGCACAGCTCCTTCTCTCTGGGTGCTGTTCTCTCACTCCCACTCCAGCTCCTGCGCTGGGAAGCACCAGGAAGAGAGGGAAGCACTCCTCAAAGCTGCCTCCTGTGCTTTTCGAGTCACCCCCAGGCAGCCCCATGCCACTGCAGGTGGCTTGGATGTCTCTCCAAGGGCAGTGATGAGGATATTGCTCTGCAATGAAGAATCCCTGCACTCCAGCATCCTTGCAATTGCTAAGGGATTCATTCCCAGCTCATCCCATGTATCTGAGGCTTTTTATAGCCCCTTTTTTCTCCCTCAGTCTCCTTTCTGCATGTCCTGCATCAGGTTTCTCTGCAAACCCACACAGGTCCCTTTTGCTCCATCCTGAGGACTCCTGGGATTCATTCAAAATTCTCATCACTGCTTTCCAGGTGCTTTGTGAGCTTGTGATGCTGACAAGAAGATGAAGGCATTGGAGCTGCTGATGTGGTCAGTTAGGAGGAATGAAACCCTTGTGTCTGTCCCTTGGAGTCAGATATTCCCACGGATGGAATGTGATTTCAAATGCTCTTTCCCTGAACCAGCCAGAGTCTGGATTATCCATACCTCCCTTTGGGGAGGTCACTTCTCCTGGTGTGTCCAGCTCAGTCCAAGGGAGGTTCAGGTTGAATATCAGGAGAAATGGCTTCATGGGAAGAGTGGTTAAGCATTGGAATAGTTGGAATTAGCATCCCTGGAAGTGTTCACAAAACAAGTATGAGTGGCAGTGGGCATTACGCGATTCAGGCATAATGATGATCATGGGATCTTGGAGGTCTTTTTCAACCTTAACCACTCCGCAGAATCAGTGATTATATCCCTTTTTTATCTTTATTTCTCTGTGGGATGGGCTGCACCAGTTCCCAGCATCACAGCTCCGCATTCCATGGACATGGGTTCAACGTGAGGCTTCTCCTCAGTTTCAGGCAGCAGAACACTCCACTTCCCCTGGGAAAAGCTCCTTCCTGGGCCTGTGGGCTGCAGGCCTGGTGCTGCCCTGCACAGAGAAGCTTCTGAGTGGTTTCCAAAATTCCCACATTTCCTGCTTTGGAACTGATGTGATCCTTCCTGACGAACAGGAAGAATGTGGAGAATGGATCCACCGACCAGACAGATGACAAGACAAGAGGCACCTTAAAAGTGTTTGGAAGGCAATTCTTTTGTGACACCAAAGAACAGATTGTAACTCAGTGGGAATAACCCTGGCATCCATGGGGAATGGATCTGGGAGTGCTGTGTTTCCTGTCCCTGTGGTAACCAAGCTTCAAACCCAGAAATGTCCATTTTCAGCATCTCCAGCTTTTATCCAACTTAAAGCAACTCAAGCAGCAGCCCCTGCACACTTCTGAGCCTCTTGAGGTACAATTACCTTTGTCCTCAGGTCATTTGTCCAAAAGATCCAAGAGCTGGGAACTGGAGCCAGTAAAAGTTAAATGTACTTTTAATGGAAGCTCTGGTAGATCCCACAGCCACCTTCCCATACCAAATGGCACCTTCCAAGTGAGATGATGAACAATGCATTTAAATGTTAAACCTTGTTTGTGTTTTATATTTGTTTTTTCTTCTGGACCCTTTTCCTGCTGAAGAGGGTTCTTCAGCAGGAAGAAAAAAAGTCAGTTTCACCTCCCTGTAGTCAGTTTATGGATAAATTACCAAGTCTGACTTTCCAAACAGTCAGGACAGAGTATTTGGTGTCTAATCCATCTGTGTCCCCATTAAGGTGGAACAGTGGAGGATCCACTAAAAACTCACCTTCCTGGAGCATATAAATATAAACCTTGGAACAGCACTGCGACATGTGCCAGACATTCCCTAAGCTGTGACCTCCTGCCTGCTGCCTCTCCAAATCCAGTGGCTGCAGAGTAGGGAGAAAGATGACTCTGAGAAAATGACACTTCTATCCCTTCCAGAAAATCTGGGAAAGCACAGATTGCCAGCCCCAGCTCGGTGAAGCCACTCTAATGGGAACAGTGGGAGAAGCCAGAGAGTCAGGTACTGTGAGGAGCAGGATCTGCTCTCCAGCCAAAATTCAAGGGGAAAATGATGCTGGGTTTAAAACATTCCCTTCTGTCATGAGTGCCAGTACAGCGAACATTAAGGGCTGAAGGAATTCCTGGCACTTCTGGATCTGTCCTTGGACTCCTCTGCTTCACTGAAACTGGACTGCAAATCTGTCCCTCAGCTCCAAATTAAAGGAGAGGAATTCCAGGCTGGCCTTGGTGAGAGGCTCGTGAGCCGATCCTGTGTGACAGGAATGAGGGCAGAGCTGCTGGGGTCAAGGGTGGGATATGCTGCAGGTCAGGACAGCTCACCCTGGGGTGGAAATCCATGGACACAGGCACTCCTGACCCTGGGACACATCCCTGAGTCTCCCAGCAGTGCTGGCACCCCCGGGCTGTGTGTAACTCCTCAGGTGGGGAATGTCTGCAGAGACACCTGGACAGTCTGTCTGCCCAGGAAAAGGGAGTGCTGGCTCCTGGCTGCCCCCTGACACAGGAACAAGGGGCATACACAGGGTCAGGCTGCAGCCCTGGGTTGCTGGCAGTGCCCCTTCACCCTCCTCAGCCTCACCCGAGGCAGGAATGCAGCACTGCCCTCCCCAGAGCCCGAGCATGGCTCCAGCTGGGAGTCATTCCTTCAGCCACAGGATAAAGTTCCATCTGTGCTAATGAAGGGACCTTAAAATTCATGTCTTGGTGTCTTTTCCTTGCTTCAGTGCCATTTCTTTCTCCAGCCTGATGCTATCTGGCTGCAGTTAAATAGCTCCAGTCAAAGGGACACCTCGATATTGATTCCGACTGCTCCAAGTTTGTTATTCCATTCAATCTTTTGCTCAATACCACTCCTAGGCACCCCGGGCTGGCACTGAGTCCTCAGCCCTTACTACTTTGGGATTAAATGGTCTGTTTCAGCATAAAACACACACAATATTCATCTTCATTTCTAGAAGCTAAACAAGTGTATAAGTAGATGACATTTCGATCAATTAAGCTGCTCCTCTCTCTTCCCCAATTTAGCTCTTTCTGAAGCGCTTCTGCAGCAAAGCAAGAATGGCTTTTGGAAAAGAGGGGAGACACGGGGAGTGGGATCAATGTCCACTCCGTGCAGGCAGCCCCTGGCTGATGTCCCTGTGGCCTGGGACATCAGGAAGTGGCTGCTGCCCAGAGCAGGACAGAGCTCAGCTGTCTGGAAACTCCCACGCAGGAGTGCCCTGATGCTCCAGCTGGGCACAATTTGGCCACAGTTTTGAGGGAGAGAATTGGGAAGGATTTCCAGAGCTTTGTTTGCTGAGTCACCAGTGCCTTTTCAGGAGCAGCTGGTGACAGCCGTGCTGAGAGGGGCGGTGGTGATGCAGAGATGTGATTGTCACCACTTTGCTCTGGGTGCTGCAGCAGAGAAGCCGTGGAAAGGACACACATGAATCCCAGATCTGGGGGTGCCTGCCAAGGCTGGGCTGCAGTGTCAGCTCCTCCTCACTTCAGGATTGGAGGGCCAGCCCCTCGCAGGCTTGGCACTGCTGTACCAAGGGCAGTGCCAGTGGCCCTGCCACCAACAGCAGCCCAGGGTAGCTTCAGGGGCTGGGAAAGGATTCTGGAGCCATGGAAATATTTGCACAGGAACACCTCATTTTGACTGGAAGTCTTGGAGGCCCAAAATGGAAGTAGGGAGAATAACATCAGCTGTGAATCTTCCTCCTTCTATAAAAAAATCGCATTTTTTACTAAGGTCAAGGTTTTGAAATAGATGAGGCCTGTCAAGCTCTGCTTTTCTTTTCCTCTGGCCCAGTACAAGGATTGAGCAGAGCTGGAGCAAACCTTCAACTGGTCCAGCCACAGTGGGGCTGTCCCCACTCTCTGCAGCTGCTGGGCTGTGGCCCTTCTTGAACAGCCATTCCCTGGTCTGGGATGGGGAGACATCACCTGGTTCTTCAGGTAGTGCCTTCCCAGGGGGCTGGGGTAAAGGGCAAGGCTGTCACCCTCCCTCAGGGTGCTGGCAGCTCTCTCCTTGCAGCAGGCACCCTTGAAATGCCATAAATCCCTGAAGCACAACCTTACCTTCAACTCCCACTCCAAACTCTGGCCAGACAGGAAGGACAGAAGATGCTGGGTGTGAACCACTCCCCTGGAGAATTCTTCTGGACAATGCTTTGTGATCTCATCTCACCTCCTGCTGCTGGTGGGAAATGCCCTGGGCATGAAGGATGGGAGATGTCCCCACACCATGGATTGAGGTGCTCAACTCTGCCTGGTGGCTCCTAAGACTTTGTTTCAGAGTCACAGAGCTGGAGAGGTATTGGGGATGTCTGGAGATGCTCCACAACTCTCAGTGACTGTAACAGGCACCTCCTGGAGGGTTTTTCACCCCATCCCAAGGTTTAGATGGTTCCCCCCCCCATGCTGATTGTGACCTGTGCTTTGCCTCAGGGACAGGAGGTGACAGCCTGGCCTTTGTACACCTCATGATTATTGCAGGTTTCCTTGCAGAAAACCACAAAAAAATCCATTGGTCAGTAAAAAACACAGAACAGAACCTTGTGAGTCTTGATACGGAAACTACAATTTAATCAATTTAGGTTGTTTCCTCAGGTGTTCGGTTAAGCAGATTTCAGACCCAGAGTAAATTGCTCGTGGGGCAGTTTGAAAGGACATTCCTGGAGCTGAGCAGTCCAAGAGCTTGGGAAGGGAAAGGGGTTCTTGTACCTAGAGCAGTTTTTAGAGAAGAGAGCAATGAAATGAGAGATTATGAAGAAAATTTAAGCCAATAGAGAATTGTAGTAAACTGTGAAATTCTGAATGGGACAAACTCTCCATTCAGGCTCAATGAACCAGTCTCAATAAAGCAGACTCAGTAATTATCTAGGAAATCTCTGGTTGATTCAAGTGCTTTTTGGGAAATCCTGCAGGGCTTGAGCTCTAAAAGCAGCTTGGATGCAGCTCCAGAGGGGTAGGATTGGATCATTCCAGGGAAGGAGAGCTGAGCAATGATCTTGATGCCTGAACACCTTGTTCCAGCTGGAAAAAGTCAGGGAACTGAGCTGTAAAGAGGCTGCCTCAGCCTCATCCCAAGCACTGAACTTCTCCAGGAATGTGGAGGCAGGTCAGGAGCAACACAACTGGAAATGCTGGACAAAATTTGCTGGTTCCCATCATGGATTCTCTGCATCCAGAAATGTGGAACAGGAACAGGGAATTTGACTTTAATAATAAAGCAAACAACTTGAAATCACTCCTAGAACAGCTGTCACCCACTGCCACAGGTGTTCAGGCACTGCTGTCAGGAGGGGACTGAATCCTGGAGCTTTGATATTGAATTTAGATTAAAAGAAAAAAGAGGAAATTCTGAACTAGGGTTTCCAGCCAAGTCCTTTGCCTTCAGTAGTGACAAGGAAAATTTAATGTTAAATCTTAAATATGCAGAGCTGGCAATTCCAGGGCTCCAATTTAAATAATTAATTAATACTGTCATTTCTGTATGGAACCTTTTGGAGCATAAGCTGGGAATGTCAGGTATAGGACAGACCTAAATTCCATGTCACCTGCATTCTGTGGGTCAGGATGAGGCCACCTCAGAAAAGCTGAAGGTTCCACCAAAAACTCTTGGAAGAAAAGCCACAAAAGCAGGTGGGAATTCCTCATGGACAAAGGCTTTTCCCTGGGGAATTCCCAGGAGATGTCTGCCCTGCTCCTGTAGCTCCTGCAGAAGCTGAATTCCCTCTCAGGTGAGAGTTGTTCCCAGCCCAGAGCACTGGGAATAAGGAACAATTTCAATGCTCCAGAGCTGTGCCTGCTGCTGGAATAAAAACTGATGGAATAAAAGCTGCTGGAATCAAAGCACAGTCATAAATCAGAGTTACCACCCCTGGCTCCAGCAACTCCCTGGATTTGCACTCAGGTGTTGCAGCGAGAAACTGCTCCAAGTTTAAACCAGGATCTCAGGATAAGAGCAGGCAGCAAAATGTGTTTAATGCCTGTGACATCCTGACTGCTTCTCCTGCCTGTTTATTTTGCCTGCATGAATTCATTACACTGAAATTAAACCTCTTTTCTCAATTATTAATAATCCTGAAAGTTTGTGGAAATACAGGGCAAATCAACATGACAAACACTGTGGTGCAGATGAAAGAAAAGATAATGGGAATCTTTCCATATTTGCATATGGAAAATGAGGAATATGGAGTTAATGAGATTTATCATCCTTTCTGGCCATTTTAGTGGAGAATTTTTTAAAAAATCTATTAAACTCCAGATTTCCACATAAAACAACACAAAATACTACAAGAAGAGACATTAGAGTCAATCTATTCTTCATGCTAGGCACAAAATCAATCGCATTTATTGTTCAGAAAAATTAAAAACCTTTCTACATTTTATTAAAGTGCACATTTCAACCATGGTGAGAGATAAATAATTGATACATCCCAAATACATCACCTCCAAAATACTTATTGGAAAAAAATCACTGCTTTATTACCCCTTCCTTTCAATAGCTGTTGTGATGTTTACAACTTTAATGGTGCCTTTTTTTTAACAAGAAATCACAGTGGCATCTGATTACTTCATTGTGCTTAACATTATTTTATAACAACCCATCAAATCTGCTGCAGATAAACCCCATTATCTGAGAGAAGCAGTCATGCACTACCAGGTAACTGCAATTTGGGTCTCAGCCTGAGAGCACTTGAGCAGCTCCTCAAGAAATGGGTTTGGGTTGTGCTGGGGAGGCTGAAATCCCACCTGGATCTGTCTGGAGAGAGGAGAATCCTGGGGCTTGGGGCATTCCTTGCTGGGGAATACAGAGATGTTGGAGCTGTTCCTCCTGGGAAGATGCCCTTGGATGCACATGTGGGTCAGTGCTGGCCTTAAACTGAGGGATTCCAGGGACAGATGGGATATTGGGAAGGAATTCCTGCCAGGGAGGGTGGGCAGGCCCTGGCACAGGGTGCCCAGAGCAGCTGTGGCTGCCCCTGGATCCCTGGCAGTGCCCAAGGCCAGGCTGGACACTGGGGCTTGGAGCAGCCTGGGACAGTGGAAGGTGTCCCTGCCCATGGCAAGGGTGGCACTGGATGGGATTATTTTTAAAATCCCTTCCACACAAACCATCCTGAGATCCTGCCACCTCCACAGCCCATCCCAAATAGGGCAGAAGGCTCCTCTTGCTCTTCACATGTTCCCAGCTCTCCTGGGCCCATCTCCTTATCCACACATTGCCCAGGTTGTGCAGGGAAAATCATTCCATCACACATGAATTTTACTCAATTATTCACATATTTATTCAGTCAAAAAACACAGAAATTCACTGGTTTAAGTTTATTGGTCCCAAATTACACAGTTCTTGGTATTTGGTTTCCTATTGGTTATTGATCCCTTCCCTCACCCCCACCCCCTTTGATGTTAATTAGGTTCTCATTGTTATCTCTCTTTTCCTAGCCCAGGTGTCTGGACCATGCCAGGGGTGATGTTTGGAGTTGAAGGTTGTTAATGGTCATTATCTTTTGTGTATCTTCTGTGCTACTGCCAGTCTGTTGAGATGTTGAGCTCATCAGGCCTGGAGTGGTGCAACATTCCTTTGAAAGGAAACTTCAGTTCCCTTCCCCCTTGGGCAAAGGCGAGCACACCCCCTAACTAAAGTTACATAAAAAAAATTAAACTTGGTGTCATTTCCAACGANAAAAATCTATTAAACTCCAGATTTCCACATAAAACAACACAAAATACTACAAGAAGAGACATTAGAGTCAATCTATTCTTCATGCTAGGCACAAAATCAATCGCATTTATTGTTCAGAAAAATTAAAAACCTTTCTACATTTTATTAAAGTGCACATTTCAACCATGGTGAGAGATAAATAATTGATACATCCCAAATACATCACCTCCAAAATACTTATTGGAAAAAAATCACTGCTTTATTACCCCTTCCTTTCAATAGCTGTTGTGATGTTTACAACTTTAATGGTGCCTTTTTTTTAACAAGAAATCACAGTGGCATCTGATTACTTCATTGTGCTTAACATTATTTTATAACAACCCATCAAATCTGCTGCAGATAAACCCCATTATCTGAGAGAAGCAGTCATGCACTACCAGGTAACTGCAATTTGGGTCTCAGCCTGAGAGCACTTGAGCAGCTCCTCAAGAAATGGGTTTGGGTTGTGCTGGGGAGGCTGAAATCCCACCTGGATCTGTCTGGAGAGAGGAGAATCCTGGGGCTTGGGGCATTCCTTGCTGGGGAATACAGAGATGTTGGAGCTGTTCCTCCTGGGAAGATGCCCTTGGATGCACATGTGGGTCAGTGCTGGCCTTAAACTGAGGGATTCCAGGGACAGATGGGATATTGGGAAGGAATTCCTGCCAGGGAGGGTGGGCAGGCCCTGGCACAGGGTGCCCAGAGCAGCTGTGGCTGCCCCTGGATCCCTGGCAGTGCCCAAGGCCAGGCTGGACACTGGGGCTTGGAGCAGCCTGGGACAGTGGAAGGTGTCCCTGCCCATGGCAAGGGTGGCACTGGATGGGATTATTTTTAAAATCCCTTCCACACAAACCATCCTGAGATCCTGCCACCTCCACAGCCCATCCCAAATAGGGCAGAAGGCTCCTCTTGCTCTTCACATGTTCCCAGCTCTCCTGGGCCCATCTCCTTATCCACACATTGCCCAGGTTGTGCAGGGAAAATCATTCCATCACACATGAATTTTACTCAATTATTCACATATTTATTCAGTCAAAAAACACAGAAATTCACTGGTTTAAGTTTATTGGTCCCAAATTACACAGTTCTTGGTATTTGGTTTCCTATTGGTTATTGATCCCTTCCCTCACCCCCACCCCCTTTGATGTTAATTAGGTTCTCATTGTTATCTCTCTTTTCCTAGCCCAGGTGTCTGGACCATGCCAGGGGTGATGTTTGGAGTTGAAGGTTGTTAATGGTCATTATCTTTTGTGTATCTTCTGTGCTACTGCCAGTCTGTTGAGATGTTGAGCTCATCAGGCCTGGAGTGGTGCAACATTCCTTTGAAAGGAAACTTCAGTTCCCTTCCCCCTTGGGCAAAGGCGAGCACACCCCCTAACTAAAGTTACATAAAAAAAATTAAACTTGGTGTCATTTCCAACGAGCCTAACCTTGATTTTCCTTTATCTCGCTCCACTCGTTCTCCTGAGAAGGACAGGGCTGCAGCTCTCCTGGAATCAGATGATTTTCCATCCATCCCTGACCAATGGCTCTGTGCAGTTTATTCCACTGGCTCAGGGCTCCTCCCTCTGCCTGTGGCTCCTGCTGTGGAGTCGAGGGGAAACTGATGTGACAGATTTAAGAGCTTTTGGAGTTCATAGGCTCCTCTGAGCACACCCAGAGCACCACCCTGCACCATCCCACAGCCCTTAATCCTCCAATCCCTTGGCTCTGTGCCCGGCTGAACATGGGCGAACAAGCCCCAGAGAGATCCTGACATGACCGGGGACAGCGCCTGAGTGGCTTGGCCAGGTCATGCCTTGATCTGAGGCCTTCCCAGCTGCCTGGGAATGCCATGAGATTTCCTGGGTGAAGGCCTTCATATCATCCTGCTGTGATCAAGTTTCTTTAGAGATTAAAAGTATGGGAAGGGATTCACAGTCCCTCAGCCCAGTGTTTGGAAATCTGCCATTGCTCTCCTAGTTAAGAACTTCTTGTTTGCTGAACTACTCATATGCAGGACTGATTTGTTCACAATTGCTTTTATGTGGGAGTGGTTTTGTCCCCTCTGTTTAAAATTTCCAACATTAAGAATATGTTTGAGAAAGGAAACTGAAGTTATTATTTGCTCTGTCTCCAAAGGTTTAATACCAGCAGATTTCCAGGTCCTGGATATGCTTATTAAAGAGCTAAATCTTAGATCGTGAGACACTCTGGCATGTTTATTATTTGCAACATCCAATTAATAAGTAATTAATAGCTCAGCAAAGTTTAGTACATTGAAGTGGGGCTTGAGGAATGGGGAATAATTTCCTGCCATTGGGAAAGGCAGAAACACAATGGAAAACCCGAGTGTCGGGGTTGGACTTTTGAAAGGTACTGAGGGCAGGGAGGTGCAACTTTTCCTGTCATTCCATTTAAATGAGAGCAAGGAAGGCTCTGTGATAATTGAGGAGTAAAGATGAGATTAAGGGAGGCTCAGGCAGAATTTGGAATGAAACCCATCCTTGGTGCTCAAATGGTGCAGGAATTGGTGCAAAGGGAACAAAGTCCTGGCTGGGAGAAGAGGTCACAATTACAATGGAGAGAAGCTGAGAGGATGAACACAGGAGAAGGGGATTCCAGAACCTCCATCCAGAATTTGGAATGACAGCAAGCCAAGCCACACTTGCAGCAAATCCATCCAGCTGATTTATCAGATTTGGGTTAATTACAGAGTAACAATTTGTCCTGGTTTAGGGCAAATTTGGGAAAGAAAGAAAAACAAACCTCTGGATGGAGTCCCTCTAGAAAAACTAATCTGAACCACCCCTCCCCTTAGCTGAATCAGGACAGAAAAAAATTTCCTTGGAGTAAAGTGGAAAAAAATTGTTTATTTAACAGTCAAAGCACTCCCCAGCACAACAAATGAACAACACTGAACAACAAACCCTCTGTGTGCCCGCAGAGATGCCAAATTCAGAAAGTCTCTCC
>VZTB01006907.1:39170-61852 GCA_013397245.1 Thryothorus ludovicianus | reverse complement strand
CTAAACAGATGAATAGGGATACAATTTAGCATCAACCCAGGACACAAGTGCAGGACTTCTGTCTAAAACCCCAAATTTAGTGCCTCTGGCTTGCTACTGGGACCTGTGTTGAAAGCTCTACAGTAAAGGTTGAATGAAAAATGCCAAGGCCAGTTCAGTGAATGGCAAATGGAATTACACAGATCAAAGGCTGCCACTGGTAAATTGGGACAGAATAACCTGATGTGGTTCTATCATAACAAAACTGCTTCCACAGGTGGAAGAATTAAGGCATATTTCTAGGAGTGGCAGTGAAGTGTCTTCTGCAGCAGCAAGTGAGGCACATCCATCTTTCCAGAGAGTTTCCATTTCCTGTGCTCCCAGCTCCAAATAAAGGCAGATTAAGGCCCTGTCTGGAGCTTTGGGGATTAAACACCTTTGGGTTCAGAGGAGTCCCCTTGGTTCAGTGCCTTCATTACAGCAGGAACAGCTGCTTGGCATACCCAGAAAAAGAAATCAGTTATTAAAGTGGTTCCTTCTATTCTGATAGTTGCCTGATCCACAAAAGGCTCCTGAATTCCTAAATCCTTCCCAGCCGTGGGCCTCTCCTCTGGGCTCTGCTGTGATCCTGAGCCCATTTGCCAAGAACACAGGGGATAAAAGGTTATTTATTCTGGCCTGAGTCATTGATTTATTACTTGTGGCCCTTTTTATCTGGCTGGTACAAAACCAGCTGCTGGACTCATCCAGCTCTCCATTCACAGGGCACTGGGGAATCAGGATAACTGAATGCCAGGATTACAGCAGCACACTGAGGGTTTCATGCAGCATTTCCAGACTTATGGGACCCTTCTGCAGGGTCACATCAGTGAATTTGGATGTTCCCCACAGCCTGGGGCTCTGATTGCCTTAACCACCATGTCTGGAGGTTTATGGTGCTCCAAATCTGGCTCAGTCATCCTACTCAGGGACAAGGGGCATGAGTCAGAATCACCAGCCACTTCTTCTGCCTCTGGGGCTTCAGAAAGCTCTTCTCTGGTGTCCCCAGGGCCCAGGATTGGGGCCAGCCGTGATGAAAATCTTCTTTAATATCTCATCACTTAACAAATTCATGATGACACCAGTCTAGGGGAGCGTGGATGTGCTGGAGAGTGGGAAGGGTCTGCAGAGGGATTTGGACAAGCTGAATTCATGGGCCAGGGAAAACGGGCTGTCAGCAAGGCCAAGAGTCAGATCCTACACTTGGGCCACAACAATCCCATGGAATGCTCCAAGCTGGAAGCTGGAAAAGCCCTGGATGTGCTGGTGACAGTGGCTGGACACGAGCTCAGAGGTGCCCAGGTGGCCAAGAGGCTGAGGGCCCCTGGGCTGTGCCAGCCCTGGGGTGGCAGCAGGAGCAGGGCAGTGTCTGTCCCCTGTGCTGGCACTGCTGGGGCACCTCCAGTGCTGGGGCAGCTCTGGGACCCTCCTGACAAGAGAGAGCTGCAGGGGCTGGAGCGTGTCCAGGGCAGGGAACTGAGCTGGGGAAGGGAATGGAGCCCCAGGAGGGGCTGAGGGAGCTGGGAAAGGGGCTCAGCCTGGACAAAAGGAGCCTCAGGGGGGCCCTTCTGGCTCTGCACAGCTCCTGACAGGAGGAGACAGCCAGGGGGGGTTTGGGCTCTGCTCCCAGCGAACAGGTACAGGAGAAGAGGAGGGTCTGGTTGGATATTGGGATCAATTTCTTCATGGAAGCACTGAAGCCAATCCAATGCTAATGGCACCGGTATTCTATCACATGGATAATCTGCCTGTGGACACAAGAGCTGATATAAAGTATTAAAATTAAGTGTTAAAAATGCATCCAAACCTAAATATTTGCAGCGCCAAAATGAAATATTTAGGGGATTTTTTTTTAAGCTGCTTTGTGAGTCAACATAGGGTAAAATATCATTTTGGAGCCCTGGAGTTTCTCGAGAGGTGGCAATTCCAGTTTGACACCAGGAGAGTTTGCACTGTGTGTTCTGTGCCTCCACGTGAGGCTGATTTAAAGCAGAGTTTTAGGAAGGAGACACCACAATTTCACTTTAAAGACTCCCATTGATCCAGCGCATGCTCCAGTGAATTACTGTTGATAATATCCCTTATCCCTAATCATTCCCCCCTCAACAACCCAGCCCTCCCCCTCGGTCTGGATGAAAGGCAATCCATGTTCAGCCACACTGAGAAGGTCTCTGTGTGTCCAAGGAAATTATTTTGCTATGAAATAATATGATTCGGGTAAACAACTTCTGCTTCGAATGATTTTTGAGTACACTTTTAACTTCAAAAAAATTCCTTCTGGCTGAATCAGCATTGACAGTGCCATTAATCCTGATTATTGTTAGTTATTGAATGTTATTTGTAATGAACACTTTCATTGCCTTTGAAGCTGAGGTTTGCTCCTTCCCAACCCCAAAATAATCACATGAGGGTTTAGAGTTCAGAGTAGTGCTCTGTCACATTATAGAGCTCCTGGATACCATTAACAAGTTATTTGATAATTACTTCCTAATACGTTTGGAGTTCTTTGTTACGATCATTCATTTCAAGTTCATAAAACTGTCATACAACCCGTGTGCTTTAATGTCTTGGAGTTCTACTTTCATGAATAAAACATATCCACATTTAAGAGTTCTCCAGCCTCTACTTTAAAACACTCAGAAATTCAACAAGTTCATTAAAAGGAGGAGCTGGGCACCTGCTCAGCTGAAGGGAGTTTGCTGCTCCTCCTTCTCCTGGATTTTGTCTTGATGTTTTGTGCATCCCAAATTCCATGAACAGGAAGCTCAAGGTGTCCTAAAACTCTAAATGATGACAGATCAGGACTGATCAGGGCAGATGGGCTCTGAACCAATGCCCCTGTTAAGATCCAAACCAAAGCGACACAAATTCAACCCAGGTTTCCTGAGAATAGGGAACCAGGACTTCATCATCCACTGAAATATTTCTATGAAATGTGCAGTGAAGACACCCCAGGGTTTTTGAAGGTACCTTGGGGACAGGATGTGTCAGGTTTCCTTAAAAGTGACAGAGTTGTTTCGGGTGGCATATCCTTTCCTTCTGGTTCCTGAGCCTCACCTCTGTCTTGGGAGAGTTTATAAACCTGAGACATGAAGGAGCAGGTGCCTTAATCCTGCCCCTGAACACATGGGCATTGTCTCCAAGGTCTTTCCTGCTCTTTCCAGCAACCCAGAGGATGTCTGTGTTATATCATGGGAAGGAGAAAATCTGTCTTACATTGTGGAAAGGAGGTTCTCAGGGCATTTTCCTAAGGTTTGGAGACAGAGATTCCCACCTGGCTGCAGCCCTCCTGTAGGGTTCGCTCAGCCCATGCAGCAGTGCTTGGCTGCAGCTCCTGGTGATTCTGTTTCTTCATTCCCCTCTCTCCATGGTCTGGGTCTCTAAACTACACCCCAGACTCAAAAACATGGAATGGGAACTGCTCATGGAACAGAAGCCATGCCCTGCTGGAAAGGCTTCACTAATCATTGTCATGCTCCATCTAAAAGGGACTGGAACCCAAGTGAAACCCGGGGAAACCCACACCAGATCCTGGGATCTGCATCCTGTTTTCTCTGAGTTTTCCTGGGAAGTAGAACTCCCATTTATGTGCTTTATTCTTCTCTCCACCATAGCCCAAGGAGAAGGAAGAGGCCAAGGTGTGCCTGGAGTGGGGATGGAGGTAGAAAAACAGGACACCAGGCATTGGGAGAGTACAAACCACTTCAGACAAACCCCTTTGTGCCTGGAAGTTGTGTTTGTCCACCCTGAGGGCTCCTCTGGATGGAGGCTGACGAGGTTTCCCTCGGCTCCCAGCTCCAGCAGTTCCCCCTGTTCAATGCATCCCACGCTCTGTTTTATTACACTTCAAACCCACTTTGTTTGCAAAGTAGGAAAAGCTGTCAGAGGCCATTAATCCAAACAGAATTTAATCTCTCAAACAGCATTTACTCAGGCAGAGCTGCTAAATCTATATATTAAAAAACTGTTGACAATTAATTAAAATGCTTCACTGCTGAAGTGTGAATGGGGCTGCTCTGCAGGGCACTGTCAGGTGAAGCAACAGCCTCTCCCTGGGACACACCTGGGCAGGATTAGAGGGAAAGCAGCTGCTTCCCTGTAGGAATTTTTGAGCTGGCAGCTCTGCTGCAGCCTGGCAACAGCGTGACTGAAGGGACAGCCACAGGAACATGGAGCTGTTCATCAGGCAGATGGTGAAGAGCATCCCAAGCTTTTATTTTGCAAAGCTGCAGCTTGGAAAAGCTGAGATAGGAGCCCAGGAACTCCTGAATGAGGCTTAGAGGTATCACCCAGCTGGAGATGATGTGGTCCTAGTGTTGGATTATAAGGAAAGGTTCTTCCCCCAGAGGGTGCTGGGCACTGCCCAGGCTGCCCAGGGAATGGGCACAGCCCCGAGGCTGCCAGAGCTCCAGGAGCCTTTGGGCAGCTCTGCCAGGGATGCCCAGGGTGGGATTGTTGGGGTGTCTGGGCAGGGACAGGAGCTGGATGATCCGTGTGTGTCCCTTCCAACTCAGGAAATTCCATTATTCTGGTGGATATTCCATGACAGTTAACTGGAAGATGGATGTGGGGACATCACCAAGAAGGAGATGTAGTCCATGGCACGTGCCAGATGGTGTCTGGGAGGACATGAGGAAGAGGGAAGATGACCTTTCCAAGTGGCAAAAGAACATCTCCATGGCTGTTCAATTGTCAGCACAAGGATCAATTTTCCCCTGTTGGCCTGAGGTGCCTGACATTTCCTTTAAGTCCAGGTCAGAATTATTTTCCTTTGCTGTAAGACAAAAGCAGTTATGGAATGATTACTGCCCACACTGTGATGACAAAATGCTGCTGTCTAAAAGACCAAAGATCAGAAGATTACAAAGATCAGAAACCTCCAAAAATTGAGGCTGCAATGGCCAAAGTAATAAATGTGTCAGGAAAGGACAACAACAGGCAGAGAGGGCACAAAATCATGGAATTTGAGACTATTTGGGTTGGAAGGAAGCTTTAAATGCCATTTAATCCCAAGCCCTGCAATGAACAGGTACCTCAGGTTACCCAGAGACCCGTCCAAAGTTTCTCCATTTTCCTCCTGGGAAGAGAAAGCAAAATCCTTCCATGGCCTCTGTGTTTTTGTGGTTGTCAGGGATGTGGTGGGTGACACAATTGCATCACTGTCACACTGCCATGGGTTGCAGTGCAAAATGTAACCAAAAAGTGTGTATTCCANGCCAAGCCTCTCTACCTGAGATTTGGGACACCAAAGCAGCCTTTTCCACTGGACTCCCAGAGGAAGAACAGGCCCATCTCTCTCCACTGGACCTTCAGCAGAAGGCTGCACCTTCTAAAGGATCACTGCTTCAACAGAGCCACAACTGCTACTCCAGGAGGGCTGCAGCCACTATTCCAACTGGACTGCTACCAACACCCTGACCAACAGGGTGTCAGGTTGTATTCTGACTCTGTCAGTGAGTTTGTTTTTCTTTTCTAATACTGCATGTTTGTTTTATTTTAGTTCTCCTAATAAAGAAGAAGTATTCCCTTTTCTATCCTATTCCCATATCTTTGCCTGAGAATGCCCTTCAATCCAAAATTATAATAATTTGGAGGGAGGGGGTTCACATTCTTCATTCCAGGGGAGGCTCCTGCCTTCCTTATCAGACACCTATCGTTCAAACCAAGACACACACATACTAAGTGGTGGCTGCCAAGCCACAGCATCTTTGTCCTGCCTGGTGGCATGGCTGGGCACAGATTTATGCCAGCACAAACCCTATCCTTCCCCTGGTGTCACCTCCTCTCTGAGGACACCAAAACCTCAGGGTCAAGCCCTGCTCCTGTTGCTTATTTTTCTGTTCTTGTGCGAATTCCTCAACTGCTTCAGATCCCACTCTGGAAAGGATGGGACAACACCTTTGGAAAACTGGCTGAAAATTTCTATTTCCAGTGGTAGGGAGACAAAAATCTACTCAGGAGGTTTTTCCCTGGACTTAAAGTTTTGTCCAAGCCTCTTCTGGGCCACTGAAGTTTCAGTTCCAGCCATTGAACTGTGTTGGTTGTAGTGGTTTTGTTCAAAATGAGTCCTCACTTCTCCTACTTTTGGAAATATGTTGAGGTTTAGCCGTGTTGGGACTAGGACAACCTAGTCCTTAGTTTTCCTGCTGCACTAATGTTATCTGATCTAAGTAGATAATAAATCCAAACCACGGGAGGCCACTCCCTTGGGACTCTACAGGATTAAGCAAAGTCTGAGTCAGGCACCTTCTCAGCTCCACAAACTGGCTGAGGGACACAGCCCTGAGCCCCGGGGATGTTGCTGGGTATGGCTGGAGCTGTTCCAGCACCCACCACAATCCACCTCCAGACATCTCCAACCCACCAGGCTCAAGGCACGTAGAGCAATCCCCCAGCACCAAGAAACACCAAATCTCACCTCAGAACACACGTGCTGCTGCTCACCCCTCTGAAACTGGAGCTCTTTAACTTCCTGCAAAGCTTTGTGATGTCCACCTTGCACCTGGTTACTGCACAGAGCCCTGCAACTGCGAGGAGTCCCTGATTGAGAAAAGCTGGCTCGAGACAACAGCACGACACAGAGCTGAGAAAGAGAAAAGGTTGAAGGCTGATGGATGAGGCATTTTTCCTGGGAACTGGCTGCCTCCTGGCTGGTTCCTTGCTGCTGGATTAACACAAGGCAGGCAGGGCCAGCTGCTCTCTTCAGGTCAGGGAATAAAAAGCTGCTCCTGTTGGGAGCACTTCCTGCAATGTTTCAAACACTGCTCCTGGACTCTGATATCAGAGAGCCTCAGCACATGTAGGACAAGGTCGGACCTTCCTCACCTGGAGCTGGGCACTGCCCACCACCAGCAGCTTTCTCCAGACCCTTTTCCATCTTTGTGTGGCAAATGTGAGACCATAAAATCATTTTGTCTGAGCCCAACCTCTTGCAAAGCAACATTCTTTACATCCATCATGGCAAACAATTCCAGAGCCTTCCCAATATCTTAAGAAATCTGCAACACACACTGGGATTATATTTCTTTTCTTCTCTGCTTTCCCAGAAAATTGGCAGGACCTGAAAACTAGTGCTTCTTTCTCTTTGGAAATTTGCCCTTCAGCTGGCAAACAGAGATTAATTTTGTTCCTGGGGCTTGTAGGAGGCCGAAATGAAAACAGCTAATTTTAATATTAGTGCCAATTCCTGTTCATTACCACCTTTTCCTGCCCAAACATCTGTTGGATCGGCACCGGGGTGTGGGAGAGCAGCTGGAGGAAACAGCATTTGGAGTTTTACTGCGGGGGGAACAAGGAGCTTTCTTGTTGGCTCTGTACAAAGACCAGCGGCACTGAATTTTGATTTTGAAAAGAGAATAATTGCTCCTAAAATTGATCTTTACAGGCTTCAATATTTCCCCCCATCACATTATGCTTCTTCCAACTGTGTCTTTTTACAGCCTAAGACAAATGGCTTAAACATCAGGCTAATATAAAGCAGATTTTTCAGATTGGAAATGTGTTTTCTTTCCATGCACATGGGGCTGTATCCAGTGTGTCAGGCAGGACATTTTCATTTGGAGGGATTTGATTTTAAGTGGCTGAGCACTGTGATTATTATTGAACAACCTGACACACAGAGAATGTCTGGCTGGCACTGCTCTGTCCTGCTGTCAGCCCCTGCAAACCCACATGGGAGGGGAATCAGCCAAACCTCAGAAGCTCATTAAACAACCCAGCTCAGGCTTTTGATGAAGTTGGGGAACTCTCAGAAGTGCTGAGTCCTCCCCTCCCTTATCTTGGAGCGGGATAATTACTCTGTGGGTGCAGGGAGACAATTAAGCTCATTAACATCTCCTTGCTTAAAAAGATGAAGTGCCAGCTGCTTGGATTCTACCACACAGCAGCAACCAATTACCCAAAGAGGGTTAATAACCCCAAAGTGTGCAGGTACAGGGAGCCCGTTGTGACAGTGACACTCACCTGGTCACCATAAATAGTCATTGCTAAGTAGTCCTGGACATCTGAATTTACCTTCATTAATTAATTTATCTTCTAAATGAGTTCTTACAGCATGATCAGCACAACCATATCCAGTTAGGATTAATAGTTGTGATCATTCTCTCTCCTCACAGGGAGATTTGTGGCCTTTGGAGGATGTTATTTCTCAGCTTTTTTCAATAATATCTGGGCTTGCTGGGACTTTTACTCTTCCAAAGCCTTGAAATGGAAACTCCCTATATTCTCCTTCAAGCCGGAAGACCAAAATCACCAAAAAGGTTCCCTTAAATGCTGCTTTTATTCAAACACAAACTGAGGTCACTTTGGAAATAGAGAACACTCAGATCTGCTGGGCAAGGCAGGATTTTAATCAAGGGGCTTGAACACAAATTACACTGAAAACTTGAGAAATCAGCTCCCACCCCTGGCTGGGAAGTAAAGACCTCATCCAGCTCCTGACTGACACTAGTGACAGGGGAGAAGCTGCTTCAGCTCTGGAGGCTCCCCTGGGAACTGGAGCTCTCCAGTTTCTTTGCAGATGCCAGGGAAGAAGGAGGGGAGATTCAGGAAGAAATAAATTAAAAGAAAACCATAAAGAAGAGGAGTTTCAAATCTGCTGGAGCAGTGGGACAGTAGTTGGTAGGG
Organism: Thryothorus ludovicianus; assembly: GCA_013397245.1. NCBI lineage: Eukaryota > Metazoa > Chordata > Aves > Passeriformes > Certhiidae > Thryothorus > Thryothorus ludovicianus. The sequence continues at coordinate 53,209 of VZTB01006907.1, read as the reverse complement.
AATTCCTGGGCTCAGGAATGCCAATGTCACTGCAGTGGTGCTAGGGGGTAGGAAATACATTCCTGGGATCAGCTTTCAAAATAATATTAAATTCCTGGATAAGTTTCCTCACAGGGTGTGGAACAGAGGTACAGGAGCCATGGAGCTGTCCAAGGAGAATCCAGGACTATCACAGATCTCTGGGATCAGCTCTTATGCTAGGAATTCTGCATTTGGGAAAATCAGGAAGAATCAGAAGCTGATTTGAGGGAAAACTGTATTTAGGAAAATCAGGAAGAACCAGGATTTAAGGTAAACCTCAGGGTCCAACTCGTGGGTAAACATCAGGGTCCAACCACTGGATTTTTTTACTCTTTTCAGGACTGACTGAAAGCAGGGGAGTGTCCTGTTCATGCTGGGGAAGGGACAGTCCCAGAGTTAATTCCTTCTCCTTGGACAAGAAGCCCATCTGGGGGTCACAGCCAGCCTGGCATGGATTGATTTGGGACCAAAATGTCTCCTTGTCCTCTGTTTAGGTGAAACATTGAAGGTTTGGGGCAGTTCAGAAGTGCCCGTCTCAAAAGTCCCCATTCCTGGACTCCAGGGACTGCTGTCCCTCCCTGCCATGTCCTAGGGGTTGAATTCTGGGAGGGTCCTGGGCAGGGTCAGCTTTGCTGGGAGGTCCAAGGACATCAGTGCCAGTCCCAGCCATGGAGCAGAGATATTCCAGAGGAAAAGGGAAGCACACAAAGCCTTCCCATGTTGCTTTGACATGAATTTTAAGCCATTTTTCAATGGTTTTAAGCCCTTTTATATGGATTTTAAGGAAATCAGGACTGGCTGCCGGTGCCCCTTATTGGTATTTTCAGTAAAAAATATTTGGGAAGAGTAAGAGGTACCCAGGACCAAACAGTCACAGTTCTTCCCATAAAGTCCTCAGATACAAGGAAATATGGACACTAAGCCAAAGCAAGTTAATTCCCTAAGAGCTCAGGTGAAACAGCTACAAAATCATGGGGATTTTAAGGCATCAAAAATCAAAATGGGGTAAAACTAAAGAATCTTTCAAAATTCCCAGGAAAAATCAATATCTCTGGACAGGACTTGAGTAAGTCCTGGTTCTGCAAAATCAAATCTATTGGGAGGAATCTCCAGATTGGACAGTCCTGGACCACTCCTCCCATCACACGAGGAACTGTCAGAGAGCAAAAGCCCACAAGATTCAGAACCATTTTATTTCCCAGTTCTTAACTTCACGTGCTCAGAAATCTGGGAGGAAAGTTATGCCTTGGAAGCTCCTGGAGCATTTCCTCTTACATCGTTTCTCAGGATGAGCCAGGTCACTTTGTCATACTGGGATAGAATAATTCCATTTTTATCTCTAGGACCTTGGTTTGGTTCATCTGCACATTTCAGGCTTGGCAGGGATATTTTTTCCTCTCTTTCTTTCCCAGGATACACAATCAAATAACCCAGAATCAGTATATCAAAAAGATGATGATGCATAAACCAACAGCCCATTCCACAAACAATAAAAACAGGTAAAATTCAATATCCAGCACTAGCAAGTAATTCCAGCAGCAATTCCAAATTTATTGTCTTGTTTATTTATTCCATTGATGTCAATAAACATCACCGTCTTCTCGTGCTGACGAATTCATCTCTCAAACATTGTTTTGTTTCTCTTCACTGGAGACTTTCAGGGTCTCCATGAACCTGGGAATGGCCTTGGGAGGAAGGAACCACCACTCATTTATGTGGATTTATCAGCAGATCCAGGGATTTGCTGGAGCTGGATCCATGTGCAAAGGACAGCACAATGTGAGGATTCCCAAAGTGGTGCTTTGACAGACGGGCAGGGCATGTGCTAAAGCCTCTGGTAGGATCCACTCCAAGAAGCTGGAATCATAAACTCCTCGATCCCTCCCTTCCAATGGCAGGAGGCCCCAGGGAAGGGTTGTTTTGGGAATTGCTCTCTCCTGAGGGTGGTTTGGTGGAGGCATTGCAGGGGATGGATTTGGGGAGGATCTTGGGGTGTTGAGATGTTGTGTGAACATCACCAGGAGTGCAGAATTCCTGTGCTGGCACTGCTGGGGCATCTCCAGTGCTGGGGCAGCTCTGGGACCCTCCTGACAAGAGAGACCTGCAGGGGCTGGAGCGTGTCCAGGGCAGGGAACTGAGCTGGGGAAGGGAATGGAGCCCCAGGAGGGGCTGAGGGAGCTGGGAAAGGGGCTCAGCCTGGACAAAAGGAGGCTCAGGGGGGCCCTTCTGGCTCTGCACAGCTCCTGACAGGAGGGGACAGCCGGGGGGGGTTTGGGCTCTGTTCCCAGGGAATCAGGGGGGCCCTTCTGGCTCTGCACAGCTCCTGACAGGAGGGGACAGCTGGGGGGGTTTGGGCTCTGCTCCCAGGGAACAGGGACAGGAGGAGAGGGAACAGCCTCAGGCTGGGCCAGGGGAGAGTCAGGGTGAATATCTGGAACATTTCTTCCTGGAAAGGTTGGTCAGGCACTGGCACAGCTGCCCAGGGCAGTGCTGGAATCCTCATCCCTGAAAGTGTCCCAGAAACCCATGGATGTGGCACCTGGGGACAGGGGTCAGTGGTGAATATTGGGACAGTTGGGCTTGGTGATCTTCAAGGTCCTTCCTCACTTTGCTGATTCCAAGACTCCATGGTGTGCAGCTCCCTCAGAGTCTCCTGAGCATTTTTTGGAATTGCAGCAGATTTCATGAGCCAGTCAAGGACACTGAGGGGCACTGGGAAGCAGGGAAGTTTAAAAGCATTACATTGAAAACCATTAAAATTTAAAGTTTAAAGAACAGCAGCAATCTCATCCAGTGAAGAGCGAGTCTGAGCACAGTTCTTTGGAGGCACATCCAAATATTCCCTGTGGAACATCTGGAAGTGTCCTGAAAAATGCTTGCACCAGATCTCTGTGGTTCTTAAACTGAAGAAAGGCAGATTTAGATTTTAGGAAGAAATTCTTTGCTGTAGTGGTGGTGAAAATCAGAGAAACGTGTAGTTCCATCTCTGGAAGTGTCCAAGGCCAGGCTGGATGGGACTTGGAGCATCCTGGGATAGTGAAAGGTGTCCCTGCCCATGGCAGGGGGTGGGACTGGATGAGTTTTAAGGTCCCTTCTCAATTAAACCATCCTGGAATTCTCTGATTGATGCAGGGAATACTGGAAAAAGCTCAGCAGGATGTGGGAGTTTCACTGGTAGGTCCTGAAATGTGTCATAATTCTCTATCCTTTGGCTTCTTGAAGGGCTTCTGGAAAATCCCAGGACCTCTTGCCTGTAAGACCTCACTTAATTACTGTCAGTCCTGAAAGATCAAATTCACAGAAGAGATTAAAAATATGAATTTTTCTTTTTTCTTTTTTTTCTTTTTTTTTTTGAGAGAGAAAGCAACTGGAAAGGATAAATGTGGCATATCCCAAAGAAGGCTGGGATGCCAGGTAGGACTCCTGCCCTCCGAGCAGGATGAATGCCATAAAGTGCCTATTTCTATCCTGAAATCCTGAGCCCTCAGGCAGTAATTGTGGGTACCCCAGAGCCTGAAAGTATCACAGTTACAACCCCGAATCCCTTAAATTTGCATCCTCCCGGAGAAAAACACAGCAACTCAGCAGCTGATTCAGCTGGAAAGTCTCCCCCAATAAGTTATGAAAAGAGGACTGGGAACCTGCATTTTTATCATTCCAACTCTTTCTGGGTTTTTTTTTTCTTTTTAATAAAACCCTGTTTATGGTGGTGGATAAAACATTCCTGTCATCCTTAATAAAAGCCTTTACTAGCAATGCGAAAGGAGCAGTGAATGGATAAACTGTAAATCAAGGCACAGCTTGGAAACGGGGCAGTTTAGCAAAGCAGCATTTCTGGGAGCTGCTGATGGCAGGAGATTACATTTTATATCAGAACAGATTTAAATTTAGGGGGAATTAACCCTCCAGCTCCACTACAAAAGCTTCCCAAAGAATCAAGGCTATTTGAGCAAAAAAGTTGTCATCAGTGGAAGGGAGGTGACAGGAAAAAATAACTGAAGGGGACAATTTTAACTGAATCTTTTTTATAGAAACAAGCTACAAAAATTGTGACTGGATTTTAATTAGGAGGCAATTTTTTTCCTGTTCTTTCTTGGGTTTGGGAAGATGAAGTGACAGCATTTCAGAGATCCAAAAGCTGCTTCTTGCTGCAATGAGAACACTTCAATTTTTAAGTCTTTCTGTAGGTGTCAGGAGAAAAATTTTTCTGTTTCTCGATGTTTGGACAGGGCCATGAGTTGGAAACAGTTGGTGCAAAACAGTTGGTTCTGCCCTACCTTGCAAAGAGCTGCAGGAGCTCTGCTGGGAGGGGTCTGAAGAGGGATTGATCACAAAATATTCCAGCAAAGCCACATAAAGTCTGAACTTCCAGAAACAACTGGGTAATTTATGCACCTTAAAGTCAGGGCAGGAGAAAAAGCTGAGTTTGGGCTGAAATTCATGAGCAACACCTTGCAAAAAAAGAATTATTTCATCAAGAAATAATTCTTCAACCCTCGCTCTGTCCCCATCTTATGAGCTTGGATAAGTAATTCCAATAAATCAATGTGTTCACTCCTCTCTCCACCATGTTTTATCCCATGTTTGTCCTGGAAATCTCCAGATTCAGAAGAGGAATTCTCCTCACTCCAGGGTGTTGGAGCCAGCCCAGACTCATCCGCTGGCTCTGAAATCCTTCATGGCTCATTGATTTCCCTGATCCCTCCCAGGTCACTCCTCCTTCCTCAGACTCAATAATCCTTTCAAACCCTCCTTGCCATGCAAGGAGCACTTGGAGGCAAAATTCCTTTCCCACCACTAGTGCTGGTGATGGAAATGTCACAAGAATTCCTGCTTTCACTGGAAAAATGCAGGGATTTGAGGTAGACCTTGGCAGTTTCAGCTCAGAGCACGCTGAAGGTTGGACTCATCCCCCTTGACTGACCCAGGGGTTGTGTCATTAATTATCATTCTTACTCTGCAGCTCTATCACCACCACTGGCACTGAGGAGTGAGAGCAGCTCCTGGAGCAGCCCTTGGATGTGCTGGAGCTGCAGCAGGAATGTGGGAATGCCAGGGTTTGAGCCACAGGGACCTTTCCCTCTCCCTCATCAAGCTGGAAATTATATAACTTTTAAAATCCTTTTAACTAACTTTAGTCGGAACTTTGTTTGCCTCTGCCTAGGGGAAGGAAATTGAAGTTTTCTGTGTCAAAGACTCTTTCACTGAGGGTTGAGTTTTGCTGGGTGAGGCCTGATGGGCTTCAGTCAACAAAATGAAAATTCCCAGAGTCCGTGATGCCTTCTAGAGCCTGACCTGGAACAGACTAGACAGAGCAAAAGGGCAAAGTAGGGATTTATTAAAAGGCCTCAATGGACACACCCTGAGCAGTGTGAGAGCCTGGCTGGGCTACACCCAGGTTGAACCCAAAATGGTCACAAAATGGACACCTGATCACGAGGTCCCATACTTTTATAAGTTCTGGTCCATCAGCATATGGGAGTTAATTGTCCAATTACAGTTTCAGGCTATGAAGCTCCATCCTCCTTGTTTTTATCTCTTCACTTCACCATTGTTTTTGCTCTTGGGCCTGAAATTTGCATTGGTTTTTCTTGATCCCAAGCTAAAAAAGGAATTGTTTTGTCTGCCTACCCTGTGAAGAGAGATTACCAACATCTAATATGAAACCCAGAACTACACACTAAAACAGCACAGAACCTGAAAAACATAAAAGCTAAAACTGAAGGCATCACCGGAAGATGCAGAGGAGATAAAAGAACCATAACAAACATCCCCCCTGGGGTGGTTGGAGACACCTGGGCTAGGAAAAGATCAATGAGACCCACAAATTAGCACCAAAGGAAGAGGGATCCAATAGGAGATCAAATATTAAAAATTGTGCAATTTAGGACCTATGAACGACAATTTCTTTAGGTTTCGCTTGTATAAATCTGTGAAAAATCTGGTGAAGTACCAGGTGTGACAGGATGATTTTCACTGCACAACCCAGGCGTGTGTGGATGGAATAATTTCTATTGCACATCCTGGCCAGAATAAAGAAATGCCTGATTCTCTGAAGACTTAAGAAGATTTTGTTGGAGAGTTTCTGTTTTTCCATCGTTTGGATGACAATGACACCACATGCCTCATCCATAATTCATTCCCAGCACAGCCAAATGTGTTTGTAACTCAATAGTGCCCCTCCAATGAGCCCCTGTGGTTTGTGTTATCCTCCTTTGGAGGGTTTACAAGCCTGGAATTGCACAAGGAAAACCCGGGAAGGAGGCAAAGCATAGGATTGGTTGGAAAATCCCTCTCCCACAGCAGCACGAGATAAAAATTTCCCTGCTTGGACTTGGGAATGTCCAGGACTGGTGGGACAGAAAGGATCTGCATTCCCTTCCAGAGAAACCCAGAGTTTTTGGTAGCTGAATAGTTTCCTCCTGGGATACTCCTTTGTGTATCCTCAGTGAAGGGCAGAGGGTGAAAAAACTCCACAGCTCCCACTGCACCCATGGGGAGCTGATTACACACAGAGTGAAACCCACCAGCAGAAAAATTCCAGGGATGCTGATTCCAGGGCTGCAGCTTTCAACATCTCCTAAAAATCAGAGCTGGGAGCTCAAGCACCTGCTGCAGTTGAAGTTTTGCCCTTCAAACAGGAGCTGTTTAAATAATGCTAAGAATAGTGGAGGAGTAGATAAAGATAATGAAGTGCTCCTGTTGGGATCCCTTTGACATGCAGAGAATAAGAATCCAGAGTTATTTTTTAATAAAAAGGGAACTCCTCCTGGATTTGATCTCACTCCCTCCCAAACCTTAAGACAAATACTGTTGTCACTAAATTAAGCTGCAAAGTCTTTTATTAAGCACCACCCTTGGGAATTGAAGATGTTCTTGGAGAGCTGGAGGAAGGAGCTGAGCTCCAAGAATGGAACAGACACAGGAATGAAAATATGGAGAAATACACACGGATATTTAATCCATAAACCAACACAGGCACTCCCAGTGGGTTGGAAAAGCAGTCTCAGCCTCCCAACACAACCCTGGAGTTACAACCAGGTGTAAAGACAGGGATTGTCTTCATTAATTGAAATATTAATGAACTGATTGAACCAAACATTGTAAACACAGAAAGCCATGGCAGCAGCAGCAGCAAAGAGGGATGTTTTGGTTAAAAATTCCAAGGATAACTCAGTGAAGTGTCCAGACAAGTGATCAAAGCATTGCTGCCAGGGTTCAGTGGCCACTGCAGCTTCTGCAGGGAATTTTCCCAGATATCTGAAATATTTAAAAGGAAATTTCCAGCCACAAAACATATTCAAAGTGGGAAAATTCTGTCCAGAGAATGTCTGTAGTGCCTGGTGTCCATCAGGGATTCTGGGGCCCATGCTGGAATAACATCCATGGGAATGCCCCTTGCAGCATGGAATATCCACCTCTGTCCCATCTTTAGAACACATCCCAGGGGCTCAAGCATCCAGAGTTTCCTTGAGTAAAAGGAAACTCCAGGCCAGGCAGAAAATAAGGAGGGTTTTTCATTCTCCTGTCAGAGAAGGAGATGGAAAGTGGGGATTTTCCTGTGTGCAGTTGGAACTTTGGGACAGTTCCTGTTTGATGAGCCCCCCAAGGAGGAACGTTCCCGCCTCATCCAGAAAATCCAATTGAGGGTCTCCAGATTTCCCCACTGCAGGACAATTCCCAGTTAATGGAAGCTCATTTTCCTCTTACAGATAACACTGAAATCCCTCTTTTCAGCAGGATCCTGGGGAAGGTATTTCTGAATTAGTCTCCTCAGCCATCAGCACCCCAGTGCAGCATTCCTGATAAAGCACATTCTGGAAGAAACAGACTCAGCCAAAAAAGACCTAAGGCTGACAGACCAATTTCCCCTCTTTTTCTTGTAAAACTCCTTTCTAATTATAATCCCTGCTGGGTGTGGTTTATTTCTGGATACTCAGAACTAGGAGGAGTTCCCGGAGAGGAGTGGGGGCTTTTCTTTTTACTGGCTGGAATATTTTGATTCTTAAATTCAAATCAGCCTGATAATCTCTGATCTGTGCAGAGCCAGGAATGTTTTATATCTTAAGGGTTTGCAAAGCTCTGCCTTAGACCAGGTTTAAGTGAATGAAGACAGTTGTTCTACCTTTAACCTGGTTTAAGTAAATGAGGTGCCATAGCCTGACTGAGACTATACCAAAGGATCTCCCCTGTTGTTTAAGAAGGGACGTTAATAAACCCTTTATTTTAATTGGGTTTGTTCAGGATTTTTTTAGTTTGGGGTGGTTTTTTTTTTTTAAGTTAGGGGAGGGTTTGAAGCAATATTCAAGAGAACTGCTGGAGATAAGGCCAGAAATCTTCACATTTAACTCTAAAAATGTGTGATTTGGTTGTGACAAGATGCAGAGCTGGTCAAAGGCACTCCTGCCCTGAGGAACTGGCCAGAACTGCCTCATCAGGGCCGAGGACTGGTACCAGCTGTGGCTGTGGATTAAAATGCTTTCCAATAATGCTCTGCCCCTTCCTCCTCTTTCTCCTCTGCCATCCCCATTAAAAAAAAGTGATTCCAAATAGCACAACTGCACAAGAAGCCACATTTTGCTGCCCAGGCTTTGTCTTGGGGGTCTTTCTCATATCCCAGATATGAGGGAGACTCAGCAGCAATCCTAGAAAACACAGGAGCAGGAGGGCTGCAAATCCCCCAGTCCTGGCTATGTGAAGGGTTCCAGTGAGCAGCAGGAGGGCATTTCCAGCTGCACATCTGTGGGATGTGATCCCATCATCCCAAAGCACAACCAGAGTCCAGGGCGTGCCAATCCTGGGCCAAATCCTCAGGAAAAACAGGACAGAGCTCCTTCTACAGCCCCCCACTCACAGCAGAGACCTTCACCACGGCAGGGCCAGGGAGGAGCAGGGGGGATGTGTCAGACAAGGAAACCCAGGAAAATCAGGATCCTTGAGGGGAATGGAAAAGGATTGTGAAGGTTGTGGTCATTTTTGTGGCCCAGTAACACCCTGGGACCATTGGTGTGGTGACATGGTGACAGCTCATTCTATAGCCTATCCAGAGCCACTACTGGAGCTCTGGACTGGGGAATCACAGAGTCCTTAAGGTTGGGAAATACCTTTAAGATCATCCAGTCCAGCACTGCCAGGTCCACCACTAACCCAGGTCCCCAAGTGCCTCGTNACAGCCTAAGGTTGGGCCAGGGGAGGGTCAGGTTGGATATTTGGAACATTTCTTCATGGAAAGGGTGGTCAGGCACTGGCCCAGCTGCCCAGGGCAGTGCTGGAATCCTCATCCCTGGATGTGTAAAAGTGAAATGGGAGTGGCAGCAGCCTGAAGGTCACTTGAAGCCATTCCATCCTACCCTCTGGAGTTTCAGGTGGCTCCCTGCAAGCATTTATTAAAAATTACCTGATTTTACTGTGAATTTTCTTACTGATACTTCCCAGCTACTGGTTCTGCCCTGGAGAAGCCCAAAATTCCCAGGGTTGGACTCTGAACCCACCCCAACACCCCCAGAAGCACCCACAGATCATCATGGTGCACACCCCAAGAAGAGGAACCCCCAAATCAGCAGAATTATTCCATTCTCAGCATTCCATAGGATGAACAGGCTGCTGTGGATCCACCTGCTCTCACTTCCTGATAAGTGCAGCAAAACATTCCAGCCAAGGAATGTGGAATGCTGACTCTATTTCCACCCCGCAGCACTCAGACCAGAGCTCACTGCTGTGTTCATCAAATCTGCCACTGGAATTCTACATCAGTCTCACCACGAGTTCTGCACAAAATGGGGAGAAATCCTCTTTTCTGCTCAAAACAAGGTGTGTGTGGGCAAAAATTGAGGTTTTGACATGACACAGCGAGGTGGGATAAAAAATACTTCTTTTAAAAATACACAGTTTGGAGCATGTTTTCCCTCAAAATTTTTTTCGGATTTTTTTTTTTTTTAAAGCTTTTTTTTCATTATTTTATGGTCTCTGATAATGAAGAAAGGAAGGTCTGGGGGTTGGGCCTGCCTCTGTTCATAGATTTGGATAGGATACTCAAGCCTTGATTGAGTTCCCCTGTTCTAGGGGAGAAAGGAATGTGGTAATTCAGGTGGGAAAGGCTTTTTGAGGTGTTGGAGAAATTCGTATTTAAGCCTGACCCAGGATCAAACAACTGATTTGGCAACAGCCTCCAGTGCTTGGTGAGCAGGGAAGGACATTTCTCCAATGGAAACACCCAGGGGATGGAGTCGGGATCTGTTGTTTGTCCAGCAGCTGCTGCTGGCACCAACCAGGCTGCCTTTGGAACCTGTCTGTTCATCCTCTGCTGGAAGCAGCTGTCCCTGCAATTAGCAGAGATTGAAACAATTAAAAGGAAAATGAGGATGGAGGCAGCACTTCCAGCACGGAGGTTCAGAGGGATGTGCAGGGTTAAGTTACAGGGATGCTCCGTCTGCCCTGTGGAGAACAGGGAAGTGCTGATTTTCTGAGCTGGCTGCCTTGATCAGCTCCTTCGTGCTCTGGCAGCACTTCTGTGCAGGCTGCTCCCTTTTCCTGGTGCTTTTGAGGGTCTTTTAGCCCAATTCCACATGAGCAGGTTGATATTCTTATGAAACTTGCAGTAAGAGTTCTGCCTCGGCTGCTGGAGCAGGACACCTGGCTGGATTCTGCTTGGTGCTTTCCATAAAAGAGAGTCATTCCTTCCTGCAGGAAGGGACCTCTGGAGGTGTCCTGGTCCAACCCTCAGTCAGGGCAAGATCATTTTAAAATTCACTCGAGGTTGCTCAGGGTCTTGCCCAGTTGATGTTGTCACATTCCAAGGATGGAGATTCCCAGAGTTCCTCTGTTTTCTGGTGTTTAACCTCTCCATCCCAAATTTCCCTCCATTTTGCAGGAGATACAGATTCCCTCATGGCACAACCACATCAGCAAGTCTGAGGACAAGGGGAAGAATGAAGAGGGACAATCCATGATATTCCTATGCTCAGCAGACTGCCTGTACTGTCCCGAATCCAGGCTGGGTGTCAACTGCAGAAAAGCAGGGATGGAATGTCCTGGGCAGAGCACAGAGCTGCAACCTTTTACCTAGGAATCATGGAATTATGGGATATCCTGACCTGGAAGGGACTCACAAGAATCATCCAGTGCAGCTCCTGGCCCTGCCCAGACCCCCCAACAATTTCACCCTGGGCATCCCTGGCTGTTCCTCCCATAGCTCCCATGGCTTCTCCAAACTCTTTCCCATCTCTGTGTCCCTCCTTTGGATGCTTTCCCACACCTTAGGTCTTCCTGATATTGGGGTACCCAAAACTGCCTCCAGGACTAGAGGTGAGGCCACTCCAGCCCAGAGCGGAGCAGGACCATCCCTTCCCTTGGCCAGCAGAACCAGATGCCTCTGGAGAGCTCTATTTACCCAAAAGAATCACAGCTTCAACTTTGGGTCTTCTTGGAGAGAAAAGTATGATGTCTGGGAGACAAATATTTCATGAGGTGCAGAACAGCTGCTCTACCATAAGATCCTGCAGCTCTGAAAATGGTAAAAATCCTCCTCTTCCGTCCCTCAGGAAGTTCTGCTCCCATCAAACTCTGCCAGGCACTTTTCTGGGTTACAGAGACTTCTGAGCTTCTGGAAACCCCATCCTAGATCTGCTTTTTTAGGCATCTCCATTTCATTGAAATTTCCCAGCAGAGGGAGGCTGAAGCCCTAAATCAGTTGGCCCCGGGACAGCTCATTCCCAACATTCACGTGGAAACTGCAAGTCTTGTGATTTGTAATAAAAAGCCCTGAGATATCTGAGATCTCGGTCAACTCTTCCCTTGATTTTTTTTGGAAGAAAGTGCCAGAAAAAGCCCTCCTGACTTTTATTCCTGCATCATTCTGATGCATGTTCAGAGTGGAACATAATAGTTGGAAGTCCCTTTGCTCAAGGGCAAATTTATTTCCTGGCCAACATCTGGCTCCAGGCTCATCTTTCCTGCAATTTGCCAGTTGCTGGCATGAGGGAAAAAGAGAATTATTGAGCTCTTTTTCTGTTTGGATCCAATTAGTCAAAGAAAAGTTGCTGCGGGTAAATGTGATGCACTCAGGAAAGATGCAAATGTTTGCTCTCTGCCAGGTCCTTCCTGCCACAGCTCAGGGCAGGGGGTGGCACTGAAGTGACGGGGACACAACCTGGCCTGAGGTCACCCACTCCAGACCCTTCTTTCCCTACACAAACACTTGGGGGGACAAAAGAAGGATAAGTAAGGGTCATACTCACCTGGGATACCTCGATCAACAGCTGGGGATGGCATGGAGTCATAGAATCATGGAATATCTTGAGTTAGAACCCACAGGATTATCCAGCCCCCTTCCTGCCCAGACATCTCAACAATCCCACCTTCGACATCCCTGGCAGCGCTGTCCAAAGGCTCCTGGAGCTCTGGCAGCCTCGGGGCTGTGCCCATTCCCTGGGCAGCCTGGGCAGTGCCAGCACCCTCTGGGGGAAGAACCTTGCCCTGATCTGCAGCCTGAGCCTGCCCTGGCCCAGCTCCAGCCGTTCCCTGGTTGCTGTTTCTGTGCAAGGGATCAGAGACTGGAAATGCCCCTTGGGAGGAGCTGCAGCCCCTGAGAAGTCTCCCCTCCGTCTCCTCTGCTCCAGCTGAACATTACAAGTGACCTCAGCCTCAGGTTCCCCTTGACACCCTCCATCATCTTCACACCCTCCTTTGGGTGCTCTCTAATAGCTTTAGATCTGTCCCATATCATGGAACCCAAAACTGAACCAAGAGCTGAACTTTCTGGACCAGAAGCTGCTTTAGACATTAAGTTCTCCTCTTTCAAGAAAAATAGGTGACATGGATCCATTCCATGGATCCACTGAAAAGAAAGAAACCTGTTACCTTAATGTTATGTCCAACACAAAACAGGACCATGTGACAGGGGGTCAGAAACACACAGGGACATCTCTGTCCCTCACAGTCACACAGAGCCATTTCCCACCCCCATCATACCCATGGCCCTGTTATCCATGACTGTCCAGGTCTCGGCCGGACAAACCCATGGACCTGTTAAACTCATGGACAGCGGTTCTCTGGGTCACTGGGCATGGCCAGGCAGCACCTTGAAAGTAAGGACCAAGTCCTCAAAGGCCTTCTTACGTTACCTTTCTATCCCTTTTCCTGGCCACAGATCCATCAGAATCCTTCATTTCCAGAAAAAGCCCCAGGAAAGGAAGAAGTTGAGGATGGAGGAGCAAACCCTGCCGTGCAGGTGTGCAGGTGCATCGCTGCACTCTGAGTGTTTTATAACTTCTTCCCGAGCCCTGCTCCCCATAATCAGATTATGAAACCTTCGACTCAAGTTAATGCGAACAAACAGATCATGCGGAGAGCCATAAAAATAAAATATCATAATAAAAACCCTAAATTGAGAGCATCTTCTGTAAACAGAGTGCTGTAAACACAGTAATGCGTCTCTCTGCAACGATATTTGGTGAGGTATGGAAGAGCCCCAAGAGATGGCAGGAAAACACAGCTGTTCTCTCCTTGCAGGAGGTGAGGGAATGCAGCACAGCTCCAATGGCTCCAGGGTCAGGCTCTACTGCAATTTTGGAATGGGAAGAGGAATCTGACCCAGATGGGTCAGCCTGGAAGGGACCACGGAGGGTCACTGGTGCCACCTCCCTGCTCCAGCAGGGCCATCCCCGAGCTCAGGGCACAGCATTGTGTGCACACAGCTCTGCAATATCCCCAGCAGGAGACCCCACAGCCTCTCTGGGCTCTGCTCAGGGCTGGCACTGCCCAGGGCAGAAGTTGTGCCTCCTGTGCAGGGGCAGTTCCTGGGCTCAGCCCCTGCCCGTGGCTCTGGGGCCATTGCTGGGCCTGGAGCAGAGCCTGGACCCTGCTCTGCCCTCCCTGCACACAGGGACACACAGGGACACACAGGGATGGACAGGGATGGACAGGGACACACAGGGACACACAGGGACACACAGGGACACCCAGGGACACTCAGGGACACACAGGGACACACAGGGACACACAGGGACACACAGGGACGG
>VZTB01006907.1:24768-38789 GCA_013397245.1 Thryothorus ludovicianus | reverse complement strand
CTCCTCTCCAGGCTGAGCAGCCCCAGCTCCCTCAGCCTTTCCTGGGCACTGAGATGCTCCAGGCCCTTCCTCAGCCCCAGGAGCTCCTGTCCCTGCTGTGCTGAGGATCCAGAGCTGGACACAGCACCCCAGAGGTGCCTCCAGGGCTGGGCACAGGGGCAGGATCCCTCCCTGACCTGCTGGGAATGCTCTTCCCAATGCCCCCAGGATCCCATTAGGCCCAGGTCACTCTCCTGGCTCAGGGACACCTTGTTGACCCCAGGTCCTTCCTCACAGAGCTGCTCCAGCAGGTCCCTCCCAGCCTGTGCTGGTTATTCCTCCCCAGGTGCAGGACATGCATTTCCCTGCTCTCCACTTCCAGACGGTTCTTCTCTCCCCATGACCCTGTTGAAGTCCTTAGTTCCCAATGTTGACCTCGGGTTTTGCTCTGGCTCGTTCCTTTCTCCACAACTGGACACCAGCACTGGGCCCTGATTCCAAACCCACTGGGGTCAGCACAGCTTCGTGGTGCCACAGAATTGTTTGCAGGTTTTCATGAATGTCTGAGTGCCTGCTATGAGAAACAAGGGATTGCAGTGATTACTGGATTCCCAGGCAGGGAACCTTCCAGAGGCAAGAGGATGAAATGGTGCCAAACATCCTGGGAAGGCTTGTTCTGCACAGGGAATATAAAAAGCTCAACGTTTGTAAGGAATATGAACTGCATTTCCACAGAAGGAGGGGAGGTGGAGGCAACTGGAAATTTCCCTCTGGAAAAGTATGGCAGAGGGTGAAAGCTGGAAGACAGTGTCAGCCCAGGGAATCCCCTGCATTTCCCACTGCTCATTCCCAGTTAAAAACTGCTATTCAGAGCAGAGGGAATCATCCACTTCCAGGCCTTCTGACTGGCACCTTAAATCCCAGGATTTTGACAACTGAGCCTTCACAAACATGGGATTGGGTCAATTCATTGAGAGCCTCTCCACGAGCAGAGTTCCTACTCTAAAAATGTTCATTTTTCCTGGTCTGTTATTACTGTTTCTGCTCTTGAACTTCCCTGGAAAATCAATTTTCCACCTGAGAAGGGCTTTGCAAGTTCTACTAAATACAAATAAGCAAAATTAATAATAAACTGATTAGCAATTACTAATAATATCAAAATAAGAAACTTTTCAAACAATGAGAAGGATGAAGTTTCAAATTGTTTTCACTGTTTCTCCTGAAGCCCAGGTATTGATTTTAAAAACTTCAGGGTTTCGGAAATGTTTGGAGAGATTTTAAACCCTTTCTTCTCTCCTTTGAAAAGGCTTCAAACTGGGAAGGAGGATGAGGAGCATTGGGTTTCCAGCTGGATTCCCACAGGCACAGAAGCAAAGGGGCTGCAGCTGCAGCCAGGGATAGCATTCCAGGGGGAAACAACAGAATTTATCCACTTTTCCAGCTCCCTTTGTAGTCCATGGAGGCTCAAGGCAGCTTGGACAGACATGGAGATGTTCAAGGAGGTGTTCAAGGCCAGGTTGGACAGGGTTTGGAGTAACCTGGGATAGTGGATGGTGTCCCTCTAAAATGGCAGGAGTGGAACAGGATGAGCTTTAAGGTCCCTTCCCACACAAACCATCCCATGATTCCATGATTGAAACATCCCAGTTTCTCCCATCCTCAAGGACAGCTCAGGACAAAGGAGCAAATGATGCCCATGGAAGCTTCCCAGCTGTGGGACTTGAGAGGAGACCAGCACAGGCTCTGCTGCCTCTCCAAAGACTGGCATGGGAGGGAGGATCTGGGAAGGGATAATCTGGGAGGGGATAATCAGGGAAGAAATGTTATGGGAAGGGAGGATTTGGGAAGGGAATGTTTGGGTAGGGAGTTTTTGGGAAGGGATTATTTGAGTGGGAATGATTTGGGAAAACAATGATTTGAGTAAGGAAGGTCTGGTGGGGATAGTCTGAATAGGGATGACTTGAGGGGTCATGAGGGGAATGATCTGGGTGGGGAAGATCTAGGGATGGATGATTTGCTGTTCTGGTTTTGAAAGCAAAACCTGTGAGACTCCAAGTCAGAAATACAATTTATTAGGAAAAGGAAAAGAAACAAAAAAAAAAACCAAACAAACCAAAATACATGCAAGAATACAAAGGAAAAAGAAAAACCACTGAGAGAGTCAGAATACAACCTGACACCCTGTGGGTCAGGGTGTTGGTAGCAGTCCAGTTGGAATGGTGGCTGCAGCCCTCCTGGAGGGGCAGATACAGTTCGGTTGGAGCAGTGATCCCACAGAAGGGTGTACTCTTCCTCTGAAGATCCAGTGGAAAAGGCAGCTGTTCCTCTGGGAATCCAGTGGAAAAGGCTGCTTTGGTGTCCCAAATCTCAGGTGTTTATCCAGGTAGGAATGTTTGGCTCCTCCCCCTGGCTGGAGCATTTCCCAATTGGATGATGGAATTTTGTCAGTGGGACTCAATGGCCCGTGAGCAGAAGATCTCTCCCTGGAGGGAGGATGGGTCGTGGAAGAGATAAAGAAACTGCCCCAGCTGGTTTTTATCAGCTGGCCATGGACAGAAGATTACACCACCCCCCACCCCAGTTCCAACAGATGGTGATGGAATACACACTTTTTGGTTACATTTTGCACTGCAACCCATGGCATTTGCATAGGGAAGGGTTAGGGAGAGTTTGGAAGGGCTGCTTTGGGTAGATGTGTTTTGGATGGGGATGATTTTGGAAGGGAATTTTTGAGTGGTGATGATTTGAGTGGGGATATCTAGGTTGGAATGGTCTAGGAAGGGATGGTTTGGGTAGGGAGGATTTGGGATGGGTTACTTTGAGAAGGGCTGATTTGGGTGGGGATAATTTGGGAAGGGAAGATTTAGGAATGTTTGATTTGAGTAGAGCTGATTTTGGAGGGGATAATTTGGGTTGGAATGATTTGGGTGGGAATGATCTGGGAGGAAATTATTTGGGAAAGAAAGGTTTGAGAATGGAATGTTTGGGTGGGGAGGGTTTGGGTAGGAATGATTTGGTTGTGTAATATCTGGAAAGGGTTGGTTTGGATAGGGAGGTTTTGGGAAAAGGAAGTTTAGGAAGGGCTGATTTGGGCAGGAATAATTTGAGCAGGGCTGATTTGGGCAGGTGTGGTTTGGGTGGGGATAATTTGGGAATGGATGATTGACTCTCCATGCTGTCTGAGGAGGCCACCACACTTGGGTTTTTGGTAGCCATTACCTCAATATTACCTGGAATTGTCAAAATTCTTTCCAGGCATATGAATAAAATCAAGCCATGGAACAATGGCAGATTTATTCCAGAGAAACATTTCATCAACCACTCTGTTGCTGTAGCAGTACCAAGAAGTATGATTGAAATTTTTTTTCATTAAATACACAGATTTTTCCTAATAAATCCGAATTCTTCCTCTCTACTCAGTGAGAAATGTAAAAAAAAACAAAACTCCAGAGAAAGGAACAGCCTGAAATCTCTCTTTGTGGAGAGTGGATGGTATTCCAAAGCTTCGTATTTCTTACGGAAGACCAAATTCCTGTTCAAGCCATTTTCCCAACAATGACAATAATTTGCTCCAAAAATCTCCCCCTTTCCAAAGTTTCTCTCGGCTCTGCAGTTCTGTAGGGACACAACTCAATTGTGTTTTCAATCCTCTGCCTGTGACAATGGAGCTCAGCATTGTCCTTTCCATCAAGCACTTCTTTCACGCTGGAATTGCAATTCTGATGTTTCCTTTTGCTTCTAGTTTTGTTATGGACTCTTCCACCGAGCCCAGCTCAAAACTAATCGAGCCTAATTTCTATTCCAACAAATCAAAACAAGACTTTAAAGCTGGAATGCAGCATCAAGAGAAGCCTTGGAGTACCGAGGGGTCCTCAGGGAAAGGAATAATTTTGGCAGTGGATTGGACCGTGTTGGGAGGAGGAGACCTTGGGGATGTGACAGTCCACAGCTCAAGTCTGTGCTGACAGACTCTGTGGAAATGTCTGAATGACATGTTCTGATTTAGGAATTACCATTGTTTTTACTCAAAGCACCTCTGAATGAGGGAGACCAGGAATTTCTCTCTCCACTTCCCATTCCAGCAATCCTGGGGAGAAACCCAAAATACTCCTGTTTTACAACAATTGCATTGTTGTCACTGAAAAAAGGCTGATGGTTGATGTCCTTAAAGGTCTTTTCCAACTTCCATGGTTCTAAACCCAGCAGTGGTGAATTAACATCCTTAGACTGGGAATTTTAGTTTGGATTTTAGGAAAACCTTCACAGGGGTGAATATCCCAGTGAGTGGAAGCACCTCAACTCTTGACCTGGTAATAGTGTAAGGATGATGTGGGATTTGGGAAAGGAGGATCTTTAGGCTGAGAAGCTGGAATGAAGGCACAAACAGTCCTTTCCAAGCAACTTTTCTATGCTTCCACATCTGTCTCATCATGGACAGGGACAGTCTGGGAAAGCTCAGATAAAATCAGGGAGCAAATGTTCTGTGTAGGAATTTCCAAGAAGCCCAGGAGGATCTATGGGCCCTGGGTGTGGAAAACCTGGAGGCCAATCCAAGGAGAATTTTGGCTCTTGGCTAGGGAAAGGCCATTGCTAAGGAAATACACCAGTGCCTTGTTTGCTAGGGAAAAAACATCCTGGAATTCAGGTGCTTCTGTTGGGCAGCAAATACAGCTCTGGGGTGCAACCTTCTCCAACCCTGTGTGAGTGAATTCCTTGGAAATTTCACCCATAAATCCCACATTTAGGCTGTGGAGGTAAAGCCAAATGGTTCCTGGCACTGAGAGGTGGAGCGCAGGAGAATTCCAGAGGCTGTAGAGGTGAAGCCAAAGGGTTGCTGACACTGAGAGGTGGAGCCCAAGAGAATTCCAAAGGCTGTGGAGGTGATGCCAAAGGGTTCCTGGCAATGGGAGATGGAGCCCAGGAGAATCCCAGAAAGCTCTGGCTGTGATGTCAAAGGGTTCCTGGCACTTGGAGATGGGGCTCAGGAGAATTCCAGAGGCTGTGGAGCTGATGAGGGCAGAAGTTGCTCTGACTCTCAGCCCTCCCCTGTGACAGACTCAATTCCCCCTGGAATGGCAGACCCAAGCAGAGAGATCTAATTAGGAGCAATTTTCCCCTCCTTTTGCTGTACTGGGATAACTCCCTGATGCCAGGGAATTGTCTCTGGACAAGAGAGGAAAGCTGCTGTGCATTCTTGGAGACTCCCAGATATTTTTCCATGNATAACTCCCTGATGCCAGGGAATTCTCTCTGGACAAGAGAGGAAAGCCCAGATATTTTTCCATAGTTTTGTCTGCTGAGCGCACACCTGAAGGAGTTGGGTCCCTCAGGCTGAGCCCTGCTCCTGCTCTCACCAAGGGCAGCTGCTGCCTCTAAAATGTCACATCACTGGGAAATGCCATGAAAAATGACCTCCAGCTGCTCCTGGTGGCATCCTGGCAATGATGCCACACCTGGCAGGTGACAAAGGTGGCAGGGACACCCAGCCATGCCAGCACTTCACAATGTGTGTCCTTTAGGGGGTGACACAAACCCTGGTGTGCAGGGACTCGAGCTTCTGGACAAAATTTGCAGTAACGGAAAAGGTTCTTTGTTCTGAAATGTGAAATCCTGGGAATTCTCACCAAAAATTGCACAAACATCTCTTCCCTGCAGCTTCCTGGGGGTGTTCTGTGTCTCACACCCCGCTCCTCTCCTCACTCTCTTCCAGCTTTAGGAAGGAGTTTGTCACCATTCTGCTCCAGAATTGTCCCCTTGAGGGGGCTGGACACAAAGAGTGGCAGCACTGCACTCCCAGGGCCCTGGACTCTCCATCCCTGAAAATGTCCAAGGCCAGGTTGGATGGGGCTTGCAGCAGCCTGGGATAGTGGAAGGTGTCCCTTCCAGTGGAATGATTTGGGATTTAAGGTCCCTTTCAGCCCAAATCAGCCTGATATTTTATGAATCTGTGATTTAGGACCTCCCAGCTCAGCAGAATTTCCTCACCTCTGTAAGAGCAGGGCTGAAATCTTCAGCTGAAGGGCAGCTCCCATGTCCTACACCAGGGACTCATTTCCATCATCCTCCCAAGGAAAAATGGCCCAGGACTGCCCCTTCCCTTCTCTATTCCCTAAGGAGCTTGTTCTGTGAGGAGCCTTGAAATTATTGGCTCTCACCAAAGCCTTTAGCAGAAAAATGAGACTTTTCTAATCAAGACCCAGCAATTATGCAAATTACAGGGACAAAATACTGATAAGAACAACAAAAACAATTATGCCAATAATTATCACATTGAGCTTTGCTGCTTCTTATTAAAATCTTCCACTTTTCCAAAGAAATTGCTGTTCGGACGCACAAAAAAAAATAAAATATTGCTTGTAAACTGTAACTGTAAAATATTTCATGACTCCTGGGTATGTCTTTAGGATTGGTAAGACCCAGAGAAGGATCTGTAGGAGTTTGTAGCAGCAAAATCATTGCAAGACATGAAGAGGGAGCAGAAATAATTGAGGTCTGGAGGGGCTGAATGAAGAAATGATTAAAAGAGATACTTATGGATAACGACTCGAGATGGAATATAATCACTTTCTTGGAGGGCATGGAGAACAAAAAAGATGGGATTTGTTTAGCTTTGCACATTGGGGCATAATTAGAAGTAATAGGATTAAATTTCTGCATGGAAAATAATCTAATTATCAGGAATCACTTGGAAATGAACTGGAGTCTGCAAAGGGTTAACTGGGGCTTCCAAGCTCTGTCTTCCTCCTTCCTCCAGGCACATTCCTGGCTGGGGCACTTCCAGAGGTCCTTCCATGGGGCATCCCCCTGGGAAGAACTGTTCCCAGCTCCCTCAGTGCCAGTGTGGTTTAAATCAGTCTCTTTTATAGGAATTTATTTTTTCTAGAATTTTAATTATTTAATCTTCTCAGTGAGAGTGAGGTTTGATGGCATTCCTGCTCCACAATCTTTCAGGGCCCAAACCTTCCTCAGAAAGGGCTGTCCCAGGAGTGGGAACCAGGAAAAGGAGAGGCTCAAATCTCACTCAGGGGCAACCAGGGGCAGGCTGGAGGTGAAGATGCAGAATCTGGGGAGGTGGAGAGAATTCCCAGTGAGATAAATCCCTGACTCATGGACATGAGCAGGTGGATCTGAGATTTCTCCTCCTGGAAGACCTTGTGGAAGAGTGAGAAAGATGGGATTTGTTCAGCCTTGCACATTATTAGAAATAATAGGATTATATTTATGTGTGGAAAAATAATCTGATTATCAGGAATCATTTGGAAATTAACTGTGGTCTGCAAAGGGTTAACTGGGGGTTCCAAATCTTCCTCCTCCCTCCAGGCACATTCCTGGCTGGGGCTCTTCCAGCAGGTCCTTCCATGGGGCATCCCCCTGGGAAGAACTGCTCTGGGCTTCCTCTTTGGAAGTGTAATTTAAATTAATCTTTTCTTTAAGAATTTCATATTTCCAGAATTTTAATTATTTAATCTTCTCAGGGAGAGTGAGGTTTGATGGCATTCCTGATCCACAATCTTTCAGGGCCCAAACCTTCCTCAGAAAGGGCTGTCCCAGGAGTGGGAACCAGGAAAAGGAGAGGCTCAAATCTCACTCAGGGGCAACCAGGGGCAGGCTGGGGGTGAAGATGCAGAATCTGGGGAGGTGGAGAGAATTCCCAGTGAGATAAATCCCTGACTCATGGACATGAGCAGATAGATCTGAGCCATTTCTCCTCCAGGAAGACCTTGTTGAAGAGGGAAAGACACTTGCAGTGAAATGTAATGGTCTCATTAAAGTGCTGAGTGATTTTTATTCACCTCAGAATGATGTTCATCCTGAAAGACACGATTATTTCCAGGACCTCAGGCAACTCCAGATGAAGAGATGTCTGAATCCATAATAAGCTGGGAACATGTTTCTTCCAAGCCTGACAGCAGAGCAGGAGCTCAGGGTTGGGGGTGCTTTTGTCAGGGGAAATGCACCAAATGCAGCCAAAAAGAGGGAAAAGTGGGTTTTGGATATCAGGTTTCTAGGGTGGATCCATGGAAAGGGTGGTCAGGTACTGGCACAGCCACTCAGGGCACTGTGGAGTCACCAAAGTCATGTGGATGTAGCATTTGGGCCATGGGGCAGTGGTGGCCTGGGCACTTCCAGGTTTGCTGATTTTGGAGGACTTTTCCAACCTGAATGGTTTGGGGATTCCAGGAACAGCCGAGTGCATCCTGCAGCTCCCACGCTCCCAACTGGGAAGGTCACTGGACTGCACTGGGCTCTTCCCACTCTTCTGGGGCAGGCAGCAGGAGGAGGAAGAGGGGAAGAAGGACAATGAGGAGGAGAAGGAGGATGAGGAGGATGAGGATGAGGATGAGGATGAGGATGAGGAGGAAGACGAAGACGAAGATGAAGACGAAGACGAAGACGAAGATGAAGACGAAGACGAAGAGTTTGATCCCAAGATCTCTCCCTGTTACCACACTGGGATGTCCCCAGCTCACACCTCTGCCCCTGTGATCCTAATAGGGCTCAGAACCCCCCGGAGTGGGGATGGACACAAGGAATTCTGCTCCTGAAGAGCTGAATCCAAACCCCCCGAGGGTCCAGGACTGTGGGCACAGCTCCATTTCCCTGGATCCCTGGGGCATTCCGTACTGTGGGACCTGCCTCCCTCTGCAACCATCAAATCTCTCCTTGCCTCTGGAGCCCTCCCGTCCCCATGAGCAGATCCCAGAGGCATTCCTGGCCTGCCTGGAGCTGTTAAACTGCAGCTTTATTGCAGCAGCTGCTCCTTTACAGCCCCTGCTAAATCCTGGGCTGCTCCCGAACCACTCTCCAGGCAAAATCTTTCCTTAGGAGACAGAAAAAACCTCCCAAGGTTTTTGTGTCTGCCGCAATCACATCAGCTCTGGTCCTGCTCCTGAGGAGCCTGGCTGAGCTCTGGAATCATTCTGGGCAAGGCATTTTCCTCAGGCCTTGGATTGCTGCATTTCCTGCAACCTTCCCAGGCTTTTCCCAGCCTTTTGGAAGGTCAGGGCTGGATCTGGGAGGCCCGGGCTCTCACTGGGGAAGGGGAGATGCACAAGAGCTATTGGGACACTTGTGTGACAACAAGAACACACTAAATTAATAATAATGGCAGTGATGAGCTGCATAACTGGAATTTTGGGGCATTTTGAGCTCCTGGATTTCAACAGGAAATGTGAAGCTAAACAAGAATTTCCACCAAGGAATATTTTGATATTCAGGAATAAACAGGTCCCAGTGTTTGGTGCTCAGAGCCAGAGGTAACTCCAGCTCTACTGTAAGGAACAAACAACAATAAAAAAAGGTCTGGAAAGGAAAATAAATTAATTTTTCCATGCCAAGAGGTTTTCTTTCCTACAGTCCGAGAAGCCCCAGAGCTGCTTCTCCCATGGAAACCAAATTGGAATTTTAGCATCATAAATGATGTCTTACTAAAACACAGTTATTGTTGTTTTTTCTCAATTTCAGGGGTTTCTCCACAGTGAGGAGCTCCCATATTTTATGGAATCAATATCCCAGAGCATGGATTTTGCTTGCTTGGAGCAATAAGAGAAAACAAACAATGGGATTTACCTTCTCCTGTGGGGATTCATTTTAAAATCTTTGTTCCATGTTGGGAATGTTCTGTTAAATGTTATCACTAATATTTTTTGATCTGTTGTTTCGCCTTTATTTTATTTCATTACAAATTTTTTTTGATATTTTGGAGGTTCTCCTGGGATATTCCTGAGATGAATCACATCCCTGTCCAACTCTTCTCCTTTAAGACAAGAAAAATCAAACCAAACTTTTTTGGATGAAAAACCCTCATGAAAATTTGGGGCTTATATTTAGTCACTGTCCCACTGAAGAGAAAATCTTTACTATGACCCAAAATTAATATTTTTATACAGTCAGATGGAAAATTACACCTCCAGTCTTTTGTTTTAACACTGGGTGGAACTTAGAGACAATTTTACACCCTCTTCTAATACAATTGGGCAGTTTTGTCACCTGTGTTGTGTCCCCACAGTGACAACAAATTTCAGGAAGAGATTACATCCCTGTCCAATTTCTCTTCTGAGACAAGAAAAAAACAATCCCAAATTTCTGGGTGAAGAATGATCATGAGAATTTGGGGCTTATATTTAGTCATTGTCTGACTAAAGAGAAAACCTTCATTATGACCCCATACCTTTATGATGCCCTAAAATTCATATTTTCATATAGTAGAATGGAAAATTGCACACCCAGTCTATTTTTTTTTTTAACACTGGGTGAGGCTTAAGGTCAATTTTACACCCCTTATATTTAATTGGGCTGCTTTGTCACCCATGTCATGTCCCCAGAGTGACACCGAATTTCAGGGAGAGATCAGAAATGGAATTTTATTTTTATATTCTGAGTGCCACCAGTGAGCAGAGAAACCCACATGCTGAAATTCTGGGACCTGTAGGGCCACTTCTCTCAGGAATTCCGTCCCAAAACCGTGGCCAGCTCCTGGAGAACATCCAAATTTCCCACATTTTCCCCCACCCAGAACAAATCCTTGTGAACCAATGCTGCTGGCTGAATTCCACTCTGGAGTGTGGCTCTTCCATTCTGATAATTTGCTCAGCCATAAAACCCAAATAAACAATAACAACAAAAATTAAGAATGGGGAAGAATCAATGTAAGAGTGCCATCTGGTGACATCTGCCACAGCCGTGGATCAGCCACAGCTTCTCCTGCAGTGCAGAGGGGAAAAACAGGGAGAAGGGATGTCACTGTACAGGAGTGCTCCCACACTGATCCATTTCCCCAGTAAAAATGGGCAGTGAAACAGGAGACTCCAACTTGGTGACTGAGCGCTGAAAAATCCGGCCCCAAATGTGCAAACTCAGGTGCAAAGTGGCTGTTTAATATCCATAGCCATGCAAATGGATCATTAGAGACTTTGGACATGGGGCTGGGAGAACTGGGCCCACAGACCTGCTCTGCTGGGCTGGAGTGGGCTGGAAAGCTGGGACTGGGTCCCCCCTTGATGCGTTTAAATATTAACCTCTCATGTTTATGCAAATTCCTGCCACGCTTCAATGTTCGGAATCATGACCTGATGTCAGGTCTGACATGGAATGGCTCTTCCTCCCCAAAAGAAGTTAATTCCTATCATCCATTGAATCTGGATTTTTACTGGGAATCTTCTCTCTCTAAGAAAACAGAAGTCCAGGATGAGTTCCAGGGAGAAGTTGCTTGGAGTTGTCTATTCTTCATGGATATTTCCACATTGTCTCCACCTGTAGGAACACACAAGACCTTTCTTATTTTTAAAGGCTTTGAGTGGGTTTTTGGTTCTGCTTTGGGTTTGAGAGCCTCAAGAGCCATTCTGCATGCTAAAAATAAGGATCAGTCTCAAATTTATGGATAATTAACAACCCTCTTCAAGAAATCTGGGGAAAACACCAATGAACGACTTTGGGGGGGGATGGGGGGATTGGTCACATATTCCTGCTCTTAAAGGAAGATGCACTGGAGCACACTTTGCTCCCTAGCAAGGTTTGGATATTTTGCACTACCCAAACCAATGTCCAGCATGATTGGGAGTGGGAATGATTCAGGGGTAATTCCCAAGATGCTTTTTAAGGTTCAGGAGGGCTGGAGATTTGTTAGGAAAGGTGGAGCTCTCCCACATCAGCTCTGAGGTTGGGTTTGGGCTGGAATAGCTGCAGGAAGGGGAGAGACTCTGCTGGGAACCCAGCTCAGGTTGTTGCCTCTTTGTTTAAATAAAGTGAGATTCAGGGCAGGTCCAAATCCAAGGTAACCCAACCCCTAAAGGACAGGGGCATTAAAAGTGCCACAGGAGCAGCTTACAGTCACTGGGCTATCCATGAATAAAAGAAGAACCTAATGAAACTGGAAATGGTCCTGGGGCAGGCCAAGGAGCAACTTCCAGCATCCCTGAAGTGCCCCCCAGGTGTGGCTGCGCCAGAATGGAGCTCCCATTCCCAAATCAGGGATTAGGTACCAGCAGAAGACAAAACTCACCTGAAAAGAGCTGTTCCAGGAATGTGCTTCACTCATTCCATGAACCAGGATGTGGTTTAGCAATCTCTGCCTTCTCCTGCACCCTCTGGCTCAGGGGACAGGCTGGGCCTCCAGCTCCCAGCACTGCCAAATTCAAAGGGACTGATGGGAAATCCCATTTTATCAGGGTCCTGCCAGGTTTTGAATCAACTCAGCAACTCTGGGAGTTGAAGTCAGTTCTCCAGTCCCTTCCCAATACCAGAAGTTGCCAGAAGTCCTCTCAGGTGGCTGCTCCTTCCTGAGCTGAAAGTTCCAGCAGGGTCCTGTAACCATCTCCCCTCTGCCAGACACTCATGGATCTGGGACAGCCTCGGGTTTGCTCTTCCCAGACATGGAACAGCAATTCTTAACAGGAATTCCATCAGACACCAGTTTTCCTGTGGAAGAAGCCTCATCTTCCACCCGGGGATGGAGACATTGGGGTGCTTCTGCTGCAAGAGAGCCCCACTCCCAGGAATTTTGGCCTCATCCCAAACCTACCTCAATTATCCCCTTCCAGCATCACCTCCCATTCCTCACAGGATCCTGACAGGGATCCTGGCCTTTTTCCTCAGGACTAACTCAGCCTTTCCACCTCGAAGTTTTTTTAATTATGATCCCATGATCTCCCAGCTCAAATGGATTCCTGTCATTATGGAGAATTTAGGACATGGAGATCTACAAAATATGACCTCAATTTAAGTCCATCATTTTCACTTTCAGAAATTACTCAGCTGGAATAAATATCATTACCCCAACCTGAGAGTGTGGCTGAGGGAGGATATTGCAGCACAGACCTGGAGTAGAAGAAATGCAACTTAAAATTCTTCCTGTCTGACAGGAACAGGGACAGTCTAAAGCAGAATCCCCAGAATCCCCAGAGGTCCAGTGGAGACCCTGAAGAGCTGAAAGTTGACCTTTTTTCCTTTCTGTTCAAGAAGAAATGTCATGGTTGGCCTGAAAAAGGGCACCAACAAAAGAAGAAAAGGGTTTTTTTGTGGGAGAAAAAACTAAACAGTGCCAACCCCCTAAAAATAATTCCATGTCAACCTGAATGTAAATATTCTTTCAAGTTCATTTAGTTGTGCTTGGCCAGCAAAGTGTAAAGACACAACAATATTTTTCGTGCTTCTTATTTAGGATTTTATATAAAAATGGGGAGGGAGTGAACAACTTAGTCACAAAATTGGCGTGCAAAGAGGAAGGAAAAAATCTCTCTGGTAGGATTCTGATGAAGCTCTGTAAGAGGCATCACCTGGATTGCAGGGGACAGCAGAGCCACTGCTGAGCCCAGGAGTGCCATGGACAGCAAGGACTGGAGAGGGGAGAAAAGAAACAGGAATTCAATGTTGGAACAGAATTGTTGAGCAAGGCTGGATGTGCAGAGGGAATCTGCTGAGCTGGAAGGGACCCACAGGGATCATCCAGCCCAGCTCCTGTCCCTGCCCAGACCCCCCAACAATCCCACCCTGGCCATCCCTGGCAGTGCTGTCCAAAGGCTCCTGGAGCTCTGGCAGCCTCGGGGCTGTGCCCATTCCCTGGGCAGCCTGGGCAGTGCCCAGCACCCTCTGGGGGAAGAACCTTGCCCTGATCTGCAGCCTGAGCCTGCCCTGGCCCAGCTCCAGCCATTCCCTGGCTCCTGTCCCAGGGAGCAGAGACTGGAGCTGCCCCTTGGGAGGAGCTGCAGCCCCTGGGGAGGCCAGAGCTCAGCCTCCTCTGCTCCAGCTGAACTTTCCAAGTGCACTCACTCTCTAGACCTTCCTCACCTTTGTCTTTATATCCTTCTTCTGCCTCAAACTGCCCCCAAGTACTCACGGTGAGGGTGGAGTGAGCACTCAAACACGGGTGGGGAATGATAAGAGCACAGGGAGTTGTGGCAGGGGAAGGTTTGGAAAGTGCTGAGATGAAAGGGGAGGTGACACCTGCAGAGTGTGCAGGGGAAAATGTCACAGCCTATTCGTGTCTGCAGAGCTGGGAGGGGACGGAGAGAGGAGAGAGGAGAGAGGAGAGAGGAGAGAGGAGA
>VZTB01006907.1:0-16242 GCA_013397245.1 Thryothorus ludovicianus | reverse complement strand
AAAAAAAAAAAAAGATGAAAATTGGTTATTGAAAAGAGAATTCCCAGTTACATTTGTGGAGGGCTGGGAGACAAGACGTGGATAGGGCAGAGCCATGAGCCAATGAAAACTTGTAATGGAAAAAATGTCTTTGTGGGCACAAATTCCCTGTGCTCCAAGGGCTGGAGCCCCTCTGCTCTGGAGCCAGGCTGGGAGAGCTGAGGGTGCTCACCTGGAGAGGAGAAGGATCCAGGGACACCTCAGAGCCACTTCCACGGACTAAAGGGGCTCCAGGAGAGCTGGAGAGGGACTGGGGACAGGGAATGGAGGGACAGGACACAGGGAATGGCTTCCCACTGCCAGAGGGCAGGGAGAGATGGGATATTGGGAAGGAATTGTTCCCTGGGAGGGTGGGCAGGCCCTGGCACAGGGTGCCCAGAGCAGCTGTGGCTGCCCCTGGATCCCTGAAAGTGTCCAAGGCCAGGCGGGACACTGGGGCTTGGAGCAGCCTGGGACAGGGGGAGGGGTCCCTGCCCATGGCAGGGTGGCACTGCATGAGCTAAGGTCCCCGATTCCATGATTCTGGGATGTATTTCCCCTGTGGAAGCAGCAGATTCATCCTCTCCATTTGCTCTGAATTGATCTCCCCATCCTGGCTCAGATCCCTCACACTGAACTCTTTCCTTCCCTCTCAGTTCAGTAAATCCTGAAAGAACAAGGGGCAAAGGCTAAACCTGCGGCAGGCTGTGGGAATTCCCCCCCCTCTCTGTCCGGGGCAAGGACCTGCTCTCCATCAGCCCCAGACAATCTCCCGTGCCCTTGCCCTCCAAGCACCTGGCACACATCGACTGGAACTGCTGAGCTCGGCTAAAGGCCACATTCCAGGGCTTGCCTGCTTTGATCCAGAGGGTTTGGGGGGCAGGGGCCGCTTGCTGTGCTCACAGCACACTCCTTCTTCCAGGATCTTATCCTGAGGTGTGTGGATCCCTGGTCTGCTCTTCCAGGACTTCAAGGAAACACCACAGCTGTTATAAATAAGGGCCGGGAGACAAACTCCTGTTCGATGCCTTTTTTAAGAGTCACCTCTGGGTCGGGAGCCTGAGGGGATGCACAGGAGTTTCCAGGAAGACCCATGCCACCTCATTGTCCANTGGAACCACTGAGCTCGGCTAAAGGCCACATTCCAGGGCTTGCCTGCTTTGATCCAGAGGGTTTGGGGGGCAGGGGCCGCTTGCTGTGCTCACAGCACACTCCTTCTTCCAGGATCTTATCCTGAGGTGTGTGGATCCCTGGTCTGCTCTTCCAGGACTTCAAGGAAACACCACAGCTGTTATAAATAAACTGAGACAAACTCCTGTTCGATGCCTTTTTTAAGAGTCAACTCTGGGTCGGGAGCCCGAGGGGATGCACAGGAGTTTCCAGAAGACCCACGTTACCTCGTTGTCCAGGGATCCCATTCCAGTCTGATCATGCAGTGATGGTGACATTATCCAGACCGTAAATGTGAAATATAAAAGTAATCCTGCATCCTGACTGCTAAGATATGTCCTTTTTAGTCCTCTATTATGTGTGGACTCATTGTTTTTCATTGTTTTTTGGGGTTTTTGTGTACCCATAGTACCCAGTGCCCCCTTATTTGCATATGGTAATGCACGAAGTCCTGGGCACANACTCTGGGTCGGGAGCCCGAGGGGATGCACAGGAGTTTCCAGAAGACCCACGTTACCTCGTTGTCCAGGGATCCCATTCCAGTCTGATCATGCAGTGATGGTGACATTATCCAGACCGTAAATGTGAAATATAAAAGTAATCCTGCATCCTGACTGCTAAGATATGTCCTTTTTAGTCCTCTATTATGTGTTGACTCATTGTTTTTCATTGTTTTTTGGGGTTTTTGTGTACCCATAGTACCCAGTGCCCCCTTATTTGCATATGGTAATGCACGAAGTCCTGGGCACAGCTTTGGGGAGACCAATGGAGGACATTCCTGACATTCCCGACTGAAGGTAGTACAGATACAAGATAAGATGGAACAATCGGGGAAATTTAACAATTAACAAGAACTTTTTAACAACCAAGCAACAAGTAAAAAAAATAACAATGGTCAACATTGACCAACTTTACTAAATAATAATAAAAAAAAAAAATCGAAAAAAAACCTGTGTGTTTATTCGCCACAACAACCACTGAAAATCCAGGGATTTCCTCTTCCAGCTCCAGCCGTGTGGCCTGGGAGTGAGGAGAATGAGCTGCTCTAGGAGACAACAGTGACAAAACTCTTCAGTGCCTTGTCCCAGCAAGACTGTGATAAATTATTCCCTGTCTCCTGAATT
The DNA here is from genome assembly GCA_013397245.1 of Thryothorus ludovicianus. Taxonomy (NCBI): domain Eukaryota; kingdom Metazoa; phylum Chordata; class Aves; order Passeriformes; family Certhiidae; genus Thryothorus; species Thryothorus ludovicianus. The sequence continues at coordinate 13,930 of VZTB01006907.1, read as the reverse complement.
TCTTACAAATGGTCATTCCTGGAGAATTTAACCTTAAAGCTTCACCAAAAATCATATCCTGGACTCATCCTGTTTCCAAACAGAATTGCCCAGTGGAGGAGGTGTCTCCATCACCTCACTCCCAGTGTCCCCTCAGTGCAGAGAGAGGTTTTCCTGCTTTTCCCCTGGCAGAGGGATCAACAGGAGGGATAATTGCCCGGAGATGGGGGTCAGCTTCCCTCACTCAAGGAACAGACAACAGCTCCATAGGGACCCATTTGGCTCTACTGCATTCATGTTGTGCTTTCTCCCAGAAATCTTCGTGTCCATGAGAGAAATCTTTTGGTGTTCTTTTATTGTGAGGGGGGGAATTTGTTGGTTTTTTTTTCTTTCCCTCTGTACAGTAAAATCCAGCCAGGAATAAAAGAGCTGTGTTCATGGAAACTCAGCGTGCAACACTGCGCTCTGAGAGGATCCTGCGGGATAAAAGGAGTGCAGAAATGTAAATGTATTCCTTGGATGAGCCCCCTGGATTAGATGTGAATTTTTAATGGCGTTTCACTGGCTGAGCCCTGAGCTGGGGCTCTCTAGTGACGATAATTCCCAGGTAATTCCCAGGTAATTCCCAGTAATTCCCAGGCAATTCCCAGGTAATCTCTGACAGACTGGGAGAGCCCCCTGGGCCAGGATGCTGCCAGCTCTGCTCATCTGCCCCAAAAGCACCTGGAGCAAGGCAGGGAAGAATAACGGGAAGGTGTCTCTGCTCCGTGCTGCCCTGGGACTATCTGGGGGGAAAAAAGGACAATTTTCTGTTTGTTCCTAAATCCAAGCTGAAGTTGAAGCAAACAAACAAAGCTGGGTGTTACATAAATCTGCTCTTTCCCAGCATCTGTGTGCCGGGATGAAAANCCTGCCCCTCTCTGTCCGGGGCAAGGACCTGCTCTCCATCAGCCCCAGACGATCTCCGGTGCCCTTGCCCTCCAAGCACCTGGCACACATCGACTGGAACTGCTGAGCTCGGCTAAAGGCCACATTCCAGGGCTTGCCTGCTTTGATCCAGAGGGTTTGGGGGGCAGGGGCCGCTTGCTGTGCTCACAGCACACTCCTTCTTCCAGGATCTTATCCTGAGGTGTGTGGATCCCTGCTCTGCTCTTCCAGGACTTCAAGGAAACACCACAGCTGTTATAAATAAGGGCCGGGAGACAAACTCCTGTTCGATGCCTTTTTTAAGAGTCACCTCTGGGTCGGGAGCCTGAGGGGATGCACAGGAGTTTCCAGGAAGACCCATGCCACCTCATTGTCCAGGGATCCCATTCCAGTCTGATCATGCAGTGATGGTGACATTATCCAGACCGTAAATGTGAAATATAAAAGTAATCCTGCATCCTGACTGCTAAGATATGTCCTTTTTAGTCCTCTATTATGTGTTGACTCATTGTTTTTCATTGTTTTTTGGGGTTTTTGTGTACCCATAGTACCCAGTGCCCCCTTATTTGCATATGGTAATGCACGAAGTCCTGGGCACAGCTTTGGGGAGACCAATGGAGGACATTCCTGACATTCCCGACTGAAGGTAGTACAGATACAAGATAAGATGGAACAATCGGGGAAATTTAACAATTAACAAGAACTTTTTAACAACCAAGCAACAAGTAAAAAAAATAACAATGGTCAACATTGACCAACTTTACTAAATAATAATAAAAAAACAATCAAAAAAAACTCTGTGTTTATTCACCACAACAACCACTGAAAATCCAGGATTTCCTCTTCCAGCTCCAGCCGTGTGGCCTGGGAGTGAGGAGAATGAGCTGCTCTAGGAGACAACAGTGACAAAACTCTTCAGTGCCTTGTCCCAGCAAGACTGTGATAAATTATTCCCTGTCTCCTGAATTTCTTACAAATGGTCATTCCTGGAGAATTTAACCTTAAAGCTTCACCAAAAATCATATCCTGGACTCATCCTGTTTCCAAACAGAATTGCCCAGTGGAGGAGGTGTCTCCATCACCTCACTCCCAGTGTCCCCTCAGTGCAGAGAGAGGTTTTCCTGCTTTTCCCCTGGCAGAGGGATCAACAGGAGGGATAATTGCCCGGAGATGGGGGTCAGCTTCCCTCACTCAAGGAACAGAAAACAGCTCCATAGGGATCCATTTGGCTCTACTGCATTCATGTTGTGCTTTCTCCCAGAAATCTTCGTGTCCATGAGAGAAATCTTTTGGTGTTCTTTTATTGTGAGGGGGGGAGTTTGTTGTTTTTTTTTTTCTTTTCCTCTGTACAGTAAAATCNTTTTCTTTCCCTCTGTACAGTAAAATCCAGCCAGGAATAAAAGAGCTGTGTTCATGGAAACTCAGCGTGCAACACTGCGCTCTGAGAGGATCCTGCGGGATAAAAGGAGTGCAGAAATGTAAATGTATTCCTTGGATGAGCCCCCTGGATTAGATGTGAATTTTTAATGGCGTTTCACTGGCTGAGCCCTGAGCTGGGGCTCTCTAGTGATGATAACTCCCAGGTAATTCCCAGGTAATACCCAGTAATTCCCAGGCAATTCCCAGGTAATCTCTGACAGACTGGGAGAGCCCCCTGGGCCAGGATGCTGCCAGCTCTGCTCATCTGCCCCAAAAGCACCTGGAGCAAGGCAGGGTGCATTCATGTGAAGGTGTCTCTGCTCCGTGCTGCCCTGGGACTATCTGGGGGGAAAAAAGGACAATTTTCTGTTTGTTCCTAAATCCAAGCTGAAGTTGAAGCAAACAAACAAAGCTGGGTGTTACATAAATCTGCTCTTTCCCAGCATCTGTGTGCCGGGATGAAAATCACGGGAAGGCTTTGCACAAACTGGGGCTCTGCCAACCCTGACAAAAATTCCAGGCATGAGCTGGATATTATGGACACCGGGCTGGGCAGAGACTGGTCCCGGGGTATTCCTCATCCCAGGAAGGCTCATCTCCATAGTTTCCAGGCTCTCAATCTCCTAGAGGTTATTGCTGAGTAAAAAAATCTGCTGGAAAAGACTCCCGAGGGGCAGTTCCAGTCTCTGCTCCCTGGGACAGGGACAGCACCCAGGGAATGGCTGCGGCTGTGCCAGGGCAGGCTCAGGCTGCAGATCAGGGAAAGATTCTTCCCCCTGTGAAAAACGAAGTTCACTTTCTTGGTAGGATTTAAAAGTTTTAATAAANGTGCTGGTAGCTGGGATATCAGTACCTTATGTCTTCATATCAGTAGCTGGAGTCTTCACTGGGTGCTATCCTGACAAGGCAGTCAAGTAACTTACNAGCAAAATACATGGCCGAGGTGTCTCTGGCAGAGACCCAAGAGCACTCCTGTTGTTTTAGAGACCCCCCCTTAAATACGTATATTTAAACTTTTCTGAGAACTTATTTCTATGTTTCTAGGGGATGTTTTGCATTATCACTCCTTGGTCCTGCCTTTTTTAGAGTATGTGGTTTTCATTAATTCTTCTTATCAGTCTTAACTTGGGCCTTGGTCTATAATTTCTACAGATGGTCAGTGCTGGTAGCTGGGATATCAGTACCTTATGTCTTCATATCAGTAGCTGGAGTCTTCACTGGGTGCTATCCTGACAAGGCAGTCAAGTAACTTACTACAGCTTACTTACTACAAAGACACTTTACTCATAAAGAAAACTTTAAAACCATTTCCATACCACACATAGAGTATCCACTCTATATGGGTGCAGAAAAAAAACCGCAATACCATCATATGTATTTATAACAACTTTATATATACAACACTCATCTTAATATTTGCAGAAAGCCAACTTTATAATATGAGTTTATAACACCCCAGAGGGTGCTGGGCACTGCCCAGGCTCCCCAGGGAATGGGCACGGCCCCGAGGCTGCCAGGAGCCTTTAGGCAGCGCTGCCAGGGATGAGATTGTTGAGGGGCCTGGGCAGGGCCAGGAACTGGAACCCTGTGGGTCCCTTCCAGCTCAGGTTATTCCATGACTCCATATTTAAATCAGAGCTCCAGTTTTGCCTCCACAGAAGGTGCTTGGAGTAGCTGCCTTGTCTGAGCTTCCACCCTCAGCAGGATTAATCCAGGGATCCCATGGATAAATATGACAGTGTAGCTCTGGCCATAAAATTAAAATATCCAGTTCTCCATCCTCTGCTAGCCTCAGCCCCACTGGCATTAATTTGGATAAGCTTTCAAGGGAGCCTGCCTCAGACAGAGTCCTGTCTTGTCCTATTTTCCATTTTCCACCTCTGCTCCAGGAGCTGGTATCAGCTTGCAAAGTAATTTTCCTTTTAACCAGCACCCTGTTCCACCTTCCCTGTAATTGTATAATTAACAACTTAATCCATCACCTTTATATCCTCCATCCATCATGGGTTAAGCTGAGCACAGCCTTGCACAGGAGCTCTGCAAGGATCAGCCTCGGCTGGTGGAAGGAAAATGAATCTCCAGCTGGGAGAGGTGGCTTCAGGAAAACCTGGAGCACGTGGAGCTGTCATGGAGCTGTTTCCAGACTTCAATACCCTGGAAATTATTGTATCCATCCCCCAAACTGAGCTGAGTTCTCCCCGTGGATGTCTGTCTCTATTCAAACTGAAAGTGGGAGGATTTATGTGGATGTTCAGGAGAAATTCCTCCCTGGGAGGGTGGGCAGGCCCTGGCACAGGGTGTCCAGAGCAGCTGTGGCTGCCCCTGGATCCCTGGCAGTGTCCAAGGCCAGGCTGGACAGGGCTTGGAGCAGCCTGGGATAGTGGAAAGTGTCCCTGCCCATGGCAAGGGTGGCAGTGGATGGGCTTTGAGGTCCCTTCCCACCCAAGCCATTCAGTGAGCCCTTGTTTCTATCATTTTATTCCAAAGATAAGTCCAATTTCTACCTGCTAAAATGAATCTGTTTACAAGACACTTCAGTGACCTTAATCTTGCCCTGTTGTGATATCAAGCCACACATCTGGAGCTGTGATTAACCTGGTTCAGTGCCTCTGGTACAAAAGAAAATGTAATACACTCCTTTCCATCCTGTGCTGCTCAGTTGGATAAAAAAAAAGTCACTCCCAGGCTGTCTGCTATCCTTATGGAATCTCCATTCCACCTTCACACTCAGGCAGAGGAGTAGGGATGGAATTTGAGCTCTGCCATCCCTGGGACAAGAAGCACACAGAGACCCTGACAGGCATCATGGCTCTATCTTAGAGGGATGTTTATATACAATGATTTTGACCATTCTCTTAATGAGGCTGGTCTATAATTATCAGTTCATTTGCACTATCAGGCTGTCAAAACATTAATTACAGTCTCAGGGTATTTTTAGTTGCTGCCTGTTCCCTCTTGCCCACAACAAGGCCTGGAGTGTGACCCACACAGCAAAAGCCTTGGGAGTTTGCTTTGCTCTCCTGCTCGGAGTTCTCCACAGAGGAATTTAAGGAACAAAAGCCCAGAAGTGATTCTGGCACCAGAAGGTGACTGCAGAGCTTTGTAAATCAGAATTGTGGCAGAGCTGGTTCAGGGTGACAATTTCTCAGCCACCAGTGCCAGCGTCAGGCTCCTGCTCCAGGGCTGAACTGGGAGCTGGGATCTGTCCATGACACCTTTGGGATCTCCAACATAAGGAGGGGTCTCCAGGCTCCTGCCACCCTCAGCTGGACAGGGACCAGAGGAGAGGGGACTGGGAGATGCTCAGGAATTGTCCCTGATGCTCCAGGCAGGAGGCAAAGGAACCTTTGCCATGCTGTGAAATTCCTGAAGATCCTGGGCGCATCCTGCCCACCCCATCACAGGATTAAGAACAGGGCAGAGTTTGCGGCTGAGGTTAAAATCCATGGAGCAAACAGGCTCCTCTAGGCCTGACCTTATCTGAGCTGTCTGAGACTGGGATAGATCTCCTTTGTTCTTGTGTGCAGGAATCCAAGTGAGTTTTGTGTCTAGAGAGTTGTTACTTTAGTGCCCAAATGGGGACAAAAGCATTCCCTCCATGAGCCACTGAGACTCTTGGTTACCCTCCCTGAGCCCCCTGGGGAGATTCTGTCTTTCCCAACCTGCTCAGACCTTGGCTAGAGACTGAGGATGGATTTTTCCATGTTAGAAATGTCCCCATGCCTGGCTGGATGTGTCACCCTCACACTGCTCTGGTGGTTTCAGGATTAACTGCCACAGATCAGAAGAGCAGGAACAGCCCAAGGGGACCTCAGTTACTGCCAGTCCTCAAAGTATTCCCACATTCCCATCAATTTGACCATTTAATGAAAGAACAGGGATCTCCACGTCTTCCAGATTTCTCCATCAGGTGATGCATGTGGGAATACAGAACACGCTATTTTGGGAGCCAAACTGCGCAATGCTTCCCATAAAAAAATATAGAGCAAGATGTGATTGTCTCCTTTATTTTAGAATGAGGGGGAAATGCCACTCAAAGGGCCTGGAACATGAACATTTTGGGGATAAATGTGGATGTGACATGTTTGTCTTGCTATATTGAGTCAGACACGAGGTGTCAGCTGAGGCCATTTCAGCCCAAAGACATTCAGTCCCCAGTCCCAGGGTCTGCCTGGCACTGGGAAAGGCATCCCAGGGGCTCAGCCTGTCCTGCTTCTGGAGTGTCTGGAGGGTTGGTGACCTGCAAGGTGGAGCTCAGGTCCTGTCCCTGCTGGCACTTATCCAACTATAGTGGGATGAAAAGTTTGGGTGCTGCAAGGTAAGAAAACATAAAACTGTAGGAGAAGGTTTGAAGGAGGGGCAGAAGGATGGGGAAGGGTCTCCAGGGGAAGCTGAGGATGAGATCATGTGGAATGTTCAGCTGCAGAAGAGGAAGCTCTTCCTGAGGGGCAGCTCCCATCTCTGCTCCCTGGGACTGGGACAGTACCCAGGGAATGGCTGGGGCTGGGCCAGGGCAGGCTCAGGCTGGATTTCAGGGAAAATCTTCCCCCAGAGGGTGCTGGGCACTGCCCAGGCTGCCCAGGGAATGGGCACAGCCCCGAGGCTGCCAGAGCTCCAGGAGCCTTTGGACAGCACTGCCAGGGATGCCCAGGGTGGGATTGTTGGGGAGTCTGGGCAGGGCCAGGAGTGGGATCCAATGATCCCTGTGAGTCCCTTCCCACTCAAGATATTCCATGATTCCAAATCAATGTAGCTGAAGGACATGGGGATCCCTCTAAGGCTCAAGTTTACCTAGAGCTGGGAGGTTCACTTTTTCCAGAAGTCTTTAATGCACAGATTATTTGAAATATGGAGTCTGTTCTTACACTTGGTGAGCAGCAGCTTGCGGATTTGAGCACCAGAGTCCAGCAAGACCAGCCTGGAGAAATGAGAAGAAAATGAAATTCCAGCTGGCAGGAGCCCAGCCCTGCTGTGCAGCCAGACAGACTCGGGGTGTGCAGACAGAAGGCCCTGCCCGAGCCTGTTGGTAATAGAAACAAGAAAAGAGTGTGATAAGGAGAAGCTGAGAAGGGATAAAAATGAGCCAGGGAAAGGGAGGCTTTTGTTATTTTGTCAAGGAACAAAAACTCGAGGAAGTGAGAAATCTCAGGGAGGAATAATAGCCAAGGCACCAGACAAGCTAATAAATGTCTGATGAACAATGCAGCTCCAACCAGGAGCAGACAGGAGATGGAGACTATTTTCAATTCAAAACAAAAAAGCAGGAATAGAGGAATAAATAGTTACATTGGAGGGCAAAACTCTGACAGCCACATGGAGCTTTGGAAGTGGAAAAGTTCCCCTATTTAAAGGTAATTGTTGAGCATGTAATTTCACCTCTGAGGTAAAAATGGTTTGGAGAAGCAAATCTAATTCTGGACAAATATCCCTGACTGCAGAGAGTTAAACTGCCCTTGGCAGCAGATCCTGCCATGGCAAGACAGGGATTTTCTCTGGGTTGTCCTCAGTGTCCTCCAGAGCTGTGACCAAGCTGTCACAGCACAGGACACAGCCACAGACATCTGAGGCCACCAAACATTCCAGAAGGAATTCAAATGCCCATTCTATTCAATGCTACTGATTTTCCAGATGACACAGCCGCAGTGGGAACAGCTCAGGCATCTGGGAAGAGATTTTCCCAGCCAGTCCAACACATCCATGGGCAGTTTTCTGAGGCATCTGCCAACCCAAACCATTGCTCAGCTTTGCTGTGGCACCAGTGACCAGTCCAGCACATACTGGGGTGCAGAACCAGCTGAGATCTCACTGGAAAAATTTTTCCAGAGTAGCTGTGGCTGCCCCTGGGCCTCTGGAAGTGTCCAAGGCCAGACTGGACAGGACTTTGAGCCACTTGGCATAGTGGAAGGTGTCCCTGCCTATGGCAGGTGTAGCACTGGAAGGTTTTTAACCTCCCTTCCAACTCAAACCATTCCATGATTCTGTGATATTTCCCACAACACCAGAATGTGGGAGAAATAGGAATTATTTCAAGCAAGGAATTATTTTTAAAACTGAATTTCTGCATAAAGCAATTTTTCCACAAGGAAGCCGCAAACCCTGAGATGCTGTCACCTCAGAGGTTCCTGAACACAGGAAAACCCTGGAGCAGGAGGGTGGCCAGGGAACACAGGGACACCCAAAATAAGGGAGAGGGGATCTGGCACATTCCAAACCAAATGTAGGGCAGGATTCTGCAGGTGAGGCCCAGCAGAGAAGGAAAAGCCAGGAATAGGTCCCAAATCATCCCATGAGACAGCTGGAACAGCTGCTTCATGAGGAGGAACTGAAGAGACTTCAGCTGGAATCCTCATATTCCTGTTGGAATGGGGCAGAAGGAGCAGCAGGGAGAAAATCAGGGGAAGGGAGAGGCTGAAAACTAAGGGCTGGAAACTCCTGAGCAAAGATGTTCCTCACTTCCAGGCCTGGGTCCTGAACCCTGCCCTGCAGGGCTCTGCTCCCAAACAAAAAATTCCTAGGATGAATCATAATAACCTTGATTTAAATTGGGTTTTTGGGGGGTTTTCTTTCTTTTTTTTTCATCCCAGTGATTTAATTTCACCTCAAGTGTCCATAAATGAGCAGCCCAAATCTGATTTCCTCACCTAAATCCCCTTTCAAAGGGTGATTCCTGTACCCCATTCCTCCCCTCAGGCTGGAGAATGTTTTCCCTGCTCCTGCACAAAGGGCAGGACACAGATGGTGCCTCCAAGGCCTGGCCCTCATGGGAGATGAGATTTGGGTTTTTTTTGGCAGCAGTGACTCCATTTGGAAACACAGGATTTCTCTTTTTCCCACCTGCACTTGCCCCTGTGGCTGCTCAGCTATAAAACAGCCCCAGGACCAGAACCCAACCCTGTGAAGGCCCAAAATCTGCCCAAAGCACTGTGGTGCATCAAAGGTCTTCCCTTGGAAACTTGGCTTGCGGGCACAGCTGGATCAACCTGGCCACTGCATCAGGGAAAGAAAGATTTCCCAGTTATCCACTAAAAAAGTGGGACATAGGAAGTCCAGGACTTTTGAGCAATGGGGCTGCCAGGAGAGTCAGGGAGATAGTCCTGAGATTTATGAACAGAATGTGCTCCCCAACTCCTGCTACAGCTTCGGAACTTGTGGGAAGTCTTATTTATCAACCCCAGGGAAAGGACAAATGTAGGAACAGGCCATGACAGATAATAATTCAACGTGCTGGGTGAATCTCCAGCGAGTGGCATTTTTCATTTCACTCCTGTGTTTGCAGAGAACTTGGCACTGGTGTTGTTTTCATTTAATTTCTCTGTTTGTAAGAGCTCTGCCCATTCATTTTGGCTGGAATCTGATAAGCAAAGCAAAGGGAAGACAAGGCACATGTTGTTCTTGAGGCAGGGAAGCTGAAAAGAAAATAGATTTTTATTATCAACTCAAATATTGACTGGGTGTCGCGAGGAGGGAGAGAGGGAGGGAGGGAAAACTTGCTCCAGAGGTAACCTCGGAAGAATCCAAGAATCCCGAGATGTTGCTGGAAAGTCTTTATCTTCTGGTTTCTTGCTTTGATAAATAAAGTGTCAAACTGGGAAATGGAAACTGCATTGTGCAAATGTCACTGGTCGGAGAGGGAAGATGCAGAGGCACAGCCATGAAAAAGGGGGATGGTTTGGAGCTGAAGAAGGATAAATTTAGTTTGGATATTGGGAAGGAATTGTTCCCTGGGAGGGTGGGCAGGCCCTGGCACAGGGTGCCCAGAGCAGCTGTGGCTGCCCCTGGATCCCTGGCAGTGCCCAAGGCCAGGTTGGACACTGGGGATTGGAGCAGCCTGGGATAGGAGAAGGTGTCCCTGAGAAGAGTTTAAGGTCCCTCTCAACCCAAGCCATTCCAGGATTCCAGGATTCTCTGTGACATGGTCATGCCCCTACAGGAGTCGTTGCTCACGAATGGAGCTCAAGCACTGCTCAGGTTTGGTTAAATTTGGGACAGAGCAGGGCAAGGACACAGAGCAGTCCCAGGGTTGTGAGTGGTGGCAGAGAGATGTTGATGTAGGTGGAAAAGCAGTCACAGAACCATGGAGTCATGGAATCATGGAATCAAGGGAAAAATCCTCTGAGATCCTGCAATCCAACCCTTCCCCAGCACTGCCAAGGCCACCACTCACCCACGTCCCCAGGTGCCACATCTGTGTGGGACTTGGACAGTTCCAGGAATGATGGGGATTCCAACACTTCCCTGTGATGTGCAGGGGTAAGGAAATGGCCATGGCAGCATTTTGTGTATCTGGAGAGTGCCAGGCAAGGACATGGCTGCAGGGATTGGGGTGTAAAGGCTGCAGGAGCTCAGAGGGACTGAGAAAAAGAGACACTAAAGGGCTCCCTGGTTTCCTTCTTCCACCTTTCCATAAAAGAAAGGCACAGAAAAAGAAATTTTCCTTCTGAGCCAGCCAGGAACAGCCTGGAGTCCCTCCCCAATGCTTTCTTTTTTCAAATTGACAAAAAAACTGGGACAGAGGAGCTGCAGCCTGTCAGGCATTGCCAGATCCAGTTCTGGCTGATGCCTGACACAGATTCCACCAGGAATTCCCATCCATCCTCTTGGCTTGGACCTCCAGGGGCAGCTATGGGTGATTGGCAGGGCTGGGAATAAGGATGGTAAGTCTGATAGAAAGGGTAAGGGCCCTGCAGTCAGGAATTGGCTGAGAGAGACAGTTAGGGAATGCAAAGGGACCTTGATGGGAACATTCCCACTGGGATAAAACATGGCCCATCCAGATTATCCCATCCCGCTGGAACCACTCATGGCTCCTGCACAGAATTCAGGAGCTGCTCCTCTTTTGGGAGGTGGAAAATCAGATCCAGTGGTCTGAACAGTTCAGATTTTATCCATCAAAAGTAACTTTTCTACATTTCCAGTGGTGTGGGAGTGGCTAGTGGGGTGGAGCAGATTCCAGAAATGTCACTGGAGAAGGATTCCCTAATTTTCCCAGAGTGCAGGAGGTGAAGGAAAGCCTTACACCACATCCAAATCAGGCACACTGATTTCCTGTTGGGGACAGGTTCTTATTCCCATTTTCCTATCCAAGGCTCCCCCTAAAATGAGAGAGGGAGCTTAGAAATAAATGGAGATTCCAAGGAAACAGTAAATGGAAAAAAATCTTAAAGCACAGACAAAATGAGGCAGAATGAGAGGAGAAAGGGGCTGGAAAAAGATTTGTCCCTGACACCACAACCCCAAAATTGTTCCTGGCAGCCAGGTCCTGGCAAAAGCCTGGAAGCTGGAAAAGGACAAAGCACAAGGATGGCTGAAATCAGCCCAAATTTTCTGTCTTTGACTGAATTAATTAACATTAGTGTTTATCAGAAATGTGTTTTCTGTGCATATAATTTAAAATCATGGGGCATCTCCTTGAAAACAGATTTTTATTCTATTCCCTATCCCCCCTTATAAAAAAAAAGAGAAGAAAGTTCTTAAAGGAAACAAAAGGAAAAGAAAATGGAAAAATTAACCCCAATTCTGTTTTATGATTGGTTTCAAAGACATTTCCACGGGAAAAACATGGAAAATGAATATTTTACTGCAAGGAATTCAGCTGGGATTCCAGGCATAGGCACGGGTTAAGGTGCTGAAGTACATTTCTAAAACATTATTTTATTATTCCTTGCATTCTTCCTGTTTTTTCTAACATAAAAATGACATTCAGGCTTTTCTCAGGATGAATATTTGGCTTTTTTCTGGTTAAAAGGCAAAATTTCAGCTTTCCCTTGAACATCTGCATGCCCCTTCTGATTTTCAGCCCAAACCAGTCATTTGCAAAGGTGACATTCTGCTCTCCAGTAGAATCCAGGGATAAATCCACTCCTTTGGATAGGAATAAAACTCTCTGGGAATGGCAAAAAGCAGCCATGGAATGTTGGGAATATCTCTTCTGGGAAAGACTCGAAGTGATGTGGTCTGGGTGATGCTGGGATTATTTGTCACCAACCAGGCACTGGTTGATTGAGGAACTCAGGCCCTAGAACCTTGGAATGTTTAAATTCACAGGAGTGGCAGGGATGAGCACATGAGCACACTCTGCTCGGATATAGCAGCTCTTGGATCTCCTGGCATCCAAACTTTGCTGAAGTGGAGTTTAATCAAGTTTGGAGCTGGGTCTTGGTGCCAGCACAAATTAACTCACCCCAGGCCCCAGGGACGTGGTGCTGCAAAAGTCCTGTATGATTTATGGAACTCAGAGGAAAAGTGGGAATAAAATGTGCCAGGTCATGAAGGGACAAATCAGCCCACGGGGCTTTAGTGGCCTCTCCACATCTACAACTTCAGATTTTCTCCCAGATTTCCCTCGGTCAGGCTGCGTCAACTGGGATCTGCCCACAAGGATCCATTTGGCAGCTGCCAGGCCTCATTCCCACCATCCTGGAGGTGCCATCTGGCTCATCCCTGCCCTGGATCCACATGCAGATCCCACTGGGCTGGTCCGAACCTGCCTTATCAGTATGGAATGCTCCCAATCACTGATGGAGGCAAAGCAACCAATAACAACACCAAGAAGGGACAACAGAAAGGTTTGGACAGGAACATCCAAGTTTTCCACGTTTTTTATGCTCATATCACCAGAGATGGGAGATGTCTGATCTCAGCACACACTCCAGGTGTGAATGGAAACTCAGTCATAGGAATGTGGGATATTTTTCCCAAGTTTTTGGAGCAATACATGGATTTCTGGTGCAGGTAGAAGCTCCCTTTTGCAAACCTTTGGAGCTTTACCACTGGAATAGAAATAAATCTGGGATGGATCCCTTTTATTTGCCAGGAAAAGGCAATGATGGACCCATGGTGGGGCATTTGCTGTGCCCCTGCTTTAGAAAAACTTCCCAGCTATTCCCAAACCACACTAATGAACCAAAAAGATGGAGCTGGCCTCTCATTAATCAATGATTTGCCTGGGGCTTGCTCTAAGTGATTCTGAGCTGAGCTTCCATTCTCCAGGATAGAAAACTAAAATCAAATTTCTAGGTTTAACTCCAGTGCATCAATTCAATTTCCAGGAGTTTTAGGGTTTGATTTCCTTGGACAATTTTCTGGCAGTCTCAGTTTGGAGCAGGAGCAGATTGCTGGAATGATGTGTCAGAGGTGTGCAGGGACACTGCAGGTCTGCTGCACCCATCTCACTCCAGCGTGAGGCTTTGGAAAAATAGGGATTTTTATCAATTATCCCTTAGAATCATGGAATTCTTCAGGTTGAAATAGTCCTCTGTGATCATCAAGTCCAACCATCAGTGTGTTCTCAGTAATCCATGTTCCCAAGTGCCGTGTCCACAAGATTTTTGGCTCTTCCAGGAATGGGAACACTACCACTGCCCTGGGCAGCCTTTCCAGGGCTTCACCACCTCTGGCTCCCAGATCAAAGCACTCTTTAGAGCACTTCAAGGCTTTCCCAAAATTTGAAGGAATATTTTGGAGTTTGTGTGGTTTAAGAGTGATGGAAGTTGATTTGGAATTTAGGGTTTGGGGTCTGTGAGGCTTCTTGGAGGTCCAAACTTCCTGTCATGGGAAATTCCCTAGAAAATAGGTGAGAAATGTTGGGAAGTTCAGGGAAAGGAAG
>VZTB01006906.1:19869-73717 GCA_013397245.1 Thryothorus ludovicianus | reverse complement strand
GGTGCTGAGGTGGCGCCGTGGGAGCGGCTCGGCGGCTCCGGCAGCTCCGGCGGCTCCGGCAGCTCCGGCTCCGGCTCCTCTGCAGCTTAGAGCCGGCCCTGGGTGCTGGCCCCTCCGCCGTGCTGCAGGTCAGTGCCTCCCCTCGCCCTCGGTGCTGTCCGCCCGCCCTGTGCGGACTCTGCCCCCAGCTCCTTCCGCGGCCATGCGGGGCCGGAGCGGGTCCGGAGCGGGGCCACAGCGGGGCCGCGGCTCCCTGGGGCCGTGAGGGGCCGTGAGCCGGGCGGGCCGCTCCGCTCGCTCCGAGCTTTGCGGCCCGGCCCGGTCTCCCCTCTCCGGCGGGACTCTCGGGTGCCCCCGGCCTGACCGGGCGGGTTCTCGCTCCGGTGGATCCGCGGGGCTGCTGGGGCAGCTGCCGCCCCCGGCACCCGGCACGGCGCTCCAGCGCTCCTGGAAACCCTCCCGCCTTCCCTTGGACCCCGCAGCACAGCGGGAGGAGTTCGGCCCGGGGCTTGCGTACAGCAGCGGCGCTTTGAGTGCGGGTTCGATTTTAAACGAAGGGAAAGGCGAGGAATTAACTTCACTTATTAATAATGAACTTATAATAGCATATATTAGGGAAAAGCTTTGTCGAGTGTCTCTTTGCTGTGGCTGGCTCCCAGGGATGGAAGTGCCCTGCTTCCTGCAGGCTGTGCTGGCTGCCAGGGGCTCAGAATTTGGGGTTTCAGAGGAAAGGAGCCTCCTCCACAGCACTGCTGGTACTTCCAGTGCTCCAAGCCTCCCCAGCAAAAGTCCCTTAGTCACAGGGATGCTGAGCAAAGGTAGAGGATGTAGGAGATCCTGGCTCACATCCTGAGCACAGTGAGTCCCTGAGTTCTGCTGTTCATGACAGAGGTGGAATCCATGTGCCAGTGTGAGCCTGGAGAGCGCCAGTCTTGTCTCTGAGAGCAGTGTTTGCTTTGTTGGGGTGAGGCAGTGGGAGGCAGAATAACCTCTGTCCTCTCGTGTTTGTGGGTTGGCATTGTCAAACACCAGGATATTCCTGCCCAGGACAGCCACCACCCTCTGTGCAGGCTGCTGGCTTTGGGACAGAATTTAAAGTCATGTTATGCTGGTTCCTGGATTTGTTCTCAGGGAGGGTTCAGAGAAAGTAGAGCCAGGCTCTTTACAGCGGTGTGTGGTGGCAGGATGAGAGACTGTGAGCATGAACTGAGACACAGGTGATTGCCTGAGCACCAGGAAATTCTTCCTCACTCTGTGGCTTACTGAGCACTGGCGCAGGCTGTCCAAGGAGTTTGTGAGGCTTCTGTCCTTGGAGATACTCAGAAGCTGCCTGCACAGCTTCTGTTTGAGCAGGGACCTTAGACCAGATGGCCTCCAAGTTCTTTGATAAGATTCTTCTCAAACCTTTTATTTGTTATCTTCCACTGCATTTTCTCCAATGAGTTCTGCCCTCTGTTCTGGGGAGCCCAGAGCTGGGCCCGTTGCTGCAGATGTGGCCTCAGCAGTGCCTGGCAGAGGAGGAATCACCTTCCTGCAGCCCAGGCTGCTGCTGCTGCTGCCCTGTGTCCTGAGAGTGCCCTGTGACGTGGGTCAGTTGTCCACCACGATCCCCAGCCTCTCTCTGCAGTGCTGGGATGTGTTCCAGGGGTGCTGTCCAGAGCAGTGGCCCACCTGGGCCCGTGTTTTCCCTGTTTCCTCTGCACAGACACCAAACCTGTTGCTGTTTATAGAATTGTGGAATCGCTTTTTTTTCACATCCCTTGCCATACTTGGCTGACCTGAGAATATAAATTAACAATGAATTCAAAAGGCAGGAGTCTCTAAGAGCTGAGTTCAGGTTGTTAAAGTCCACATCCATGCAAATAGCTGCAGACAGTTCCTCTGTTTGCATTTTTAAGGAGCCAGCTGTGAGCCAGGCTTATTAGCTTGAGTGCAGGATCAGGTTAATGTGGCCACCCTGGACAAAAGCCAGGGAATATTTTCTCGATCCAGGTATGCATGCTTGAGCTTGTAGTGCCTGTAGCATGCAGATATGTGCAGAGGCCCATGAGATCCCCTAGGTATCTGCAGATACCTAGATTCTGCTGCTTTTTTTGTATTTCTAGTACCACTTCTGATAATTCATCTGTTGGTTCTCAGTCCCAGCCACATATTTTGCATTTGTGACATTAAGAAGCTGTGGCCTGATGCTCAGTTGGAAGATCAGATCCATCCTCTTCAAGTGCTGGAGACAGTTAGAAAGAGGCATTCCTGCATTTGGATGGCTGTTTTCTAAAATGCACCTCTGCCAAGGCAGCAGGTTCAGTTCCTCACTGGGGCATCATAGGAGTGGTGGTTTACAAAACTATAAATACTTCATTATTCTTATAACAGGCTCCAGGCATCCCAGGTCTCTAGACGAGTATCTCACATTACCCCCGTGGTGAGCAGGTGATGTTATCAGAGGAAATCTCCCAGCAGGAGCTGTGGAGCTGTTCTGGAATTCCATGCCTTGGTCCTGCCCAGGGCCAGCTGAGGAGTGAGCAAAGCTCCAGGACTGCTTCACCCACCCCTGTGCTGCTGCAGAATGGGGGCAGTCCTGGCGTTCTGACCCTGCTCCTGCAGGAGCTGCAGCCCCTCGAGCTCTCTCTCTGAGGCCTGGCTCCTCCTGCACATCCTCTTGCTGCACTAATTGCTGCTTGAGCGTTTTATTCCATCAGCTCGAGAGACTGAGCTCACGCTGTGCCGTGTGAGAAAGCAGGGCATATCTGCAAATCCCTGTTCCCATACAGAGCAGCCTTGTCACTTCTCATGTTTATTGCAAGTGACTGACAGTCCTGGAGCCTGCCGTGTAGGATAAAGGATGGGCTTATTTCTTTATCTTTGGGTAATTTATTTTCTTCTTTTTTTTTTTTTTGTTATTTTTTGCTTCTCTCTTCATCAACAGTCTGGGTTCATGCAACCTGTCAGGAGATAAAAGGAATGTCAAGAAAGATCTGTGTGTGACTGCTCTGCCTTGGAAACCTCACTCCTGAGTCAGCAGACCCATGAGCTCCTTAGAGCACAGAGCAGGTTGGTACTCACATGCTCTTCTCTGCCATTGATGTTCTAATGTGCATTGTCATGTTTCCCACTTCTGCAAAATCAGGGGACAGCTACAGGTAAGTAATGCATTCTCCAGTGTCAATATTTTCCCACATTTAAGTGGCAATCTAAGACCAAAGATTTGCTTACTAAGACAAGGGAGGTCAGGAACGAGTGGATCTGTGTAGCCAGCTTCAGCAGCCTGCTCCTGTGAGGCAGAGACATCTTATATTGAAAGATTCCATTTGATGGGGATAGTTTTAATAATGTAAACTTGATCTTACAGCTAATGTAAGTTTCCCTTGTTTCAGCCTGCACTACTGGAGCTTCTGTAATTGCACAAATTACTTTGCCACTTACAGGCATGGACAGTTCTGTGCCCTTCCTTTTCAGAGATGCCAAATGTCACATGTGACCTCTTTTAGAGAACATTAGAGTGACAATTCTGTGATTCTTAAGGGACTTTAGGAGTTCAGTTGGTCAAATCCTTTGCTCTTAGCGTGTCTGACATCAAAAATCAGATCAGGTTGCTGTGAGCAGTATTTTAACACCTTCCCTGTGCATTTTTTTCTCTGATTGAGATTGCTTATGCTGCCACTTGTGTCCCCTGCCTCTTGTCCATCTGATGTGGGCCCTGTAAGAGGTGTGTGACTGTCTGTAGCTGCCTTGGGGTGGTTGTGGGGAGGACAGCAATTGTATCCCACTCCTCCCCTGCTGTTCCCAGGGCTGAGCAAGCCCAGCATCCTTAAACCCTCCAGGTGCCTTGGAAAGCACACCCAGCCATCCTGGGGGCTCTCTGCTGTACCTGAGTCACTGTTTTGAAAGCAGGCACTCTACTTCAAATGTAGTCCTATAGGCATGAGTAGAGAGGAATAATTGCTTGAATTGGTAGAAACTGCCTGCAGTCCTGCCAGCACAGCTCAGTGTACACCTGACCCTGCTGTGGGGCACTGGTGGCTTGTGCCAAGCTTGGCCACCAGCACTTGGAGCTTGTCCTGGAGCAGCACAGCTGTACAGCCAGTGGCTCCTCAGCCTGCACCACTCATGCTTTTCCCATTCCAGGCACAGGCTCCTACCTTTCCTGAACTTCACTGTTTCTATCCATCTGTTTCTCCAGCCTGTTGTTATCCTCCTGCTTGACAACTCTGTACTCTGGTTTATCAGAGGCTTGCTCGAATTTGGTGAATTTGGTGAGGTGGAGTGCATCTCATCATCTCAGTCAGTAATGGAGAATTTAATTTACTGCTCTCTCCAAAATGACAAGTTGTATGTTGCTGGCTGGTACTGCTGCATGTTTTCTGGTTCTTCACTTCCACTTGCTGGATTAGTTTGGCTCCTGAATTCCAAGGAAAGGAAAGAAGGTGTGCCAAGCAGCAGCCAGGGAATGTGTCCTCTCCAGATTGTTCCCCCTGTTGAGGTGCTGTCCTGTATGTGACATGCAGAGGTGTCAGCATCTCTCTAATGTGACACACTTGTATCTGTTTAGCAAATATCAAGGCTCAGTCCATTATTTCCACTGCTTATTAGCAGAAAGCTGATTTTGTGTTACAGGCCACGTTTGGCCTGTAAAGAAATGACTTCATTCAACAATCACCCTTCTTTTCTGTAAAAGAGAGATCTGTAATGTCATTGTTAAGAAGAATCAAGAATGAGCTATGAGGGTGACTTGGCATCTGGTATAAAAATGTATTTTTCAATCGTACATGTAGAGCAGGGAAGGAATCACCAGCACATCCTCTGCTTCAATGTTCAGAGGCTCTGGCTGCTCCTGTTTAACCTGACCATTTCTTTTCCTGAGGTTTTACTTTGGCTTTTCTCTCTCGGCCAAGGAGACAAATTCCCTGCAAGCCTGGTCCCCAGCTGCTGTAACACTAGAGATGAGGGGAGCTTATCCTGATGGCAGCTGTGGCTCTGGAGCTGTGTTCTGACTCTGGGTTTGTTTCAGGCTGGAGATGCTGAGCCGTTTGTCTGGTTTAGCCAGTACAGTTCTGCAGGAGCTGTCTGGGGAGGATGGGGATGCAGTTACTGAACCTCCTCTTGCTGTAAGTACAGTGGTATCCAATGACTTTCAGATCTTATTGACAGTTACTTGGGGGAGTTCATTAGACCTTAGTGAGAACTGTCTCCTGCTCCTCCCTTGCTGAGTGCTGGGCTGAGCTGTCAGTGCCCTCTGCTTTCCTTCTACTCCTCACCTCCTAAGTCAGCATTTCTGTTGGGCAGACCATAATCTCCTCAGTTTCCACGTCTCAAGGTGATCCTAGGAAGCAAACTAGATCTAGGGTGGAGAAAGCCTTTTAGGAGTGCAGGTGCTGGTGTGTAGCAGAAGGGGAAGCTCTGCTCAGTTGGGTGGCAGTGGGAGGCTTCATCTCTGTGCTGCCCCTTCTACTGAGGCAGTGGACAGTGTGTGAGGGTGCCTCTCGTTCCAGGTTTGTTCATGTGGTGTTCAGAAGGTATTTTTTGTTTTTGTGCATAGGCTTACAAGCTCTCTGAGCTTTCCCCCTGGTTTCATCTGACAGCTTTGTGGGATGCCCGCAGGGAGCAGAGTGCAGCATTGAGGACTGGAGCTGCAGATGCCATGTGCATGCTCTGCTGCAGGCTGTTTGCAGCTTCTCTCCTTCAGAGCACTCGTTTTGTTGTTTCAGGTAGAAGCTTTGCAGTCAGGAGCAGAGAGCATGGAGGAGGCACCTGAGGAGCTGCTGGAGCGCCTTGCCCAGACAGAAAAGCTGGTGGTTCAGCTGAAGGATTTGATTCGAGAGAAGGATGCCCAGCTGCAGGAGAAGGAAACTCTGTTCAAGGTACCATTTCTTCCTCTGGAGCCTGAGAGTAAAATGCTGCTTCAGTCTTCTGTGCAAGCCAGTCTCTGGTTTCTTTGGAACATGAGATGCCTGCATGATGAATGATGTCAGTTCCACAGAATTATTGTCATTTGAAGACTGGACCCTAACCCAGGAGATGTAGGATGTCTTCTGTTAGTTTGATTGGGTTAATTTAGTCTAGAGTAGATAAGTTATATCCAAGTTACACAGCATTTTCTCTCAGAGCTCTTTGAGGCCCCTGCAGGTTCCCAGTGGCTCTAATAAACATTAATACTTTATGTGGGGTTGCTCTTTCCCCCTTCAGAGCCTGTGCTGCACTCATCCACTACTCCAGTGGTTTTATGACACATTCCCACAGGTACTGTTGCCTACCCTGAGGGCCTGCATGAAGCAGAGGACACAACCCGAGTTTGTATTCCCTGGGGGTGGAGTCCCTGAGTGTTCTGCCCCCTAAAGGAAGTGCTTGGGCAGAAGCTGCAGTTCTGGTGTGTGCAGTGTTTCAGAACAAATTCGGTTTGCAGATGTGTTTTCAGTAGTGCTGTTCCTGGGGAGGCAGGGCTGAGCAGACTGACAGGCTGTGTAGTTTCTTGGTGCTGCCTGCTGCAGTCCCTCTGTGTCCTTCCCTTGCAGAAGGAGCGCGAGGCCGCCGACGCGAAGCTGACGAAACTGAAACTTCAGGCCAAAGCCAAAGTGGCCTCTCTGAACAAACGCATCGAGGAGCTGACCCAGAGAGCATCACCACTGCCTCCACAGCCCTTGGCAGAGGAGCTGGAGTGTCCCAAGGTTGGGGGAATGGGGCTCCCTAAAGGATGTAGCTTCTGCACCTGGTCCTGCCTGGTGTTCCAGGGCCCAGCAGGGCCTGCTTGTCTTGTTAGCAGGACATTCCTGCTTCCAGCAAGGATGGAACAGTCTGTCCTGTGCTGCAGGAAGCCTGTCTGTCCAGCTTCACTGCACTGCAGATGCCCTTGGAGTGCTCAGCTTGATCCTGAAGGGCATGGGCTGGTTCCCTTTTCTGTAACTTTGGTAGCCAAACTCTTTCCTGCAGAAAGTGTGTGTCTGTCTGAGCTATGGGTTTCAAAATGTCACCTGTCCTGTCAGTGCAGGGAGGGTTGGCTGGAGTACAAGCACAGAGAGGTAAGGAAAGGAGGTCATTGAAACTGGAAGGCAGTAACTTACATATAAATAAATATATATATATATGTATTTTCCAGTCATGTCGCTTCCTGAGCCATGATAAAGTTTTATGGTTGACAAAGCATAATTGTGTAGCATTAGGTAAAAACTGAGGGGAAGTGCCCTCTATGAAGACATTGAAGAGGCTGTTAGCTACTAACTAATCTCCCACTGGAGCTGCTAATTTTTGAGAACTTGACTATGTGATCAGCAGAACAATGTTTTCTTTAAAATGTTGGTAATATTATGGAAGAGAAATGGGATAGAAATCCAAAATGGTTTCCAGACATCAGGTGATGTTCATTAAACCAGAGAACATAAAGGCTATTTCAGACATTGAAAAAAATATTAAATATTATAGGAAAAAGGTGCATGTGAGGGCTGTCAGATGAGAGGTGACTGCTAATGAAGATCAGTTCTATGACTGGTGATTGAATCTATTTTTGATTGAGAGCGTCATAAAATCACAGAAATGTGCTTCTGTAATTCCCAATACCTAATTGAGAATCTTTCTCAATGCAAGACACCTTCTAGAACTGGGTGTTCTCAGGGACTGACAGAATAGAGAAATAAAGCAAAATTTAACCCCTGCACGACCAAGCGTTCCTGGTGTCATGGCCCTGTGTGCTGCAAGGCCACGAGCAGCATTCCCTGGCTGCAGAGGCTGCTCTGCTGTGTCCCTGGCTTTGCTGGCCTGGGACTGGGCTCTTTTTTGGCTTTTCTGCCTGCAGCAGGGTGTGTAACATCTGTGTGCTGATACAGGACTGTGTATGGGCTTGCTGTTGAGGACTGGTGAGAGTTCTTGCTTCAAAATTCAAATCTATCAGTTGGAGAAGGCAAAACAAGAGAAAGCTGATCATCAGTTAATTGGTGCAATATAGATTTTAAGAAGAGGCCTTACCTCTTTTACAGTCAGTTAATTGGTGCAATATAGATTTTAAAAAGAGGCCTTATCTCTTACAATCAGTTAATTGGTGCAATATAGATTTTAAGAAGAGGTCTTACCTCTTTTACAATCAGTGAATTGGTGCCATGCAGTGTTTAAAAAGAGGCCTTATCTCTTTTACAAGCCATTCTGGCTGTTCTACTGAGTGGTAAGGCCTTGTGTAGAGTTGTTGTGTTCTGCTCACTTGGAATCAGGAAAGGTTGATTCTGAGAGCAGCAAGAGGCCTTCTGCTCTGCCATCAGTCACTAACTGCACGAGGAGGACACTCAAACTGCTTGGCTATTTAGTCAGCCACACTCAGAGGAAGCACCTTTCTTTCCACAGCTGTGTGAGGAAGGTGAGCATCAAGAAGGTCAAGAACTGGTAAAGGATAATGCAGGTGAATGCATGAATGTAAATGAGCCATTAGGGCCTTCTAATTAGAGGAGTGAGGGCTTGAGACAGTCTCTGGTGGACGTGGACCTCAGCCTTATTTGGTTTGGGTTTGGACATAGTTTGAGTGAAATTCTATCAGGGCAATTACCTGCAATATTTTGTATTTTTTGCAATGTATTTATGTATTTTATTACCTGCAATATTATTTATTTAACCCTGAAAGAGCTGGCTTCCTCCTTGCAAGGTCAGACCTACTGAGAAGGCACAGAGTCCTGTATTTACACTTATTTCTCCAGGTGGGTGCTGTCATGGGGGTATTTCCCAGACAGTTGCCCTGCCATTTGAAGGTGAAAATTCTAGGTTAGAGTTGCACGTTGTGCTGAAGTGTTGAATATTAACAAAGGGCTGGGGTTTTTTGCTCTTTGTGATGTGGGCCCTGTGGGAAGGCTGTATTTTAAATTTCTAATTAGTACTATTACTTCCTGGGCTTTCAGCAGAGTGCCTTGTTCTGAGAGGAATGGAAATACCAGCTTATCTCTTATCAGATAGTGTTTGTGTACAGAACAATTGAGACTCCTCTCAAACTTTTGAAGCTGATAAAGATAAGTTATGTTCAGATAGAAAAGCTTACACATTTTGGAAAAAAAACAATATTTAAAAGCTTGAGCTGTGGGAACTGTGTGGCTGTGCTGCTGTCCCTAATTGTGGCACTCTGTGCAATGGGCAGAGTAAGAGGCTTTTCCAAATCCGACTGGAAATATCAATCCTGAAAGCTAATTACAAATAAGCTAATTAATCCACCCATCTTCCCCCAGCAACTCCTCTGGCCCAGTCTCATGGGTTATGTATATCCCTGGTTTCTTAGAGCTTCCTGCATTTCTGTTCTTTATTTTCCTGTTCTGTTTCTAAATTTAAGTGCAATTGAAGCTTCCTTGTCTGTCTGTTCTGCCTCCTGCCCGTGACCTTCTCTGTAGGTGAAACATCTTTTGAGGAACAGTAGCCTCTTACTCTAATTACACTGATTTATCAGTTCTTTTAAAAGCCTTCATAGTATTTTCAGAATGGATTTAGAGACATAAATACTCTTTAGAATTCCTTAGTTATTGATGGTATTTGACCCAGTGCCTGCCATAAATAAAATGGAAGAGAATAAATATATATTTATTTATATTTATAGAAATATATATTATCAAATATTAGCATTTTATATATATTCAGTACAAAACAGCCAGCACTGAGTGCTCACAGTAACTGCAAGTGCTGAGATGAGAATGTAAGAGCAGGTTTGTGTGCTCAGGGAGGGGTGGTGAGAGCCCTGCCCTCAGCCAGGTGTGGGGCACAGCTGGATTCAGGGCCCTGCCCTCAGCCAGGTGTGGGGCACAGCTGGATTCAGGGCCCTGCCCTCAGCCAGGTGTGGGGCACAGCTGGATCCAGAGCCCTGCCCTCAGCCAGGTGTGGGGCACAGCTGGATTCAGGGCCCTGCCCTCAGCCAGGTGTGGGGCACAGCTGGATTCAGGGCCCTGCCCTCAGCCAGATGTGGGGCACAGCTGGATTCAGAGCTCTGCCCTCAGCCTGAAGTCTAAAGAGATTTCCGTTTTCTGTAGTCTAGAATATCTACCTCTTTGTCACATGGAGAATATTCTTCTATAGCTAATTTTAAATATTTTCTGGTATTGAAGAAATTCGTGATGTTAAAAAGCCTCACGAATCAGGGTAGTCATATAATAAATAATGTATTTAATAATCTAATTTGCCTTAATTTATGGAATGAGCAGTCCTGGACTGTTAGCCCTTCCAAGTACTTGGATGCTTCCCAATTAAAGGCACCTTGTGCATATCTACAGAAATAGTGGAAATACTTACTTAACACAAGATAACTTCATTTAAAGAAACAAAAGAAATGTAAAGTTAAGACAGTGTAGTAAAAATAAGCATTTGATTGGGAGTCAAAGGGTGAAGTAGCATTTTAGTGTATTTTTTTTTTAATTAATTAATTTATTAACCAGTAATACTGATAATTTTACTTTCTTCTATTTCTCTTTTTCCCACTTGCAATGTCAGAAAAATGAAAATACAGATGAAGGGCACAGAGGGGAAGTGGAAGTACTGAAAGAGCAGCTCAGGGAGCAAGAGGAGACTGTTCAGGACCTGAGGAAACAGCTGGCTGTAGCCAAAGTGAGTCTGGAAGATGCTGAACTCAAGCATGCAACACAGGTACAGGAATTTGGTTTCTATTCATCATTCTGTGTTTCCCACCTCACCACTTAGACTAGTGAGATAGAACAGAACAAAGCTTACCCAGATGGTCTTCAACCCCCTTTCCTCCATGTTTTCAGTTTTGCTCCTCCTCAAGTCACGTAGGTCCCTCAGTTTCACTGCCTTTGGCTCCTGCTCCAAACTTTGCCCAAATCTTTCACCATCCCCAAGGATCCTCTCCTTCTGTGCCCGTGGTGCAGGGGGTGCTGTGCAGGTGAGGGGTGGGTTCCACCCTTGCACCCTGGCCTGGTGGCTCTCTGAGGGGAGCCCTGGCTGTCCCTTGCTCCGAGTCACAGTTCGTGTGCTCCCTGCCTGCCCTTGCTGTTCTGTGCTGCTGTCCTGGATTGATGCTAAATTGTGTCCCCATTCCTCTGTTTAGCTCAGAAATAAGTGTTGTACCTTTCAAACTGGATCTGGGAGTGAAGGAGAAGCGGTGGAATGTCTGAGGTTGTTGTTTTCTGAACATAAAGATCAGAGTTTTCAGCTTTCCCTCACACACGGCCTGTGCTGGCTGCAGTGTGGATGGTGGCACAGAGCTCTTCTTTGCTTTTTGTCAGTTTTTGGCTGGCTGAGGCAGAGAAGTTCTCCACGCTGTAGTTTTTTTTCCTTTTTCTTAAAAGCATTTAAACCTGCTCTGCACTAAACACCCAAAGGGCCCCAGGAGCTCCCACCTGTGTCCCACCAGGCCTGGCCTGGGCCCGGCCTTTCCCAGCCCTGAGGGACCGACAGCAACTGAGCCAAGCTACAGCCCACAAAAAAAAATCTTTCTAAATTTAATATCTCTGCAAAACAGCAAGAGGTTTTGTTGTTCAGTATTATTCATTTATTGTACTGGAAAGTACTTTAACTGTTAAATAAACTACTTTATTCCACTTTCCTCAAAAAAAAATTTTTTTTCCTGTCCCAAACCAGCTAGAGGGAGGGGTGGTTCAAATTAGTTTTCTAAAAAAACTCCATCCAAAGATTTTTTTTCCCAAATTTACCCTAAAACA
Source organism: Thryothorus ludovicianus (assembly GCA_013397245.1). Lineage (NCBI taxonomy): Eukaryota > Metazoa > Chordata > Aves > Passeriformes > Certhiidae > Thryothorus > Thryothorus ludovicianus. The sequence continues at coordinate 62,096 of VZTB01006906.1, read as the reverse complement.
AAACAAATACAGCTGGCAGAGTGTCCTTCCAGCTTCCAGGCCTGCCCTCCCCTGTCTGTGTTCTGCTGTGGGCGTGCAGGGCAGCTGCCATCACAGAAAATGGAACAGCTTTAATGGTACCTCGTAATTTGTGGGAAGATTTTTGTAATACTCCAAATTGCAGGTTTAGCTTTTGAACTGTGAGTTGGGCTGCCTCCTATGCAATTAAAAGCCCAGAAGTTTTATGAACTGTTGATTACATAGTAATCATATATTTTGTTATTCTGCTTATTTGTAGGTGGAATTCTATGCTTTTTGCTTTATGGTATCTGAAATCTTATCAGTTGTTCTACACATATTAGTAGGATAAAGACCCTAGGTAAAAATCCCATTTGACCTGATGATGTACAGGATTGTCAAGCTGAAAACTCCATCTCACACACACACAATATGCTGGTGCATGTTGAAAGCAAGCCTGTGTCTTTCAGGTTCATAACCTCATTGGTTTATTTCTATTTTGTGGCTTGTGTTTTCAGCTGAGTGCCCTGCAAGAAGTGATTCAGGAGAAGGAAGCTCTCCTGGAAGAGCACCGAGCTGAATTGCTCAAGATGGGGGTCCAGTCAGATGTGGAAGTAGAGATGCAACAGGTATATCTGCTATAATAATCATATCATGGGAGCAGGAAGGAAAAGGACTTTTACCAGAAAATACCCTGAAAGAACAGTTGTTGTTAAAGTAACTCAGCAGGGATAAGAGGAGAGATGCTTTGGTTGTTTGGAGGTTTTTGGAATGCTAGTTGGAACCTTGAGTCCTGGCTTCAATCTGCTGGTTTGCTATCAGTTGAAGAGAAAGAACAGTTGAAAAAAGTTTATTTTAAGAAACTTATGAAGGAAAGTAAGCTCCTACTGCACCAGGGCTCAAGAATAGGTGTCAACAAAAATGAATTGATTCAGGCTCTCAGAGTAACTGTGTTACAGAAACTAGGGGTATCAATGAAACCCGGGGATCTGAGCTTGCCCTGGTCTCCCCCGTGCTTGAGTAGCCTTGTCTCTCTCACAGAAGCTGCACACCCTCCAGAGGAAGCTCGAGGAGCAGGAAGCAAATCTGTTGGGACGAACTCAGGTGGTGGAACTGCTGCAGCAGGAGTTACAGGCTGCTGAGAAACAAAACCAGGTACCTGCTCATGCTTTTCATTGCTTTACTCTGGGTGTGTGTGGTGGACAGAGCCTTTGTCAGTAGCTCAGAAGTTACCAAATCAAGGTGGTTTTGACACCAGGTTTCCCCCATGGAATCAGCTGGGGCTGCCCTGCCCAGGTCAGGTGTGGAGCTGCAGGTGTTTGTGCACAGCTTGCAGCAGGCACTGGGGTGCTGCAGGTGTTTGTGCACAGCTTGCAGCAGGCACAGCAGGCACTGGGGTGCTGCAGCTGCCAGCTCCAGTGCTCCAGCTCCTCGCAGCTGCACAGGCTCTGCCTCTCTCCATGCCCATCCTGCTGTCTGTGCTTTCAAAGCCAAATGCACAAACCTTTGCCAAGAGCAGAAGTGCCTGACAGTGTTTCTGTGGCCAGGCCAGAGCAGAACCAGCTGCTCTTTGGTGTGCCTTGCTGAGAGCTTGCTTATGTGGTGACACAACCTGTGGAGTGGGATTGGCTCTCACTTTGGAGTGGGAAGAGGATGAGATCAATCTGTGTATACATGCTGTGTGCTCCTTGAGGCAGGATTAAGAACCCAACCTCTTAAAGGGTTGCTTTGCACATAGAGGATGAGTTTATTTTTTGTTTCTCCAATATCTGAACTTCGCTAAAGGGATGAAGAATTTCCAGGAGACTTACACTGGATCAGTTTCATATTTGTGGGCTGCATGATCTCCAGCCAGTCCAATGCTGAACCTCACTTTGATGATTTTTCCATACTTGTGCCCCACATATTTTCCTTTGCTCTGTGTCCCAGCCAGGCACAGTGGTGTGTCCTCTCACAGCTCAGTGAGCTGGCTTGTCCTCGCTGCTGGCTGCATTGCTCAGCAGGTGAACCTGGGGTGGTGCCATGGGTGTCTTCATGGCGTGGTTGTTGGGCTCCCTTGGCTTTTCCTCTTCCTTTGACTTCCCTCACCCATTCTGTGGTCTGAAGGAGATCTGGTGTAGGTGCAGACTCGAGACCATGTGCCTGAAGCCTGCCCATAAAGTAAAAGGAGCTCCTCATCAGATTCCTCCTGAAATGAACTGTGCTAACCATCCACAGCTCCAGGAGGAAGAAGTTTGACAGCAGAAGTTTGGGCAAGTGTAAGGTCTGTTTCTGTGTCTTGGTCACCTTAAATCTCTGGTCAGTGTTGACCAGAGCCTTCAGAGATCTTCCCTAAAGCAGTGGGTACTGTGTGGAGCCTGTGTTATCTCCAGATTCATGTTTCAGCATTCCCCTTTCACATACACACTTTTGCTCTGCATTTTTTTAAAGTTCTACTCTGTAATTGTTGAGTTCTCCCACATTTGTTGCAGCCCTTCCTCCCCTTTTTGGGAAGTTTGCTTTCTTCTAAAAGAGAACTCCTGGCCACTGTCCTGTTGCTTCTTTCCTCTAAATTCCCCTCCTCTAAATCAAGCCTTACCTTTTCTTCACCACAACGAGGAATTGTTTCTCCCAGCATTGCTCTCTTGCAATTCCCAAGTAGTGGGGCAGTTTCCTTCTAACAGATTGAATTCCTTAGCATGTTTGTGTCCTCCCTTCTGCTTCTGAGGTATTTTAAAATGATTTAGTGAAACCCCTAAAATACAATTCAGGTACTTTGCTCTGTCAAGGTATTTAACGAGTTGAGAGAGAAGTGAATTTCTGTATTGTTTTACAGACACTCCTGGATCAGTGCCAGAAGATGGAAGTGGAGCTGAGCTCCATGAGGGAGGTGCTGGATGCAGAGAGAAGGGGCTCCCAGGGTCTGAGGGAGAGGCTGGAGCTGGAGCTGGCTGAGAGGGAGCTGTCTGCCCGTGGCTTGCAGGAGGAGGTGCAGCATCTCTCAGAGCAGCTGCAGGAGGCAGCAAGAGCCCGAGCTGAGCTGGAGCTGAAGAACAAAGACCTGGAACAGGAGCACAGGCTGCAGGTGGAGGAGAGAGCCCAGCTGCTCAGCTGCCTTAGGGGGGCTGAGCAAGAGCTGGGCCATGGCTGTGCTGGCCCTGGGGCTGAGAGGGACCAGGTGGAGCCAGGCCTTGGCCAGCCCTCAGTGCCTTCCCTGGATCCTGGAGCTGGGAGGGACCAGCTTGGCCAGCCCTCAGTGCTTTCCATGGATCCTGGAGCTGAGAGGGACCAGCTGGAGCCAGGCCTTGGCCAGCCCTCAGTGCCTTCCCTGGATCCTGGAGCTGCAGCACACGGCCCACGGGGTGAGCAGGCACAGCATCTGGGGTGAGCAGGCTCTCAGGTGCCTGGCTATCACTGTTTGCCTTCTCCTTGGCTCTGTTTTCACAGCTGCTCATAAGAATGACTCCATGTGACAATTCCTGGTTGCACAGGGGCGTAGGAGGGGTGGTGCTCTCAAACTGAGGGGTCCAGTTTGATCCCACCATGCTGTCCTTGGCAGCTGCAGGAGGAGCAGGAGGGTGGAGCAGCACAGATGATGCTTTGCTTGTGTTCTGTCCCAGCCTCTTGTCTTTTGGGGCTTATGGAGTTCTTCAGCTGGATGTAATTTTCAGTTGATTTATCAATTTGTTGGATTTTTTCCATCAACTTATGCAAGTCCCTTTTAGATGTGCCACATTCTTCACAGTCTGAATTTCTACTGAAATTATAAGGAAAACAACCAAGAAAAGCAAACTGTACCATTTTTCCCATAGATCTGTGTTAGAAATAATGATACTGATCTTGCCTCAAGCTCTTACTTCAAATTGATTTTCCTCCAGCTTATTTATGGCCCAAAGCTGTAGCAGTGACTAAGAGAGAAGGGATTTTGTAAACTATTGTCCTTGTGTGTAAAATGGATGTAGTTTGGCAAAATAGGCAAGAACAGACCTTAACTCCCCTTTTTCCCCTCTGTCAGATGAACTTTTGCAGAAATCTGAAGAATTTGTCCACAGTCAGGATGAGCTGAAATCCCAACCACAAGTGCAGCTCTCGAAACTGGAGCAGCAGGTTTGGTATTTTCAGATGATTCTCATTAATTTTTCTGGTATATTTAAGAACTGAAGCCAAATTAAATGTTTGGAATTCTTTATTTTTTTTGTCATGCATTGCTTGAGAAAGGCTTTTATTAGTTCTCTCACCTGATGGGAAGGCATGTTAAAACTACCAAAGCCTGGAAAGAATTCAATTTGAGTAATTTAAAAGTTGCCAATTGATTTTTTTAATTTTTTTTTTTAAAGTTAACCAAATGACCAAAGACTAACATGTATTTATAAATGGTATTAAAATTTATCTTTTCCCCCTCCATCCTGTTTGCACAGGATGAATCAATTTCACAGGAAAAAGTAGATTTGGAAGGCCAGAATGAGACTTCATTGCTGCCCACAGAAAACTTGGAAAGACAGAAGACAGAAGGTTGTATAATTACCTCACCTATTTTAATATTCTTAGGAAACATTCTTAATTAAAGTTTGATGCCTAATACTGCCCACTGGAATCCATTCCTAACTTGGATAGAATGAAATAAGGATTTATAGATAGTTACTTTGTTTTGTAATTTCTGATGCTTTACAAGCAGATCTCAACAAATGGCTTCAAATTTCAAGCTGTTGTTTGAAATAAAAAGATTCTTGAAATCCTTTTTCAATCTTCATTTCCATGGGTCTGGCAGTGCATTAGAGCAGAGTATCTGTAACTCTCTTTCCATCTCTGTGGACTCCTTTTCTTTGAGTGATTGAAGGTCTCTCCTGCTGCCTGAGGGAACTTTGTGAGAGGCTTTGTCCACTTGGTGGAAAGGCTACGGTGTGGTAGGAGCCAATAAAGGAAACACAGACTGCCTTCCAACTGCTAGAATTCACAAAATACTCATTTGAGCTTCCTCAGCTTCCATCATACTTAGCAAATCCAGTTTTGTAGGATCAGTTGTGTGTACAACAGTGTTCAAAGGAGTGCAGGAGAAAACCTTGTGCTGTGTGTTGATGGTATGTGTGTCCTTTCTGCACACTCAGAAATGAAAAGTACAGAGTCATGCTCCCAAGAGAACTGTTTAACTTGGTCCTGAGTTTTATTTTGCATATATATTAACATATTTTTCATACCATTATTGCTAGTTAACACGTTCACAAAAATGGGGCCTGTTTTTTAATGCTTCTAAAATGGTATTTCTGGGGAAGACAGGATTTGGTGCTTTACTGGCTCCTATACTAAAAAACTGAGACATCACTTAATACATTAATTAGAACTGAGGTGGATTACAGAATGTATTTGTCTTGTACTTTTATAACAATTTCTCATTTTTCCAAAAGGAAATTTGAAACATTTTACTACAACAGTCCTTTCTTTCCTCTCCTTTATAAAAATGTTTCTTAAATCTCTGTTACTGCCTTTCAGTGTGTCTGTATGACAACAATTGTTCTTTCCTAGAAGCTGCTTAAAACAGCATGGTGCTTGTGTGGTTGCCTCTAAAAAAAGCCAAGCCCACATTATCCCATGATGGTGTTACTTATCTCCACTACATAAGTGTTATTAACAGCCACGTGTCCTTTCTCAAGAGCTCCTGCAAGAATGTCCTGTTTCTGTCCAAAGCAAAGCCTTAAGTTCCAAAGACAGTTTTTGTGTTTGTGTTTCAGACATGCCACATTTGCAGCCTGTTGTCCTGGAGCCTCAGCAGGAAGCTGTGATGGTCACAGGAGAGGCAGAACAGGTAATGATTAGGCAGCTGAAATAAGCTAAAACTGAAACAGGTCAAGGACTGGCCTTAAAACAGCTAAGCTGTCATGGTCTCTTATCAATCCTCTTTGGAAGGTTATTATTAACTGGATTAATGGTGAAGGACAGAAATAGCCTCCAAATGCAGCTTGCATTTGTTCATACAGGCTGTGTTTTCCCCCTGCCAGCTGCGTGCATTTCTTGTGTCTTCAGCCACTCAGTGCATCAGCTGCTGCTTTCTGCCTGCTGGGAGTTAGTGTTCCAGCAGAACCATGGGCTGATGTGAGACAGGTCTCTGGAAATCAAATTCCAAAGCTCAGGGTGCACTTCAGAGCCACTCAGTGCATTCACACTGCCCTGCTGGGCACTGGGGTGAGCATAGGTGGGCACTGGTGAGCACAGGTGGACACTGGGGTGGACACTGGGCTGGGCACTGGGGTGAGCACAGGTGGGCACTGGGGTGAGGCATAGGTGAGCTCAGGTGGGCACTGGGGTGGGCATAGGTGGACATTGGGGTGAGCACTGGGGTGGACACTGGGCTGGGCATTGAGGTGGGCACTGGTGGTCACTGGGGTGAGCACAGGTGGACACTGGGGTGGACACTGGGCTGGGCACTGGTGGTCACTGGGGTGGGCGCTGGGCTGGGCACTGGTGGACACTGGGCTGGACACTGGAGTGAGCTCAGGTGGGCACAGGTGGGCACTGGGGTGGGCACAGGTGGACACTGGGCTGGACACTGGGCTGGGCACTGGGGTGATACTGGGCCGGGTACTGGCCTTGTGCTGCTGCCCCATACCCAGCTGCAGGTGCAAGGGCAGTCAGGCTGCTGGTGGTTGGAGGGACCTCTGGATGTCACCAGTGCCCCCCTCCCTGCCCAGACAGAGTCACCCCTGTTATTGTCCAGGCTTCTATTTATTGCAGAAGCCAGCTTGAGAAAGGGACAAAATGTGGAAAACAGATGCTTCCAAACGTGGCCCTTTTCACAAGATTCAAAGGAAAAATGGTCCCTGCTATTTTCTTTCAGGCAAGAACAGATGACTTTACCAATGGAAGCAAGCAGTTTACTGAGGAAAGCTGTCCACCTGGAATTCTGGAATATATTGCTGCTGAGAAACAGAAAGAGCTGGCAGTTTTGCTGCTGGAACTGAAAGAAGCCCAAGAAGAAATCACTTTTCTGAAAAGCCAGCTCAAGGGCCCTAGTGGCCAAACTTCTATGGGCATCCAAACAGAAGGAAACCAGCTGGAAGAGAATTCACAGATACAGTGTCTGGAGAGGGAAGAGCAGAAGGCTTCAGATACACAGAGAGTCTCATTACTGGGAGAAACAGAAATGCAGCAAATTGGCTTTCCTCAGGAAGATACAGCCAGTCTCCAAGAAGAGCCTCAGGGAAGCCCTGGCACCTCTCAATCCCACGAACTGATAAAGTTACAAAACCAAATTACAGATCTGCAAATAATTCTGCAGAAATCAGAAGAATCCTTTAGGAAAGAACTAGGAGAAAAATGTGCAGAAATAAATAGGCTAAACCAGTTGGCTGAGGAATACAGAAAGAAAGGAGAGGACCCTGACAGTACATTTTGTGTTTTGACTGAAGAACAAGATCAGCTCTTGTGTCAGGCAAAAGAACTTTCTACCATAGCAGAACTGAAGGAGCAAGTGAAGCAACTGGAGCAAGAACTAGCTCTTTCAGAAAAGCAGAGACTGTCAGACAGTCAAAGCAGTCTCCTAAGAGAGCAAATCCAGAGCCTTAAAAATGAATTTAAATCCAAGGATATAAAAATTGAAGCTTTGCAGAAGGACTTGGATGAAGCACAACTTCAGCTTTCTGACCAGGACATGCAACTAAAGGATCTGAGAAGCCAGGTTGAGACAAAGGAATGTGAAGTACTTGATCTAGGACAGCTTTTGAGGAAGAGTACAGCAGAGATGGAGGAGCTTTCCCACAAGTTAGCCTTGAAGGGACAGGAGGCAGCAAGCCTGGAACTGCTTGTGGCTGAGCACACCAGGTCTATAGAGAGCCTGCAACAAGCCTTGCTGGAAAAGGACCAGCAGATGGCAGAGATCAGTGTCAGCATGTCTGAGAAGATGGTCCTGCTGAATGAAGAGAAATTTTCTCTAGGAAACGAGCTGAAGAGTCTTAGGGAGCAGACAAGTCTGTTATTAAAAGCCCAGGAAGAAAAAGAAGAGAACACAGGAGCAAAAGGTACATGTCTGAAATGTGAGGCATCCGAGCAGCAGAATGGGGCAGAGGCAGCGAGTAAAGAAAATGAGGAATTAATAAATCAAGTTGAGCTTCTAAGAAAAGAAAACGAGCAAGTGAAGAGGAAGCTGCAGGCAGCACTTGTGAACAGGAAGGAGCTTCTGAAGAAGGTGACCAGATTGGAGAATGAATTGGAACAACTGAATGGAGAACAAAAATCAGAAACCTCAGTGGCTCCAGCAGCTGCATGGGGAGAAAACGTGAGAAGCATGATCAGCAGAGAAATGAGTCCTGAAAACCAGCCCAGTGAGGAGTCTCTGATTCAGCTGCTTTCTGAAAAGGAATCTGAGTTGCAGAGCATCCGTAAGGATAAAGAAACAACTGAAGCACGGCTGCAGGCAGTGATTGAGGAAATGAGGCAAGGCCTGCAAGGCAAGGCAAACACTGTTTCCATTAAAGATGAAATCATGGAGCATCAGACAATTTCTGACAAAGTAACTGAAACCAGTGAAAGCCCAGAAGATGATGAAGAAAATGAAAAACACAGTCCAGCAGGTACAAATCTGGAGGAAAAACAAAAGTTTGCTCTTAAAGAAAGGATTTCAGTTCTTGAACAAGAAAAAGAACAACTTCAAAGAAAACTTCAAGAAGCTCTGGTATCTCGCAAGGACACTATAAAAAAGGCTCAAGAAAAAGACAGACATCACAGAGAACAACTGAAACAGCAGAAAGATGATTACAACATCCTGCAAGAACAATTTGATCAGCAAAGCAAAGAGAAGGACAGCATCCAGGCTCAGCTCAGACAACTCCAAGAACTGAAAGGATCAGCAGAGAGTGGTTTTGGGAGTCAGGGTAGGTCGGATTCTTCATGCATGGAAGCAGAAGATACAGCACAAGTTGCAGATGTTTCTGAAGAAGAGTTGAAAAAACACCTTGAGAAATTGCAGACGGAGAAAGAGAAAATGGAATGTAACATCAGCCATATGCAAAGGGAACTTGCTCAAAAATCAGAATTAATTTTTGATTTGCAGCAGCACATAGCACAGTTGTTTGTAGAAATAGAAGGGCTCAGGAGAGCCTCTGAGCAAGCTGAAGCGAAGGGAGCAAGTCTTCAGACAGAGCTGGAGGAGAGTCAAGGAAACATTTCTGGAGTGGCCAGTCTGGAAGACTTGAAAATCCTTGTGCATCAAAAGGATGAAGAAATGGAATTTCTTAACCAGCAGCTAAAGGAGAAAAGTGATGCTCTCAGTAATGTGCAGGCACAATTGCTGGAAAAAGAGGAGTCAGTGAAAAGGCTGTGTGATCAGCTGGAAGCTCAGGCTCGGGTTCATGAGGAGCAAAGCAAGAGGCTGCAAACAGAGACACTTGAAACTCAGGAGAAGCAAGAGGACAGTGCAGAAGCAGCTAAACAGAAGAATCAAATGCAGAGAAAGCTGCAGGCTGCACTTATCTCTAGAAAAGAGGCACTAAAGGAGAGCAAATCCCTAAAAGAAGAGCTGGCTAATGCTAAAACTACTATTGACAATCTTTCTGTCAAGCTGACAAATATGGAAAGCCAAATATGTGGCCATGTTAAAGAGACAGATACCTTAAAGGAAAGGTTAGCATGCCTCACTGGAGAGAGAGAAAAACTTACTGCAGAAATTGATAAACTACTTAGAGAAAATCAGAATCTTGATGGATGCAGTAAAAACCTTACACTTACTCTGGACAGAGTTGTTCTAGAGAAAGAGAGGCTGGAGAAGGACGTGGAATCATTGAAGAACTTTCAAGCCACTGAGAGTTCTGAGTGGCAGGAGAAATACAAGGAGCTTCAGGGAGAGTATGAAACTCTGCTGCAGTCCTACGAGAATGTGAGTAACGAGGCCGAGCGAATTCAGCGAGTGTTGGAAACTGTTAGGCAGGAAAAGCAGGAAATTGGCATTCAGCTGAAAAGGGCTGAAGCGAAAAAAGAGGAAAAAGATAAGCAGCTACAGGAAGCTAGTCAGGAAATTGATGAAATGAAGGAGAAAATGAGGAAATTTGCAAAATCAAAGCAACAAAAGATCCTAGAGCTAGAGGAGGAGAATGAGAAGCTTAGAGCAGAGATGCATTTTACAGATGGAGAGCTACACAGGACTGGAGAGAGCTTTACAAACACCAGCCTGAAAGAAGATCTGGAGTGCTCTAGGAGGGAGTGCCAGTCTCTTTCTACTCAGCTCAAGACAGTAATGGCTGAAAAGGAGTCTCTCAATCAAGAGATTGTGGACTTGAAATGCCTTTTGGAGTCAACAGAATCTAAGCTGAAGGAAAGCAGAGAACTTGCAGACAAGTATGCTGCCCAGCAGACAACAGGGGAAGAAACTAAGGAGGCAGCTGCCCCACCATCACCTGTGGAAAGGTCTGAAAAACAAGTGGATGTGACTTTTAGCCCAGAGGCTCCTGCTGCAGAGCTGGAGCAAGAGGCATTGGAAAGTGATAGACCTTGTGAGATTCCTGACATCTACAGACAGCAAATCACAGAGCTCACCAAGAGAATCTCAGAGCTGGAAGATAACAGGAGGGCTTCAGAGCAACAGCTGGGTGACATCCACAGGTGTGTTGAGACTTTAGCAGGTGAGAAAAGGGCTTTGGAGCACCAGATGGAAGAGAAAGTCCATGAAGTAAATGATCTGCAGGCTACAGTAGCAAAGATGGAGCAAACAGTCCAGAAAGCCCAAGATGACCTGGTCAGGATGACAGCACTGAAGGATGCTCTGGAGGCAGAGAAGGATGACTTGGAAGAAAGGCTCATGAATCAGCTGGCAGAACTTAATGGAAGTATTGGAAACTATCAGCAAGATGCAACAGACTTCCAAATCAAAAATGATCAACTGAAACATGAGCTTCAGAGCTTGCAGAGAATGATGCACGAACTGGAGGAGGAGAAAAGTCAGATGGCAAAGGAGAAAAGCAAAGCGAGTTCAGAAAAGGAAAAGGAGTTTGTAGAAAAGCTAAAATACAATTGGAGAGGAGAAAGCAGCACACATATAAAGGAGCTTCAAGAGCTGCTGAAACAGAAACAGCAGGAGATTAAGCAGCTGCAGAAGGACTGTATTAAAAGCCAGGAAAAGAACAGTAGTTTAGAAAGAACTGTTAAAGCTCTGGAATTTCTGCAGAGTGAGACTCAGAAAGAGGTAGAAGCAGCCAAAGAAACTTCAGCTAAAGCTGTTGAAGACACCAAGAAAGCCCAGGAAGAGCTCGCTCTCTGCAGGGTGGTGTTGGATGACACTCAGAGTGAGGCAGCGAGGGTTCTAGCTGAGAGTATCAAAGTGAAAGAAGAGTTGCAAGCAAACAAAGAGAAAATTAAAATTCAAATGAAGAAAAAGGATGAGGAGTTTGAGAAAAGACTGGAACAGGAAAAAGACAAGCACTCAAAGGAACTCAAAAACATGGAAGAAAAGCTGGCAATGTTGCAGAGGGAGAAAGACCAAATGGAAATAACCATTGGTGATCTGCAAGAGTCCTTGAAGACAAAGGATCAGGAGGCCAAGCAACTGGAAGGCAGTCTAAACAAAACACTAGCCCAGCTTGCAGCCTTCACCAGGAGCATGTCCTCCCTTCAGGATGACAGGGATAGAGTGATAGATGAATCAAAAACATGGGAGAAGAAATTCACTGAAACTATTCAAAAGAAGGAGGAAGAGATTCGTTCAAAGGAGGAAGCTTGTGCTGTGCTGAAGGAGCAGGTGAAACACCTGACCATGCGTGTGGAAGAGCTCCAGGCTCATTTATCCAGGTGAATAAGCTGTGTCAGGGGAGGTTTATCAGGAAAGGTTTGTTGTGTTTGTTGTCTGCACAAGGACTCAGGATGGCTGCTCTGGAGTTGTCCTTCTTTGTGTCCTTAGGATACCTGTGTTAAATCTGTTCCCTGTGACAAGCACTCACCATCTGATCACTGTCCAGAGCCATTCAAATTTCAGATTAATTGAAGAGTTTATTTTCATGGAGTTTTGGTGCTGAGAAGGCAAGAGAGCATTGGGATGCATCATTCCAGTTTAAAATAATATTTAAGGGGAAATGGAGCTATGGAAACCTATCAAAACCTATCAAAATCATCTGTGTATTTCCAAAATTCAAACCCAAACCATTCTTACAGGAGTAAAATTTTTTTATAAAGTTTATATGCTGTATCTTTTTTGATGTGAAATGTACATCAAAGGTATCAGAACAACAATTTCATTGTGGGCTGCCCTGGGGTTGTTTTTATTGTTAGCTACAATGAGTGAGAAAAGTAATATAATGACAAAGAGATGATAACTGTTTGAGTGCTTCCCTTTTTTTCAGTATTGACATGAACAACCTTAAGGTTGTAAGAATATATTCTCCTGGCACCACCCCTTTCAGGCAGTAGCACAGTCAGAACTTCAAAAGAGATCTTGAATTTTAAATTGACAGATATTTCCAGCTTGCTTTCTTTAAGTAAAACAAAATATGTGGTTTTTCTAAATTAGTACAAGAACAGTGTTAGTGTGGGTTTAGATACTGAGATGCTCTGTGGATTTTTGACCAACTTTATCTTTTCTGTTTTCAGGCTGGAATGCAACAAGAAAGACTGGGAGGCTGACTGCAGGAAGGAGATTCAGCATCATCAAAAGACATGTGAAATGTTGCAGGAGGAAAAAAAAGAGCTTTTGGCTCAGCTTGAGGCGTCTCAGGAGCTGTACAGCAAATCTCAGAATGAACAGCAGGAGCTGAAGTTGGAAATCAGCAGCCTGAGAGACCAGCTTGCTGACTTACAGAATTCCTTCAGCAAATGTGAGCTGGCCAGGGAAGAGCTGGGGACTGTGGTCAAGCAGCAAGAGACCAGCATCCAGAATTTTAAACTCAGCTGCGAACAGCTTGAAGCTGATCTGCAGGCTTCCAAGGACCTAACAAATAAGCTGCATGAAGAAACCAGTGCCAAAGATCAAAAGATCATGAATTTGCTGTCTGCCAAAGAAGAAGCAGTGGTGGCTGCTCTGGCTGCATTACAGCAGCAACATTCTGAAGAGATGAAAGAGCTGGAGCGTAGGCTGAGCAAGGAGGAAGAAGATAAGAAAGCCTGGGAAAACGAGAAGAACCAATTTCTTGGCAAACTTGATCAACTCACTGAAAAGGTGAAGATCAGCAGAGAAGAAAGCAAGCAGCAGAAGGCACAGCTGGACTCCTTCACCAAGTCCATGTCATCCCTGCAGGATGACCGGGACCGCGTTCTCAGGGAGTACAGGCAGCTCGAGGAACGCCACCTCGTTCTCATCCTGGAGAAAGACCAGCTCATCCAGGAGGCTGCTGCTGAAAACAACAAGCTCAAGGAGGAAATGAGAAGTTTCCACGGCCAGATGGATGACCTCAACTCTGAGAATGCCAAGCTGAACGCGGCCTTGGTGCGGTACAGGGAGGACCTGAACCAAGTGATCTCCATAAAGGACTCCCAGCAGAAGCAGCTTCTCAAAACACAGCTTCAGCGGATCCAGGCTCTGGAAAGCGAGAAGGCCAGCGTGGAAACACAGCTGAAGGAGTCTGAGCGTGCTCAGGATGATCTCAGGGAGTGCATGGAAGCCTTAAGGGAGGATAAAGTCAGTATGTCCCAGGAGATTGAAACTCTTCAGTCCTCTCTGTCCCAGGTGCAGAGGGAGATGGCAGCACTGCGTGAGGGCAGTGCCATCGTGGAGTGTCAGGCAGAGCTGAGGGCTCGAGAGAAAGACGTGCAAGAACTGAGTCATGAGCTTTCCCTATCCCAGAAAAGAATAACAGAACTTGAGGGGGAGCTGGAATGTGTTGAAAGGGATGCGGCCAAGAGGGTGGGAGAGGCTGAGGACAGGCTCCGTAAGGAATTGAAGCACCTGCATCATGATGCAGGGATAATGAGGAACGAAACAGAGACTGCAGAAGAGAGGGTTGCAGAGTTGGCACGGGACTTGATGGAAATGGAACAGAAATTGCTTGCAGTCACAGATGAAAACAAGGATCTCAGAGCTCAAATTCAGTCTTTTGGGAGGTCCATGAGCTCTCTTCAGGATAGCCGAGACCAGGCCAACGAAGAGCTGCATGTTTTGAAACAGAAGTACTCTGCAGACCTAGAGGAACAAAAGAGTCTAGTGCAGAATCTTCAAAAAGAGATGGCTCAGCTGCAAGAGGAGCAGCATTGCACTGCCAGGGACCGAGATGCAGTGAGGTCTGAGCTGACAGAACTGCAGAAGGCTGTTGATGAGAGAGGCCTCTTGGCCCAGATTGAGAAACTTAATCAGCAGCTCAGAGCTAAAGATGATGAGCTTCTCCGCTTGTCTGTGGAGCTGGAAGGCTCTTCCAACCAAGTCAGATCTTTCTCCAAGGCTATGGCGAGCCTGCAGAATGACCGGGACCGTCTGCTGAGCGAACTGGACAAAGCACAGAAGGTTGAAGAAGTGAAACAACGAGCAGAAGGGAGCACTTCCAGCACTTCTTCAGAAGTGCAGAGCCTGAAGAAGGCACTGGCCTCCTTGCAGAGTGACAGAGACAGAGTAGTAAGTCCATCTTCCAGTCTTAAAATTCAGCACACTTAGATTTGGTAATTGTGGTATGATGCATGGATCATTGTCTTCATGAAATCACAGAACAGTTGAGATTATTCAAAGGTCTTCTGGAGGTTCTCTAGTCCAGCTCCCCTGCACAAACAAGGTTGGCTGGAATAGGTTGCTCTGTACAATGTCCTGTTGGATTTTGTGTATCTCCATTGGTAAATATTCCAGAGCTTCTCTGGCCAACCTGTTTCTTCATGTATCTGGAAATGGTTTCCAGAATTAGTTGCTCCCTCACTTTCCCAGAGTTGGAGATGAGGCTGACCAGACTGCAGGTTCCCAGTTCTTCTTTCTTGCCCTTCTTGTAGGCAGGGATGACATTTGCTTTGTTCCAGTCTTAGGAACCTCTTGGGTCACCATGGCCTTCCAAAGGCAGTGGAGCTGCCTCCCGGTGCCCTTGGCATTTGTGGGTGTGCTCCATCAGCCCCCATGGGTCTGGTATGGGCCGTCGGGGTTATTTTCTCTGACACAGGGGCTCTGATTCCATTGTTAACTTCCCAGGGTGGTTTCTCTGTTACCTTGGTTTGAAATATGAAACCATGGCAGTAGAGTCCCTGTTCACCTGCTTAGTTCACATCTGTGCAAGCTCTTGATTTGCCTTTGATTTCTAAAAGAGACTAGAACAAACACTCGAGTTTCCTCCTCCTCCTGACAGCTGATTTTCAAGGCAGGTCCAAGACATTGCAGATTCCTTTTGCCTGCACACTGGGTGTGTCTGTACTTGTGTGGTCTCTGGCAGCCCAGCAAGTTCCAGAGTTCTCACTGCTGGTCAGAAGGCAGATTTTGGCAGCTGTGTCCCACTGCCACTCCTGAGATGCTGTCCCATCTCCAGAGCCAGCTGTGTCTTCTGGTCTCCAAAAACAATTGCAATGATGCATGTGTTACAGCAACTTATTTCTAATTACAGATTGACTGGGACTGGAGAGCCAAAAGGATTTTATGCATCAGTTTCCTGGTTTATGGTGAATACCAACTTCAGGAGTTAGGTTTAACCAGCTCCTTCTGTGTCACTTCGTTTTCCTCTGAATAATTAATATTGTAGCCTGAAATATTTTTGTTAGTGTTTCACATCTTCATTGGAGGGCTCAAAACTCACTGCCCTCATTAACAATGGAATTATCTGAGGGGGTTTTTCTGAGCAGTTTTTAGTACCCTGCTGTATTCAGTGATTCAGTTTCTAGTTCCTCTGTCACCTGAATGTGACCTTTTTTCCCTCCAGACACCACAGTGAGAAATGCTCTTGAAGCCAATGGCAGGTAATGAAGCTCAGCTGTCACACTCTGCTGTCTCCCTTTAATTGCAGGTGAGAGAGCTGGAGAATCTGCAGCAGCAGTACATCCTGGTGGGGGTGGAAGCTGCTGAGAATTCCCGCTTGAAGGCACGGCTGCAGCAGTGGGAGCAGGAGGCAGAGAGGCAGCTTCATCTGCAGGAGCAGCTCAGGCAGGAAGGGGCTGTGTGCCAGCAGGAGCTCCAGCAGCTCAGGTGGGCTCTGCCTGCTCCCTCTCAGGGCTGCAGATGTGTGTGCTGCTCTCCAGGGGCAGGGGAGGGAGAGCTGGGGCCCTGGGCTGGGCTGGGTGACCCTGGGGAACTCTGCCCTGCCCAGGACACAGCACAGGCTTCTCTCCTCCAGCTTCTGCCTCAGAGTTATTGGAGTCCCATCCAATATTCCCAGGAGGTTGTGCCTGTGCTGGCTGGCCCTCGCTGTTTGCCTGTCTGGCAGCTCTGTGGTGTTTTCACCCCAGTGGCACCACAGGCTGCCAGGATGTTACAGCTGAGGGCTTGGAGACAAGGCCAGGCCTGCAGGAGCTCAGGGTCACCTTCCACTGAGAGGCTTCAAGGCGAGGGTGAAGGAAGGAGCCGATTCTGATGGAGGGTTTGGATCCAGAGTTTTATTCCTGGCCCAAGGGCCCCTGAGTCCAGTAACTGCTCCAGCAGAATCCCGAGCACATGGCAGCCCAGGCCTTTAACCAGGGCAGAGGGGAGGGAAGGAACACAGGTGACACCAACCAGGGACGGGGGGAAGGTCCTAAGGGACAGAGGACACTTGGATGGCCCAGTGTCTCTCCAGGGGTGGGAAGCATCTTTGGGATTGTGCCAAGCACTCAATGCCCTTCTGGAATGCCAGAGTTGGCAGGCAGCACTCATCAGGGGTCAGCATGTGGGAAGGAGGAATGATTGACAAACCTGGCAGGGAGTCCTCTGGGTGAAGCCTGGGGTATCTGAGACACACCACAACACAGAGGGACAGCCCAGCAGCTGGGAGGTCAGTGCCTGTGTGGGAAAGATCGTTGAGCTTGGAGTTTTTATTTCCTTCATCCAGTGGTGGTCGGTACCATCTGCTGGAGAGGAAACTGAGGCTGTTTCTTGTATTGGAGATTATGATCCCAGTACTCTCCATTCCAGGCTGCTGCTGGACACCCTTTATTATCCCACTCATACCATAGTTTAGAACATACTAATTTTCTATGGCTGTCTAATCCTTTGTTTCACTTGCTCTATGTCTTCTAGGTTTTTTTAAATGCTCTGTCATTCAGGTTTAGTAAAATTGTCTTCTCCAACTGGACTAAAACTATTCAGACAAATATGCTCTGTTCTAAAAATGGGAGGAAATGCTTTCAGATATTTCAGAGATCCATTTAAGAATGCCTGAGACTCGAATTAAAAGGGCGTTAAGGTCTATGGCTTATCTTTGTCCAGAGTGATACAAAATCTTGTAGTTCTCACCCTTCCCTCTGCCCCCAGTTCTGACCCTCAACATTTCAGATCTCGTAAAGTTTGAAACAGCTTACAAATTTTATTATCCTGACAAAATAACAGGAGGTTGATTTCCTGTGTAGCTTTTACATTGTTCATGAAGTGATGGCCCCAGGTTGGTGTGGTGGGATCAGTTCTGTGGCTCTGGTGTGACCATGCAGAGAAATTATTCTGGGGACAAATGCTATTGCCAGTGACTTCCTTGACAAAACTCTGTGCAGAGAGACCAAAACAATGCCCAGGAACACAAAAAGTGTGAAAAAATCACCCTAGGACAGCGTGGAACAATCCAAAGTGTTCAACCAAATACAGAAAACTTCCTTAAAGCTGCTTTTAAGGTTCCTGTACCAAAGTGGGTTGTTTTGGCTTGGCTTGGTTATAAAACTTCATGTCTAGCATGAGGTGATGGTTGAATCACCTCTGGCTCATTCTTAGCTGGATACCTGGAACATCCTAAGTGCTGCTGGTAACTTCCCTGTAATTTCCCTTTCTTTATGCTGGGCAGACAGGAGAAGACCACCTGGGAAAAGCAGAGCAGCAGCATGAGGGAGCAGTACCTGATGGCCATAGCAGAGAGGGACCAGCAGCTGAGCCACTTACAAAGGATCACACAGGAAATGAGGCTGCCCTTCAGCAGGTCCCAAACCATAGAGGAGCAGCACCAAAGCAAGGTGGGTGGAGATACAGATTCTTTACTGGAAATGTGAAAATGTGAAGCTTGAAACTCAGCCAGAAGAGCACGTGCCTGTATCCAGCTCCTCCAGAGCATGGAAGTAGCTGTGAGGCCTCTGAAGATAATACCAGCAGTGTAACTTGCATCACTGAAAGCTGAAGAAATTATGAAATACCCTTAAGTGCTCTTCCCTAAGTTCCCTGGTTTCCAAAGTTTCAAGAAAGAGGGTGGAAGAGACAGGACCTTGGGTCCTTTGGGGCAGCATGGAACTGCTCAGGTGTGAATTCTGGCCATTTCAGAATTGCCCTCTTGCAGTGTCTTTGAATCTAAGATTTTCTGTCCTTGTTCTCATTTTAATGTCACATGTTATTTTTTAGGTGTTCTATTGAATTTTTTTTGCTGTTTTTACTGTTTCAGGGATCTGCAGTCCTGGTTCAGGCCCAGAGAGGCTGAGGCTTGAACCCTGCACCTTCTCTCTTTTCCCCCTGTGTACAGTCCTGAAAGTGGAGTGGAATTGTTTGGTGTTTTGCTTGTGCAGGGAGGGCTACATACACAGTGCATTTGAGAGAGCAGAGCCAGGAGAGAGCTGTGCCCATGTCTGCAGTGTTCTGCAGTTGTTTGTGTCTGTGGAGGGGGTACAAACCTCCCTCATCCCTTTGGTACAGCCATGCATATATGCAAAGGAAAAGCTTGAACAATGCTCATGTGGTGCTTTCCAGGGGGATTCTTCAGTGCTAGCCTTCTGATCTTTCTTGATTAGAGCACTGTGGACATTGATTTAGGTTTTTCTTTGTTTTTTCTTTTCTCATTCATGTGACTTTTTTGTTAATTCCTGTCTTCCAAACAGCTTTAAGACCACTCTTGAGCAGGAACTATCATATGTGCAAGTTTGGTGATCTTTTCTAACTGTTTGTAATTTCAGATGGCTTTTAGGATATTTCTGTTTATTCCCCATTTGCTCTTTTGCCTGAGCAGATCAAGTTCCAGGAATAATGTTGGGTTTGACCTTGGACTACTGAAAAGAGAGGACTAGCACAAGAGTGGCCTATCACATGTGCAGTGTATTTTTCATTGTTCTTTCCTTGGCAGGTTTCTCCAGAAGTCCTGAAAGGGGACTTTTCAAGCCTGGAAACAGAGGTGAAACAGCTGCAGGCCCAGCTCAGTGACAGTCTGAAGGAGCTGCACCAGAAGGAGCTCAGGATTCAGCAGTTAAACAGCAAGGTACTGATCCAGGCACTGTCACTGTGGGACACACAGACATTCTTTGATGAGAAGGCTGAAAACTATTCATTAAAACATCTGAGTCCATATTTATAGCATTTCCACACAGACCAGGGATTGGAGGAGAGGGCTGACACCTCTCCCATCCTGTTGGTCAAGACAACTTCCATCAGTTGTTCTTCACACCGAGAGAAAGTGTGTAAACAACTTCATCCTAACAAAAACATTCTGATAACAACACCCATGTGTGAGAAAGAGCTAAGAACTGTGAAAAACATCGAGTTAGAAAGTGTCTCAGAAAACTTGGAAAATCAGGGTGACAAGGCACGAGGAGTGTGGGGAGGGTTGGGCTGGAGCAGGGCTCAGGAATGAATCTGTCCTTGAGGGCATCCCGTGAAGTGACACAAAATCAGAAACAATCTCTGAAAAAAGCAGTGTTGGAATGACCCCAATGGCTGTGGCTGAGCCAGAACCTGTGTCCCACACTGCTTCCCCCCTCAGTGGGGGCAGCCAGGGCTCTGCAGAGAGCAGCAGGAGCAGTGGGACAGCCCCACACAGATCCAGCAGGAGCAGAGACTGGGTCTGCATCAGCAGCTCCTGCCACTGCAGCTTGGGGTCCTTTCTGCCAGGTGACCAGAGGGACAGAGGAGGAGGGAAGAGGTGGGAGAAGGGGAGAGGACAGATGTAGGGGACAGATGGAGTGTACAGAGGGGGAGATGAAGACCAGACAAAGGGAGCAGAGAGCGAGACCATGTGAGGAAAGTTGTTTGCAGGCTCTGTGTCTGCTGGGAGCACTTTCCAGGCTCCTGCTTTCTGGGCTGCTGAAGGAAGTCCCTCCTTGGGAAAGCAAGCTTGTCATCTTCACTTCTGCCTGCCAGCTTGAAACACTTTGTGCATTTCAGTGCAGAATCCCAACCAGTCAATTCCCACACTGAAATGGAAGACCCAGAATTTATCCATCTTCGGAGAGTTGTGTTGAAGGAGAAAGTGAGAATATAAAATCATAATTTACTGATGATATTTCTAGGTCAATATCAGCACTTTAGGCATCTTGTTCTGGACATGCAGTGTTCTGCACATCTCTTTGGTGTTTTGAGGCTCCTGTTGCAGAGCCTTTGCCACAAGCTACTCTTGCAGATTGTCACTGGCCTCTGGGTGTTAGTGATGGGCAGCCTGGCAGCCACACGTTCTCAAGAGAATTCTTACCCTCAGTTACACAGAGAACAATTTTACTTCCACGAAATCAGTTTCTTTGGTTGCCAATCGTGTTCTCTTCCCAGCTGTCCCAGGTCTTTGAGGAGAAGAACGCCCTGTCCCTGCAGCTGCGAGGGGGCAGGGGCAGTGTCTGCGAGAGCCACCAGCACTGCAGCGAGCTGCTGAGCCGCTGCCTGCAGCTCCAGAGGCAGCTGCAGGAACTGCAGGCTGCAGACAAGAGCACGGTGAGGCCTTGGGCTCATTCTGCCAGCTGCCCACATTGCAGGGCTGTGTGCCCTCCCCATTCAGGGCAGTCTGCAGCCTGATTGAATGAATGAATGCAGCACATTCCTGTGTCCTTCCAGGAGCTGTTTGCCACAGATGCTGCCCCAGGAGCACCCCAAGAAAAGAATGAGCCACAGAGAGGCACTTACACACCTGAACTGCAGGAGCTGCAGCTGAGGTAAAGAACGTGAGACAGCAGGGGTGGGGAGCTTGGTCTTGGTGGAGGCCTTGAGGCTGGTGGTGAGCCTGTTGCTTTCACTCTCTGCCAGCGTGTTGGGAGAGCTCAGTCCCACACTAGGATCCTGTGGGCTTGGAGGAACTGTCATATGTTATCTCTTTGGATCAGAGCTTCAAAAAAACCCAAGGACAGCGTGCAGCAGCAATACCAGCCCAACCAGCACCCTGGGTGTGGTGGGCTGCATCCTCAGTAGCTGCTGAAGTTTATCAGTGGTCCTGGTTCAGTAGCCTGAGAGGGTGTCTGGAATTGAGATGTAGCACAGGATTCCTTGTAACCTTCTGAAACTAAGATCTAGCTCCTGATTCCTTAAACCCTTTCAAAATAATTTTCAGAAGGTGGAGCCATGGTGACAGAGCCAAGGAGCTCCTTTCTGATATGAAACGGAAGCTTCAGGAGATTGATCTTCTCTCATGTTTTCCAAATAGTTTAAATAAGTAAAGATGCCCAAGTCTCCTGTGTGAGCTGGGAGTGATTTGAGTCTGTTCACACATTGCATCAGTGAATACAAGAGAAGCACAGCACTCCATGAATGAGGCCTTTTTTGGCATATGCTGTTATTTCCTGGCAGGCTGTCTGAATCAGAGCATTTACACAGCAGCACAAAGCAGGATATGAAATATTTGGAGGAGCAGCTGGAGGAGGAACGGGAGCGTCGCCTCGCTGCAGAGGAGGCACTGGTGGCAGCCCAGGATCAGATCAGGAGGTGAGGCAAACAAACCCTCTCACCATGGATGTGGGGTGCTTCTAGCTCTGCTCTTCATCACACCCTCCTGTCCAATGGCTCTGGGGCACGGGGGCAGCTGCTGTGTCTGTCACAGCAGCTCAGGAAGGTCCAGGGTGGATGTGGCCCCCAAAAACCACCCGGCCCAGGCCCCTGGTCAGCCCAGACCCCAGACCCAGCTGCCCAGGGCCATGTGCAGTTGGCTCTGGGGTATCTCCAGACTTCACAGCCTCCCTGGGCAGCTGGCGTGCTGCTCAGCCACTTGCTGTGAAAAAGCATTTCCCAGAGTCCAGGGAATTCATTTCCTTCAGCTGTAGGCAGACAGAATGAGACAAATTATTAAGCATTAAGACAAGTTCTGTCTAGAAATTAGATGCCAACTTTCTTAGTTAAATTAATTGCTGGAAAACATAATTTGGAGACTGAGAGTTGGGTGCAGGCCAAGGAGTCCCCATGCATTCAGGGGATTTGTCTCCTCAGTAAGCACCTGTCTGTCATGCATGGAGCAGTTTTGACTTGAAGAATGTAACTCATTTTTAGTGTCTTGGCAATTAACATAAACTTTTCATTAATTTGCTTATTGAGAAAGTTAAACACTTAGGAGAAAGGACCTTTCCCAGGCTTAGCTTCAGCCTAGGTCCCTCTCCTGCCCTGTCCCCATCTCTGGAGTCTGCCCTGCACAGATTGTCTGCAGGACTGTCTCAGACCCTGGGAGGCAGCAGGGAGGGGCAGCTGGCCTGGGCTGCGTGCTGGGTTTAGGATGCAGTGAGCAGCAGGCTCAAAATGCTTGGTTTCAGTGGCTGTGGAGGGGTTTAGCACATGGCCTGATTGTGCATTTCCTGGTGGTTCAAATAACTGCAGTTATGGACTAGTGGAGTCTTTTGCATGAAAGCAATGCCTTGCTTCTGACACACTTGCTGATTCAGAAAAAAATAATGGTGTGTATGGAAGAGTTCTGGATGAAGTTCCCTGGTAATTAATACACAGCTTGGACAGCTGTGACTCCTTCTGGCATTAAAGTCTGTAAAGGCCTCCTGCAGCTGATCTCACTGATCAAGAGCCAGCACCACTGCAGCCAGAGCTGGCCTCCAAAATAATTTCACAGAATTTAAATCATACAGGTGTATCACCTGCCCTGACTTCTTTCAAGTCACACTATGAAATTTTACATGAAAGGTAGAAGGACTCCTGCTGGGACTCCTGTTGGGTCACCCTGTTCTTTTGCTCAGTGTGAGCTCAGGAGTGTGGCACCTGTCCCAATGGAATCAGCTGCTGGCAAGTGAAGCCAGGGCTTGCTTGCAGGGGTTGAGTCCTTTTTCAGAAATACCTTCTTTCCTAAGCCTCATTGCAGTGTTGATTCGGGGCATCATAATAAGAAACTGAATTTAGTTTCATGTTTGCTGTGGCAGGTTGCAGTCAAGTGAGTGGACACCTTCCTCCAGTGCCAGCATTGATATGACTGCAGGTCAGGAGCAGTCCCTGCTGATCGACCCCATGGAGAATAATTCCAGCAGGGTAAGGATCCAACATTCACAGTTGGCAATTGCGTGAGCCCCAGCTGATTCAAGAACCTGAACCTGCAGCAGTTCAGTTCCTCTGTAGACACACATAAATCAGTTGGAGACTGTAGATTTTCTGCTCTCACCATGCTGGAAGGAAAATGGATGGGGCTGCTTCAGGGGCAGCCTGCAGAGAGCAGGGGAGGGGGAACATTTCCTGAGGACTGCCCTGGTGTCAGGATCTGGCAGTGGAATGGTCTGAGGGAGGTTAAACTCCTGTCCATGGTCTGGAGAGCTCTGGATGGGCAGCTGGGGGCACAGGCACTCCCTGCAGTGACTCTGTCTCTGTCTCTGTTCTCCTTGCAGGCTCGGAGCTCCCCTGGGCTGCGGCGCCTGCTCCGCTCCCTCCTGCGCTCCCGGCGCCGCTTCCCTCTGCTGGCAGCCACCTACCTGCTGGCTCTGCACGCCCTGCTGCTGCTGTGCCTCACTGGCCACCTCTGAGGGGCACTGCCAGCCCTTCTGAGCCCCAGGCCCTGCTCGGGAGGGCACACGGGCATCCCTTGTCCCAGCTCAGCCTTTCCCACACCAGCCCCGGGGCAGCGGCTGTGCCCAGCACCCAGTGCTGCTGCTGGGGGCACCTTCAGGAGATCTGCCCTGCCCTTCCCTCGAGTTCCTGCTGCTGCTGGGAGCTCCCCCAGACCTGCCCTGCCCTTCCCTCGAGTTCCTGCTGCTGCTGGGAGCTCCCCCAGACCTGCCCTGCCCTTCCCTCGAGTTCCTGATGGTTTTTGGGGCTGCCCCAGGAGATCTGCCCTGCCCTTCCCTCGGGGTTCCTACAGGAGTGGTTTATTTTCTGAGCCAGGGTTGTGCTGCAAGCCCCAGGGGCAGCATCTGTTCCTGTACCTGGAAGCAGCAAAGCTCATTTGAGGTGGTGTTGTGCTGCAGTAGGAATAAGGAAAGTACCCTTGAGTTGCTGCAGTGCTTCAACTCTTTCACAACTGCACAATCTTCCCTCTCTTAGGCTGAATCCCTGGCTGGGGTTGGGGAACACTGTAGCTGGATATAAAAATTGTCTTCCCTTTCTTCTAACCCTTAGATTTGCTCCATGGCTCAGAGCTGTCTGAAATGCATATCCTAAGGAAATTATGGGCACTTTAAGGAATGTGAATCTTAAAATCATATTTCCTGCTCAGTTGCATCTCCTGTTGAAGAAGGGCCAAAATTAGTATATCTGGGCCTGGTGAGCATTCCATTTGAAATCAGTTACATTTCTGCCCTGACAAGCCTGTAAAATAATGCCAGTAACCTGGTTATTTAAGAAGAATAGGAAATATGAAACTTTTTAGCTCTTAAGTTAAACCCCTCCTATTTATAGCATTTGTGCACCTCTCATGATGGAAGGTGCTGCCTTACCTCTAGAAATTAGAGCAGCCCTGCTCCTGCCTGCTCATGCACTAAACACTGATCACGAGACCAAACCTGCACAGCTGTGTTGAAGGGTCCATGATGTGCTGTGTGGGCCCAAAGCAAAGGCAGAAACTCCAGAAATGAACTCTGCCCTGTGCTGAGGAGCGAGGCACAGTTCTGAAACCTTCTGGTATCGCTGGTGCTGGTGTTTGGGCATGTTTGGACCCAAATCAAATGATGCAAATGGACTGGATCTTTCAGGATATATGGAAAAATGGATATATTTCCATGTGTTTTTAAAAACCTCGTGAATTTGAGACTGCCCTCTTCCAAAAGGAGAATGTTGAATGCAAAGGAATGTCCAGTTGCTTTCAGATCCCGAGTGGCTGTTTCAGAGTGCTGGCCAGGAGAATGGATCTGCCTCTTGGCAGAGCATTACAGTCACATTTTTCCCATGGGAAAGAGGTTCTTTTGATATTGCTGGTGAGCTCAGCTGCTCTAGCCAGTGCAGAAAGCCCGTTAGAGGATGGATGGATTTCACTGGAGCAGCTGGATCTCTGGCAGGCCCAGAGCACTGGCACTGTGCATCCTCTCTGCACTCTCCATGGTTATCAGTGGGAACTTCCTCTGTCAAATTCAGTGGCCAAACAGTTTGTCTATGGCTTCGTGGGGTGTGAGCTCCTGTATGTATAATAAAGTTTATTTTTCAGATGGTGTCTGTGTAACACTGTCCAATGGAGGGTTGGTGCTGCTCTATCACCACAGGCTCTGCAGGGCTCTCGTGTGTGATGGTTGCAGAATCTGTTTCTTACACACTCTGAATGGGTGGTGATGACCTTTTTCCCTATCTCACCTCTTGCTCAGCCTTTTGCAGCTGGCAGAATAAGAAATAGCACTTGGATAGGCAACGTTTCATGGCAGGGCTGTGTGGAACTCAGGATTTTAAGGTCCCTTCCAACCCAAACTATTGCATACATTGTGAAAGCAATCCCAGTAAAACAATCTCCACTTGGGTTTACTTTTCCACATTTGCCTGAGCACTGCACCCTGGTAGAGCTGTGCAGCCCCAGGACAGATGCAGGAGTTGGCAGCAGTGAGCTGGAACATGCTGATAATTCAGATGGGACAGTTTAAACTGTCCCAACTTTCTGTAGCAACAAACAGGTACAGTTGTCAGTGCTAGTCCCCCACCACCCTTGAAACAAAAGCCAGGGCTGAGGTGTTGGAGGGCTGTGGATGTTTCCCGTGTTTAACGGGAGCCAGGATTAAGCAAAGTATGTTCCCTTAAAGCCCATGTATTTTTTTTCTTGAACTGAAGAAAGGCACGATTCTGATGCCTCAGGTATATTTAAATGCTTTATCCCTGCAGATGGAACAGTTACAGCTCAGATTAAATATAGGAATAAAACGTCCAAAGGAGCTCCTGGTCTGCTAAGCGTAGTCTGGTTAACAGCTTTGTGGTTTGACCTGATGAAAGGTGGGGCCTTTAGCTCATGTTTCCTGTCTCAAGCATTTCAACATTTTGTTTCTTCTCCAGTGGGCCTGCCCTGCCTTGATTTTTGATCTTTCTTCCCTGAGGAGCTCTGCCGTCCCTGGGACACTCACACCGATTCAGCACCCCCGGGGCTGGACAGGGTCTGGGTTTGTGCCAGGAGGGAGGCAGGAACCATCAGGGGTAGGGAGGAGTGGATCCAATTTACTGCATGGAGCTCTCAGGGGACCCTCCTGGTCCCCCCAGGTCCTGTCACGGGGGGGATCTGGGAGCAGCAGATGCTGAGGGGCAAGGGATGGGGCAGGTCCCTCCCCAGGGCAGATCAGCCCAGCCCTCACCACGAGAGCAGCTTCAGGGCCAGTGCTGAGGGGGATCTGAGGGCAGCAGGCACAGGTGGGAGGCTCCTGAGCACACTGAAAGCAGCCATGAGCTGGGCTCTCTTCAGGGTGTTTGCAGCCTGCCAGAACATCCCCAGACCACAGACTTGAGTTCAGAGCAGCCTTTGCTCTGTGCCCACTCTGGTTCTTTCATCTGAGTACTGGTGGTGTTGCAAGAAGTCCAGGTTTGACCAAAGGAGTTTTCAGGGCCGTGGGCAGAATGGGAAAAGGTTCAGGAGCTCCTCAATCCTCCAAGCAATGGGGAGAGATACTGAAAGTAAAAGGCACGCTCAAGACGTGGCTCCAGGATTTGTGCCTTCCCCAGAACTTTGTTTTTTATGCCCATGTGAGTGTGTAGAACACCAGGTGTGCTGGATCCAGGTGTGCTGGTGGGGCAGCTCGGGCTCTGCCCTGCATGGGTGCCCAGGGCAGGGGCTGCCTGCAGTGGGGCTGCAGCTCTGGGGCTTGAGCAGAGCTGGGGGCTGGGACGCAGGAAGTGAAAAGAGCTGAAGTTAAAACAGGAACTGGGAGCAGACACAGGCCCAAGGCTGTCACTGGCAGCAGGTGCCCCAGCAAAAAGCAGCAAGATTGCCAGCGGGAGCTGGTGAGCCTTTGAAGGTAAGAAAACTTGAGGGGGGTTTGGGAGTGGAAAGTGAGAAATGGCTACAAAAAAATGCAGTGTTGGGTGGGCAAAGAGAACTCCTTCCTGACCCAGCACGTCCAAGTGGACAGTACTTGCCACTTGCTTCTCAGGCTGTTATCCTGTCATCCTCGTGGTTCTTGTGTTTCCAAATCTACCAGCACGACTGTGCTGTGTGGTAGCCCTATGTTTGAGCTGTAGTGGATGTTTTCCCTGGGGAAAATGGGATAAAAACGGGGTTGAGTTGCCACCCTGGCTGATATTTCTCATACAGACCATGTCCAGGGCCTTGTGATGTGGTCACAGCCTGTGGTCCATCCTGGTTTCCACAATGCATGGCAGGTGGCTTTGGAGAATGGGTGGTCAGGTGCCATTTACAGCAGCATTTAAAACCTTGAACCGTCTCATTTGAGCTCAAATCAACTGCCGTGATGATGAGCAGCCCTGAGCTATCTGGTTATTACTGCTGGTTTATCCTTTACAAAAATGAGCAAGACTTTAAAAATCTTTGTCATGAGAGATGCCAATAAATGAGGGAGGGGGAAGGGAGAAGAAAGGGGGTGTTAGATGGGGCTGTGTTGTCCACATGAGCCTTTCTGCTTCCCCTTCTAATTGCAATCAGCTCTATTCAGCTTGGGTTGGTGTCAGTGGGGAATGTCACAGAGCAGCTGTGCTCCTGAGACACCTGGAGAAGGCCAAAACCCAGGGCTTCACCGTGTGTGGGCCTCAGCCCTTCCTCTGCTCCCTTACTGAGTGCCCGGCCTTCCTTTGACAAAAGGAACAATCATCTCTGCTGTGCTCGTGTGCTTTCTGTTCTCTTCGCTCCCTGCTGGAAAGCTCAGAGGCTGAGCCGTGCCCTGCTCTAATCTGGAAGGTTTCTCACTCCAGCAGCCTTCGGAGTGGGCAGTGAATTCCTCCATAAACTGAGAATTACCGAGAGAATTACCGAGTTACTCAGCAGAAACATTCTGCTTTCACAGAGCTGCCCCCAGTGCTCGGGGCTGCCTGAGGCTGGCACAGCCCTGGGGGCGAGGGGCAGCCGAGCAGCACCGGGGGAAGCTGCTGCTGGCTGAGTGTCCAGCTGCTGCTGGCTGATTGTCCAGGTGCTGCTGGCTGAGTGTCCAGCTGCTGCTGGCTGAGTGTCCAGCTGCTGCTGGCTGATTGTCCAGGTGCTGCTGGCTGAGTGTCCAGCTGCTGCTGCCTGAGTGTCCAGCTGCTGCTGCCTGAGTGTCCAGCTGCTGCTGCCTGAGTGTCCAGCTGCTGCTGGCTGAGTGTCCAGCTGCTGCTGGCTGAGGGTCCAGCTGCTGCTGGCTGAGGGTCCAGCTGCTGCTGGCTGAGTGTCCAGCTGCTGCTGGCTGAGGGTCCAGCTGCTGCTGGCTGAGGGTCCAGCTCACAGGAGGTCCCTTCCTTCCTGTTGATTTGGTCACAGTTTGGTGTGATGGAGAGCAGGGCCCAGCTCAGGCTTTCCTGCACATTCTCCTCCATCTTCCTCTCTGCTTTGGGCTCCTCAACACGGCAGTGAAAGGGTGGGATGTGAAGGGATGGGGCTCTGGTGAGAGGGATTGCTCTGGAGTAGGAGCAGCCAACTCATCTTTTCTCTCTCTCTCTCATTTTGTCAAAACTCAGTTGTTCAGAGGGGGTGCTTTTTTTTTTTATCGTGGTTTTTTTCACAGTCGTCTTGAAAATGAAACGCAGGGGTTTTAGATTTCGCATGTCTCTTAACTTCCTCTTCCTGGGCCTGCAGGAACAGTGACAGACACGAGCACCAGGCCAGCTCTGTCACTGTCCAGCCTTGCTCTGACCCTTCTCTGGGCAGGGATTACAAGGCTGAAAAGCAGACAGGAGGCTCAGCTCCAGCAGCAGTGTCAGGTGCTGGAGCACAGTGATGTGTGACCCTGCCAGTGGGGGGTAACAGGGGCACAGCCTCCCTCAGCACAGAAAATTAATGGAAAAGCAGAATCTGGTGATTGGCTGGCAGTGTTCATTTACTTATGAACCTTATTTTAATAAGGAGTGTGTTCCTGCTGCAGGGTCGGGGTGCACAAAGGCTGTGGGTTTCCTACACTCCCTGTGTGTTTTGCTGTAAGACGTGCTGGGGCTCAGCTGTTTTGGGGTGCCCTGTGCTGTGTGGGGTCAGGTGTGTGAGGACAGGTGGCCTGTAAGGTTGTGTGAGCGTGTGTGGCTGCCCTGGTGACACCTTGTCCTTGCTGTGCAGATGTGGAAAGCGGTGGTGGGACACAACGTGTCCGTGCAGGTGGAGGCCCAGGGGGACGACTGGGACACAGACCCTGATTTCGTGGTGAGTGTCTGGTGTGGCAGCTCTTGTGCTGGGCGTGTGGGGAGCTCCTGGCCCTGGGCACTGCTGCTCAGCTGGGCTGGGGCTCAGGGCTCAGCTGGCACCATCAGCCCCTGGCAGGGTCACCTGTCCGAGCCACTCCTGACATGGCTCCAGGTTTGGTCTCCAGCGCTTCCTGCATCACTGCACACCCCAATTCTGACCACAAGCAGGGGCACTTGGGGAGTGCAGAATGTGCAGGGTTTCCTGCTCCCTGATAGCTGCCCTTCTCCTCTCCACATGTGTTACAAGAACAGCAAACACATTTTTTCTGTCCCACACTGTTTGTAACTGTACAGGATCCAGGTTTCCCCTCATTTATTTTTTTTCCAGATGAAAAACCTTAGTGTGTTTACGGTCAGCCTGTGCTGGTGCAGCTCGGTGCCTTTTACACTCCTTTTCTCTGTAGGTTGAGTAAGAGACCAGAAGGGTTTGGCCTGGGGAACCCTCTGCATTCATACAGGGTCATGATTTTCATTTTCCATTTGGTTCTCTATTATTTTTCTAATAAGCCGTGCCTGTTGGACAAGAGTTTTTGAGGTTCAGTCTTGCCTAATTATTTCGAGTAGAAATTCTAGTTTGGGGCAGAAAATCAAAGTTCTTTCTCACAGTTTCAAGTTATTAACATTAGGAAAAATCTATGCTCCAATTTTTTTGCCTGCTTAATTTCTTTTATTTGTGGAAGCATTCAAACTAGCGTGAGCAGAATAATACTTTGTATTATTTTTTTCATTCTGTTTCATATATACATATTTTCAGCTTTATTGTATATTAGGAAAGACTTTATTGATGCTTCACTTTACGGAATATATGTTCAGACCTTCCACGAGGCTACAAGACAAGGCTGTGATAGCCGGGCCCTGCCCATCCCTGCCCGGCGGGGATGGGGGGCCGGGACCCCCGGGCCGGGACCCGGCTGTGGGTTTCCTACCCCTGGGCCATGCCGGGACCCCTGGACGGGCCGGGACCCCCGGGCGGGTCGGGACCCTCGGGCGGGCCGGGGGTGATGGGCGCGGTTCGTCCCGCAGAACGACATCTCCGAGCGGGAGCAGCGCTGGGGAGCCAAAACCATCGCGGGCTCCGGCCGGGCCGGACACATCGAGTGAGTGAGCGCGGAGAGACCGGGACCGGGACCGGGACCGGGACCGGGACGGGGACGGGGATGGGGATCGGGACAGGGAGCCGGGAGCGGGAGTGGAACGGGAATCGGGACCGGAACCGAGAGCGGGACCGGGACCAGGACCAGGACCCGAATCAGGATCGGGACCGGCAGCGGGACCGGGATTGGGATTGGGAGCCATATCGGGATCGAGATCGGGATCGGGACGGGGAGCGGGGTCGGGATCGGGGACGGGGGGGAGCGGCTCTCCCCGCAGGGACAGAAGGAACCCCAAGGGGACAGAACGAGGGGACAGGACGAGCCCCGAGGGGGCAGAAGNCGAGCCCCGAGGGGACAGAACGAGGGGACAGGACGAGCCCCGAGGGGACAGGACGAGGGGACAGGACGAGCCCCGAGGGGACAGGACGAGCCCCTCGCCGTGGGGAGCTGCCCCGCGGTCCTAGTCGGGCCGGGGTCCCCGCTTTGCTCCTCTCTGGGTCCCTTCCCGCAGCTGGGGGGGACCGGGGGCGAGCACCGGCACCGGGGCTGCCCCGGAGCAAAGGCTGCCCGCTGCTCCCCGGCCCGGCCTGACCCCTCGGGACAGCGGAGCCCTGCAGTGTCCGAGCGCCGCTGGAAAAGGGAGATGTGGGGTCCTGGGAAGGTCGGGGTGCAGGGCTGAGGGTCTGGGTGGCCCCCTGAGCCCGCTGGTCCCTTGCCAGAGCCCGGGGTGCCCTCCCAGGCACAGGGTGTGGCTGGCACCCGCGTGTGCCCGGCTGGGCTTTGGCTGGTGCGGGGATGCTCCAGGCAGGGCTCCGCGAAATCCCGCACTGCCCTGTCCCTGTCGCCAGCATCCACCAGCTGAGGAACGAGGTATCCGAGGAACACGAGGTCATCAAGAAGAAGGAGCTGGAGACCGGCCCCAAGGCATCCTATGGTTATGGGGGCAAATTTGGGACAGAGCGAGACCGGATGGATAAGGTAACAGCTGTGGGAGGTTTCCTTGAGCCTCAGGGGAAAAGTGCTTTTCTCATGAAGGAAGGGCCATCCCTGTTTTGTGGCCTGACCCTGGAGGGAGAAAATGGAGTTTGCATGGCTGCCCAGACTCGCACGTGTCCAGCTGGCCCATAATCTCCAGGATCTGTTTGAATTCATTTGTGTAACTTGTTTCTACATTTTCTATGCAATGCTCCCTTTGGCTGTGAAGGACTTTCTGTGGCTGTTCAAGCATGCTGCATAACAATTAAATCTCTTAAATTGCCTCCCTACTTGTGCTTGGAGAACCAATGTAGTATCTCCCTCCTCACATTCTGCATTGCAGACCTCACACCTCCCTGAGATAAATCCCTAGACATCAGATCTGGTCTATGTTTTGTGATAATCATTATCATGCTTCTTCCTGCCCCTCTCAGCATTTAATGCTTCTTTCTCAGAAGTGAGATGATTGGATCACAGTAGAGTTCTGGGCACTGTGGGTTTGAACAAAACCGGGATGTCTGGGTGAGACTGTCCTTAAAAATCCCCGGCTCTCCCTGCCGGAGCTGTTGTAGTCAGGAGCTGCACACTCTCCTCGGGAGAAGGGGCAGAAGCTGAACACCTGCAGCATCCTGGTGAAACTGGACCAAGGCCAGGAAGCTGCTGGATGAAAACACCTTCCCTGTGGTGCAGCAGAGCCTGAGCACAGCTGCTCTGTTTTGGCAGGGGGTGTCTGTGGCTCCTGCAGAGGAGCGCAGGATCCTGGCCCATGGCCGGGTTTGCTGCCCTTGCAGTCAGATACAGAAACGGGGAAGGGGTGCCAGGACTCTGCCAGGAGTGCTGGGCTGTGTGGGTGTGCAGATCTGCACCTTTCTCCTGTGATCATCCACCAGCAGCTCCACCAGCCCTCGAGAGCAGCTGGCATTCGGCATCTCACACTCTGCCTGATGAGCTGGCAGCAGGGATGGCTTGGGAGGTGACAGCCCAGGGGCTGCCCCCAGACCCCCTGAGGCTGCCCCAGACCCTTTGAGGCTGCCCCCAGACCCCTCGAGGCTCTCCCAGGCCCCAGAGCAGAGCTGCTGCTGCAAAGGCCACGTGGAGAGCATGGGCACCATCAGACAGTCAGCTCATGGCTGTGAGCTGGTGCCCCGTGGCTGTGAGGGTGTCAGCAGCAGGTGGAGGCTGCCGTGGTCCCTCTGTGCACCGTGGAGGCTCATGCCCCGCTGTCTCTGCTCTCAGTGTGCCGTGGGACACGAGTACGTTGCAGATGTTGGGAAGCATTCCTCGCAGACCGACGCAGCCCAGGGCTTTGGTGGCAGGTTTGGAGTGCAGCGGGACCGAGCTGACAAGGTGTGTTGGGCAGGGCAGCGGAATTCCTGTGGCCTGTGCTGCCCCTGGAGCTGCTGCGTGCCAGGCCGTGGCTCAGTTTCCAATCTGGGGGCGCAGGGCGTGCCCTGAGCTGTGGTCTCCGTGCAGGTGAGGGGCACCTGTGCAGGTGAGCACTGCTGGGCTGGGCCTGCCCCAGCACTGCTTGTCCGGGGGCTGCAGCACAGGACAGGGAGCCAGTGAGAGCCCCAGGGGAGGGAGGCTGAGACCCATCCTGGCCCTCGGGTGGCTCACAGCCCTCCCCTTCTTGTTGCAGTCAGCGCTGGGCTTTGACTACAAGGGTGAAGTGGAGAAACACTCGTCGCAGAAAGGCAAGTCCGTGGGCACAGGTGGCCCCTGACCCTTCCCTCAGTTTCCCTTTGCTCCCAGTGCTGTTGGCTGTGGCACAGTCTCTGTCTCCTGTTCCACATTCCTGTTCCCAGCCCATCATCGTTGTGGCCCCGCTGTGCTGTCACATTCCTCATGTCACACCCTGCTTGTCTCTGTGCTTTGCTTTGGTGCAAATCCCGTCCTGGCTGAGCAGAGCAGACACCCCCGGCCCCAAGGAGCTCCCTCCCCTCTCAGGGCCCTCCAGAGAGCTGCTCCAGGGGAGCCCTGGGCACTGCAGTGCTTGGGAAGGGATTGCTGGAACAGCAGCCCTGACAGGAAAGGCACAGCAATGGACATGAAAGCAAAACCCTACAAAGCATCCAAACTTCTGCAGGATTCTGCAGATAATTCAACAAATAGTGCAAGAATCAAAACTAAGGATATTTTAAATATTCTGCACTTGAGAGAAGATGAGAGGGCATGGTCTGTTGCTGTTTCAGGTAAATGTGAGGAATACTGCATTACCAAGGAAACAACTGAATCAGGTTCATTCAGAAAGAAACTATAAAAGAAGGAAAAAGGTTTGAGGCATTCTTGGTTGATCCTAAAGTAATGAATGACATGCACTTGTGCTCCATTAACGTATTCCTGTAGACACAGGAATTGATCAGGCTATGTGAAACCACAGAAATTGCTCAGGAAATGACAATGTCAGAAATAGTGTTTGGATTGCTTTCCAGAACAATGTGCCCATACTGGAAGCTCCAGCAGCAAGGTAACAGTCATAAAATCTGTGTTTACAGAAAGGAGCTCTCTTAAAGATCCACTTCATAACAGCCCCATAGGGAGGTATTAGTTTAGTCACAATAGGTTTAAGAATTTTTAGGACTTACAGATTAAGTGACTGAGCTTCCGTGAAACAGAGATCCATTCTGGAATACAAAATGTTCCTGTGCATATTTCACTAGATCACAGCCTCCATGGATTGGTGCAGCTGAAGTTGTGAGAGAAGCCTCAACTCAGTCCTCTGAAATGTGGGAACAGCATCAGGGAACAGGGAGAGGTGACTCTGATTTACTCCTGAAGGGCAGGATTTAGAGACTGAGCAGGCAGGTGTTGGAAAGGAGGAGTCTGTGCAGCCAGGAGTCAGGATGGAGACTGAAGTGTCTCAGGAATCAGCCAGCAATAACCAGGTGGTCCTTAGAAAACAGCTGAACATGGCTGAAGTCATTAATGGATCAGATTAATGGTTTGGAGACGGAAAAAGGAGAGGCACAAGGCAGCTGTGCTGTGCTCTCACACCACGGCCAGGGAGAAGAGTGGCAGCAACTCTGCAGAAAGGGGGTTCAGCCTTGAACCCAGGGTCAGGTGTGTCCTTATGGAAGCTGAGAGTCCACTGCAGCAAACGGGAGCCCTTTTGCCACTTCTGTACTCCCAAGGCTCAGTGTTGGCTCAGAGCCCCCACAGGAGGCTGAAATCCTGGCTCTGGGGTGGGTGAGGGACTGATGCCCCAGCTGCCAGTGCCCAATTTCTGCTTGGCTCTGCCTTGGTGGGTGACAGAGCTCCCACTGTCCTTGGCACGTCCCTTTTCTTCCTTTCCCCTGGTGCCCTGACCCCCCTTTGCCCCCATTCCTGTGGGCTCCCATCCGTGGTGCCCCCTGCCATCCACTCTGTTCCCTCCAACCCTTCCCTTTCTGTGGTGTTTTCCATAACCTCTGCTGCTGTCCCTTCTCCCTGGGGCCCTTCCCAGTGCTGCTCCCTGTCCTCTGCTCACCAGCCCCGTGCTGGGGGCAGCATTTGAGCCCCTGCACCACCTCAGATTACTCCAAGGGCTTTGGTGGCCGTTATGGAGTGGGCCTCCCTAAGGTAGACAAAGCAGCCGTGGGATTGGACTACAAGAGCCAGGCAGAGAAGCACCACTCTCAGAAAGGTGAGCCACAGCAGCTGGGTGAGCTGGAGAAACTGGGGGAGCTGGGGGAGCTGGGGGTGCTGGGGGACCCAGCTGAGGGGCAGAGCAGGCAGGGTCAGCGCTGGGGCTGGGGTCTGTGCCCACTGGGACTGTGGGGCGCTGTGCAGGGCGTTTGGAATCTGCTGCAAGTGCGGTGGGAGAGCGGCAGGGAACTGTTGGGAACGGGCCAGGGGGGGAAAGCCATTGCCCAGTGCATGGCTGCTGGAAAGAGCTCAGGCTAAAGGAAGAGGAGCAGACAGGTTCTGTGGGCACAGGGATCTCTTGGGCAGCATGTGGCCAAAGGAACGGTGAAGGGAAGCCCGGGCAGGTGCCAACAGCAGGTGACATATCCCAGGGAGGAGGGAGGGCTGCTGCTGCAGCACCAGTGGGGAAATCTGGCCTTGTTCCACGTTTGTCTCTTAAGTCCCGGGCACAGAAAACCTGTGAGAACAGCCTGACCTCACCCTGCTGTCTCTTATCTCCTTCCCTCCCTTGTGTGTTCTCTTCCATGGCCTGCTCTGGATCCCTGTGGCTGAAGACTACTCTGTGGGCTTTGGAGGGAAGTTTGGGGTCCAGAGAGATCGTCAGGACAAGAATGCCCTCGGCTGGGACCACCAGGAAGAAGTGCAGCCCCACGCATCCCAGAGAGGTCGGGCAGTGTTGCCAGGGGTGGCAGCAGTTTCCTGGGAGCACACACAGCCCTGTGCCTGCAGCTGTGGCTCCTGGAAGAGATCCAGCTGCTGGGAGCAAGATGTGTCCAGAGCAGCTGAGACACAGGGAACCCCAAAGCACAAGGGCAGAGCAGGGGGGAGCTTGGATCAGTGGGGGACAAGGAATGTGAGTCCCCACATGAGGGCTCCCAGACTGTGCCTGGGACATTCCGAGCCCTGGGCTCTTGTGAAGGTGAGCACAGGGGGATGAGGAGAGCAGACCCCAGGAATGCCTGGTGTGCAGTGTCTGACCTCACTGAACCCCCTCAGGTGGCCTCACCCTTGACTTTGGGCTTGGCTTTGGCAGCTGCAGCCCTGCACACCTGTGCTTCAGCTGGAAGGAGGGGGATTGGTCCTGAAAGCTCCTGTCCAGAGCACTCAGCTCTATCTGTATCTCATCACACATGGAACTAGCTAGAGATAACACAGGCAGACTCATTTCACTGCATGCTGAAGCCAGAGGTGCGCAGAAAATACAAAACACTGTAAATTAACATTTTTTCCATGCAGACTATGCCAAGGGGTTTGGAGGCCGTTATGGGATCCAGAAGGATAGAGTGGATAAGGTAAGAGTGCTGCAGCCTGCAATTGCTTCCTTCTAATCACGGCTTTCTGCCCAGCTGAAAGAGGAGAGATTCCCCCAGAGGAGATCCCAGTGCACAGCTGTGGCAGGAAAGAACTGGCTGAGCCCAAAACACTAGAGGGTGCAGAGGGATGCAGGGGGGGATTAGCACCGGGAATTCCTCATGGCCCTGGGTCACTCCTCTCCCCTTTGTTACCCTCTGCAGGTAACAAACTCCTGTCAGGGAGTGCCTCATGGCCTGCTCAGGTGCTAAATCTTCCTGCACACCCTGACAAACTCCAGCAGGGATGGGATGGGCACAGATCAATCTGCTGTGCACGAGGAGAGCTCACCAACTGCAGGTTCAGGTTTTCTGTTTGGGCTGGCACCAGGGAAAGCCTCAGCTCTGGGCACACCTCAGGCTGAGGCACTGGGACCATTCTGTGCCTGGCAGAGGGGTCCTGCCCGTGCCTGGATCTCTGTGGGTGTGGATTGCATCAAAGATGCCAATCCTGGGCTTTGGAAGAGGCAGGGAGGGTGCCTTCCCCAAAACCTGCTCGCCCTGCTGAGGGGCACAGCCCGTGAGCAGGGCAGGGAGCAAACACCCCAAACAGCCCACAGGGCCCTGTCCACGCTGCTGTGTGGGCAGGCCAGCAGCAGAGGGGATGTTCTGCTGCCCTCAGGAGAGATTTGTGCTCTGTGGGTTTAAAAACAACAAATGGAGGGGCACTGGCAAAGGGCACACCTTGTACATGGTCAAAAACAACGTGCAAAAGCAGGGGAGGACTTGGTGAAAGGGCTGTGGGTCCTCTGGGAAGCAGGATGCACAGAGGAAATAAGCAGTTCTTGTTTGGTTCAAAGTGAACATGAATTTGTGCATTTTGAGAATACTGAAGCATAAAAAAAGGTAAAAAAAGATATTATTTGGGCAAGTAACTTTCAGATTGACTGGTCCTCAGGAATGGAGAAGTGCTGAATGCACTGCACCAGAGCAGAGAATAACAGAGCCTCAGGCAGCCTGAACTCCCCTGTGGTAAAGCTCTGGACGCTCAGTGTCAGACTAAGGCTCACAGAAAATACAGATACTGACACACGCAGCGTGTCCAGGCCTCTGCTGTGACCTGTGGACACCTGCAGGCTGCTCAGCTCAGGTGTGTCAGAGCTGCTGTCAGGGCTCCATGGCTGCAGACAGCCCCCAGCCTGCTGTGACACCTGCAGGCAGCCCCTGGTGTGAAGTGAGACTCTGAAAAGTGGCCCAGACCTGCTCGTTCCTTTTGCATGAAGCACTTTTTCCATGACAGCACATAAACCCTTAATCCTTCTCCATCTCCCTTTGGGTTTCCTGAGCCCTCCCCAGCGATGCTGCTCCCAGTTCAGCCTCTCTCATGGCTCCTGAAGCCAGGGCTGCCCAGGTGTTCATGCACAGGTGCCCCTGCACACCCACGGCAGCCGAGGCAGCTGTGCAGGCAGCAGGGAAGGCTTTCAGTGCCACGGGGAGTGCAGGAAGGATGAAAGGTGTCCCTGGGCCTGGGGAAGAGGCAGATGGCATCCCCAGGCCTCCCCCAGCTCCTTGCCGTGGTACAGGGAGTGTCCCCAGTGCTGTCCTGTGCTCAGCCTCCCCCGCTGGGTCCACAGCACTGTTCCAGCTCTCAGTGCCACCTCTTGGGCAGGGACACCTGTGTCCTTGGCTGGGGGGCACATCGCCAGGACAGGGAGGTGTCAGAAGCAGGGGCTGCAGCCAACAGCCTTCCCTGGATGAGGACAGGTGTGCAGGTGAGGACCAGCACACCTGGGAACAAAGCTTGCTATCACCAGTACCAAAAACCAGCACTGGCATTGCC
Source organism: Thryothorus ludovicianus (assembly GCA_013397245.1). Taxonomy (NCBI): domain Eukaryota; kingdom Metazoa; phylum Chordata; class Aves; order Passeriformes; family Certhiidae; genus Thryothorus; species Thryothorus ludovicianus. Next base: position 23,894 of record VZTB01006906.1, on the reverse strand, counting down.
CCACAAGCTGAACAATTCTTTCTCTTCCTCCTGCAGAGTGCTGCTGGCTTTGATGAGATGGCAGCTCCCACCTCCTCCTATGAGAAAACGAGACCCCTGGAGGCAGGTGAGAGCTGGGAAGCAGCCCTTGGGAAGCTGTGGGCCTCGGTGCCCTCCTGGCAGAGTCCTGGCCGTGGTGCTGTGGTGGGATGGGGTCTGACCGTGCTGGCAGGCAGCAGCAGGAGGCTGAGCTGCACATGAGAGGCACAGGTCTGGGCTCTCCTGCATGCCTGGGGTGGTGGAAGGAAGGTGCAGGGCTGGGTCAGTCAGCTGTCTCCCCACAGGAGCTTCCAGTGGCACCAGCAGCCTGCGGTCACGGTTTGAGCACATGGCCAGGTCGGCAGGGGAGGAGAGCAGAAGGCAGCCCCAGGAGCAGCGGGGAGCTCGGCAGCAGGTGAGCCAGGACCTTCCTGCCGTGTCCTCCAAGACTCATGGCACAGACATTTCCTCAGAGCCTTGCACAGGTGACCTCCTGCCTAACCTGCTTCCCTGCCTCAGCCAAGAATGGCCACTGAGCTTCACAGCTGTCCCTGGACTTTCCTTTTCAGCACACCAAACACTCAGATAAGGACATGCCTGCACCCAGCCATGGTGCCCCTGCTTGGCCTCAGCTCCTTTTGCCTCTAGTGCCTGGCAGGCAGTGTGGTTACTGCTCCCCAGCCCTGCTGTCCCAGCAGGCTGTACGTGGGATGCATCCCAGCAAACTGGAGATGGCACCCAGCCCGTGTTTGCCTGCCCTCCCACCTGGGGCTGTCCCTGCGCTCAGAGTGAAGCTGTTCCCCCTCAGTGCTCCCCCTCAGGGCTGCCCGACTGTTGTCACCAGCCTGTGAGAGCTCAGGCCAGAGCAGGTTTGTAGGTGGAGGTGGATGCTCTGAGTTGCTCTGTTTGGAATGTGAACAGCCACTGTTCAAAGGGACTGAGTGGTGTGTTGGCTTCTGTCCAGCAGGAAATCCCTCTGAGGCAAAAGGAGCCCCCTGGGGCAGCCCCTCCAGCCGTGCCAGCACGGGCACCCAGGGGCGCTGACGATGACCAGCCCGGGTCACCTGAGCAGGTACCGGGGGAGCTGGAGGGGCAGCAGAACACGGGGCTGCACCTGAGAGGGGCTGTGCTTTCCGTGCAGCCCTGCAGGGAGGTGTGGGGCACAGCCACAGGGTGTGAGAGACTTTGGAGGGGTAAGGGGAGCTCTGGGAGGGGATGGGACACGGCTGCACAGCACCTGAGCCCGTGGGACCAGAGCAGTGCAGCGGCTCTGCCACGGGCTGTAGTGAAGGATGAACAGAGTCAAACACCTGAGGGTCTCAGAGCACTCCCAGCTCTGGTCCAGCACGGCCCGAGCAGCTGAGCTGTTTCCCTGTGTGCCCGTTTGTGCCCTAGCAGCACTGAGGGCGCTGCCCTGGGTCGGGTGGCAGGCAGGCAGGAGCTGCCTGTGGTGGCTCCTTTGTGACTTTCCTGGCACTTTCCCACCCCATGGCAGGAGGCCAAGAGGGAGGATGAAGAAATTCCACCCACTTTGCCACCAAGGCCAGCAGATCTGGACGCAGAGCCGTGCGAGGTCCCCAGGCAGGGTCAGCCCTCCCGTGGTGACAGTTTGGATGTTGGTGGAGACTACGAGGAGCTGCCAGAGCCCTCTGACTACTGTGACAGCACCAGTGCAGGTGCTGACTACGAGGAGCTGCCAGCCCCACTGGGAAAGCTGGATCCCACCTATGACTGTGCAGGAGATGAAGACTATGAGGTGATCCTTCCTCAGGAGCCCAGCCAGGGCCAGCCCCAGCTGGGTGAGTGCTGAGGGGAGAGCCCATGGCTTGGGGAGCTTGTACCTGTCCACTGGCCTCACTGGATGTAGGGGACAAACTCCAGGGGGGATTTTTATCCTGAAGTCTACTGTGGTCAGGATAGCAGCTTGTGGAGTTATTCCCAACTTTTTTCTGGGGAGAGGAGCATGAAAGATCAGGACCCAAGCGTGTCCTTGAAGAAGGGGAGGGAAGTCACACCTTGCTTTGGGCTGTGGTGCCTCTCTCCTCGCTGGGAGGGTTGGGATGTGCTTCCCCAGAGCTGGGCTAGAGGGTGGCACTCGGGGGGACTCAGGTGCTTCAGCCTCAGTCTCACCTGCCCTGTGCCCCATGTCCTGTGCCCCATGTCCTGTGCCCCATGTCCTGTGCCCCGTGTCCTGTGTCCTGTGCCCTGCCCTGTGCCCTGTGCCCTGTGCCCTGTGCCCTGTGCCCTGTGTCCTGTGCCCTGTGCCCTGTGTCCCGTTTCCTGTGTCCTGTGTCCTGTGTCCTGCGCCCCGTGCCCCGTGTCCTGTGCCCCGTGCCCTGTGCCCTGTGTCCTGTGCCCTGTGCCCTGTGCCTCGTGTCCTGTGCCCCGTGTCCTGTGTCCTGTGCCCTGTGTCCTGTGCCCTGTGNCCTGTGCCCTGTGCCCTGTGCCCTGTGTCCTGTGTCCTGTTTCCTGTGCCCCGTGTCCTGTGCCCTGTGCCCTGTGCCCTGTGTCCTGTGTCCTGTTTCCTGTGCCCCGTGTCCTGTGCCCTGTGTCCTGTGCCCTGTGCCCTGTGCCCTGTGTCCTGTTTCCTGTGCCCTGTGTCCTGTGTCCTGTGTCCTGTGTCCTGTGTCCTGTGCCCTGTGCCCTGTGTCCTGTGCCCTGTGCCCTGTGTCCTGCAGGCAGCGTGGGCAGTGCCTGGGAGGGGCAGAGCCCCGGGATCTGCGCTGTGGCTCTCTACGATTACCAGGGAGGTGAGTCTGCCCCCGGGGCTCAGGGGAACCAGCTGGGCAATGGGAACCTGGTGGTTTAAAGTTCTTCCTCCTGGGAAGCTGAATGAGACCTGGCTTGGGAGCTGCCATGGTGCAGGAATGGTGTTCTCCAGTTTAGTACTCCCAGTAAAACAAAACATGTGTCACTTCCCCTCTAACTGGAGGCACAAAAAGCCAAAGGTCACTGGTTGAGATAAGAGCAAAGTTCTGGAAACAGCAATAAGAAAGTGAACAGTAACAGCAACAATGTTAATCATAAAAGGTGTAAGAAAAGAAATTATTCTCATGGAAAGACACCCAACAATAGACAGTATTGGATGGCTCCCTCCACCACATTTTCTCAACCAGAAGAAGCCCCATTCTTCCTTGGAATCGAGAGTCACTTTCCCCACCCCAGCAATGACATGGAGTGGTGCAGAGCAGCCTCCGTGTCCTGGTCCCTCCCAGCTACTGCAGAAAATGAGCCCTGTGCTGGCCCAAGGCAGAGCAGGAACAGAGAAACTTCATCTTTAGAAACTTCATCTTTCATCTGTGACTCTTTCTCTGCCTTAGGGGTGCTGTTGGGTGGGGTTTGGGGGGGCAGAACTCCTGGGGTTATCAGAGCACTTGTGCTGCCTGGGGGAGGGTGGGAGGAAGAATGAGGGGCAGCTGTCTGGGGTTCCCTTTGCGTTGTGACTGCTTTTTCTTGATGGATTTTGCAGATGGAGACGATGAGATTTCTTTCGATCCTGATGACACAATCACGCACATTGAGATGGTGGATGAGGGCTGGTGGAGGGGACGCTGCCGTGGCAGGGTCGGCCTCTTCCCTGCCAATTACGTGAAGCTTCTGCAATGAAATGAGCACACTGCAAGCTGCTTCCTTCCAAACTTTTGCCTCTGTCGTGGTTTTGACACTGGCCAAATGCCAGACACCCACAGAAGTCACTCACCCACGCTCCCCTGCCACAGCTGGGCAGAGGAGGGGAAAATTTAATGAAGGATTCATGAGCTAAGGACAGGGAGAAAACACTCCAAGGGCAAAACAGGCTCAGCTTAGAGGTACAAAGTGAATTTATTACTAACAGAGTGAGAGGAGGATAATGAGAAATAAAATAAGCCTTTAAAACACCATTTTCCTCCCAAACCCCTCCCTCTTTCCCACCAACAGCACAGGGAGACAGGGTGTGGGGGTTTTGGTCAGTTTATCAGAGATTTTCTTCCCCTGCTCAGGGAGAGGAGTCCTTCCCCTGTGGGGCT
>VZTB01006905.1:41745-55895 GCA_013397245.1 Thryothorus ludovicianus | reverse complement strand
AACAGTAGAAAAAAAATGACTGCTGGCACCCTGAAGCAATTTAAATGTCAGTAGACAACTACATGTCAGTAAGTGAATTGATTCTCAAAAATATAAACCATGATTAAGACTTCTGAGATTTTCAAATACATTTCTAAGTAGGTATTTGGATACATAAACATGGAACACAATTTAAAAAATACAAAGAACCAACTTCTGCAGACTTCAGTGCAAATAATCTTGTTAACCCTTGTCAAAATCCCCACTGCTTTATATTTCTTCTGGCTTGAAAAGTTCTTATTTTTTCCATTGTCTTTCAACTGAAATGACTCAATAAGCTGATAGCTGCACACTAAAAGTGAAACATACTTTCTTATTGCTCTATTCCAATTAAGACAGCTAATAAAATATAGCTGAAGGCACTCTGGAGTTGCTGGTAAAAAGACAGCAAATGCTGTTCATAAGCAGCTGATAAAACTTTCAGCCAATGATTGGGACCATTTAGTCTGTTGCTAAAATGATTTCTGCTGTTCAGAACAAAATTCTTTTTTCAAAATCATTTTAGAGTTTGTTTGTGTTTCTATCTCTTTTCTCTGACAAGTCATTGATATTTTATTTTATTTTTTACTTTCACAAAGGTGAAATAAAAATAGATCAGACAAGTAAAATTTGGAAATGAAGTAATTGCTTTAAAGCTCTGGTTGTGGCTGAGCTTGAACAATTCAGTCAGAAATTGCTTCCAGTCTTCAGTCAAATCTCCAAATACATGTTCACAAAGGCCCAAAATGACTGGGGAACAGCTCTGCAACAAGCAGGATACTGTACAGCTATCTGAAACTTTTGAAATACTTAAAATTAAAGTTATTTAGTAGTCTGACTTCCTTTCTAGAGCTTAGGGTCCTATTTTATTAGATGACTTCAAATTAAACAATTTTTTCAGCTTTGTCTAGCTTGGCAAAAGTTTGTAATAAAATTTTCATAGGGAAAAATATAATGTATTTCTCTGGATTAGCTGAATTATTCTTCGTGGTGTATCCCATCAAAACTAGAATTATTATAAAAATAATAATCGTATATCTCTGCTTAGAGAGAGAGAACATCAAGGAAAAGAAAGCATCCAGTACTGAACACTTTTATCTCCACAGTGAAAGTTCTGCCTGTGGAGATATTATAGATTTCTATTCCTAAGAGGTCTACAATTCAGCTAATTCAGACACTGTGCATAGATATGAAATTAGGCCAAGCTCAGCCTCTTCTGTCTTTTCAGGATTTTGTCACTTCTTTTACTAAGATGGAGAGAGATCCCTGAACATTTCTATATACATAACTGTACGTATAATTGGCTAGAAAAATGAAGTAGAGGTTTCAAAGTAGGAAACATTAGGAGAAATCATGACCAGCTGGATCAAAAGCATTTATCTCAGTTCTGTCATTACAAACCTTTGATAACTACTCAAAGAAAACAGTTTTAAATTCAGTTTGACAAGCCAACCTCAAAAGACCAGACTGCCTTTGATGTGAGGTAGGTATGGCTTGTGAAACCAGTTGAATTATGCCCTTGCTGAATTTCTTAATGAGGTTTTCCCTTTCAAAATTCTTCCACTATGAATATCAAAGACCTTATCCAGTCTTTTGCTTAGGCCCTTTTGTACCTTTTCCTGGCCTTTCAGTGTGTCTGAAAGGGCAGCAGAGAATTACTCTGGCACAAAAGATATTTGCTTGGTAGAACTGAGGGACAGTAATAATTTTCATTGATGCTGGACTACTGTATTACTGAATCAGTCCATACCTGGCCTAGGAATCAGACTGTCAGAGAGGAGAGATATTTATCCATGCTGCCTTGTAGCTCTCTGGCAAAAGTTGAAAATACAATAATTTTGAGAATAGAAAGCATTAATGAAGTCTTATTTCTATGTGTAAATTTGGAAGGGCATTTCATGTATTTGTAACATAGTATTGAAGTAAATTAAAAATAGAATTTGACCCCCCTAAAAAATAGAAAAAAATTATAGTCATAGATTAAGTTCCTTGAACTAAATCAGTAGTGACTACTGATAAGTTAGATGGAGTTCCTGAGAACTTGATCTAATGTCTGATGTTCCTGCTCATGAAAGGGGAGTTGGAACTAGATGATCTTTGAGGTCTCTTCCAAACCTTTCTATGATTCTGTGACATAAAATACTGAGGAAAAACACCCTTTTCATGTATAGTATTGTTATGGAAAAGCTTGACCTCCTACACTGGAAATTTTAGTTTGCTAATAGAAAGAACTTGTTTCAAGCAATTTTTATTGTAATCAGAATTATATGGGCTACATTTTCAATTCAAGATCATTGACTCAATGCAGATTCCACCTGTTAAAAAACATTCTTCCCTTTATCAGACTATAAAGTAGGTAAGGCAAAATAATCTTCGTAAATTAATCATTTACTACAGCATGTGCATGAAACCCTTTATTTGCTCTGAAATTAAAAGACACACAGTGAACCTGTCAATAAGGATTTTTAGTGAATCCACAGAATTACTTTGTGCTAGACTGATATTATGTTTATGGTACTAATTTTCTTTATGAGTTTAATAATTTTAGACCATATAGCTGTTCTATTTTTTTTTTGTCTCAGTATCCATTTATTTAATGATTTTGACTAAAATATTTAAAAATATCTGCACCTTCTTGTAGTCTCCACAGTTGAGGAAGAATAATGTCAATATGTGTCTCATTTTCCCTGTAATGGGATACAGAAGAAATATTTTTTCTGAAATAAAAGAGCTAGATTTAAGCCAGAAGTTAATAAACATCATATTTATAAACCAGCATCAACATAAAACCTGTCATAAAAGAACAAGAAATAACTTCTCAGGATTTAAGTTATAAAACTATTTGTAGCTCAAAGTACATTTAGAGTAAAAAATAGTAGGAACAGAGATGTAATTTTCAACACAAAAATTTTAAGGATGATAACTGGTGAGCTAGTATTTGTTTGTATTTGATGTTTGCTATTCTTCCTATAGCAAATGAGTTTCACAAAATTTGGTAACAATAGCTAATAACTTCCTCAGACAAATTTGAATACTGTCTGGTTAGGTAGATTATGTAGATGAAAGCAGACGTGATAGCAGGAACTCTTTGGAAAAGCACTGCTGTATTTTAGCATCATGCAAAATATCTACGTCATACTTAATACACTGATTTACTTGTAGTTAGTGAGAATATGGTGGGCAGAAAGCATGCAATTTGAAATTTGTTTTTCCCCTTACAAGACAGTAACTATGTATGCCAACTAAGATATTTTTCTTAGTTCAAATGGATTAGTAAAAGAATAAGTGAATTACCAATAAGGCATAAGAGCAAATAAAACCTCAAGCAACAAAAGCTATGAGAAAAAAATGGCACTGATGGGAAATAGAGTGGTTTTGGTCATACTTTCTTGTCTTGTTAGTTTGGCATGAAATTTTGAAGTGTTACTTCAGCCTTAAAAAACACAGTTAAATCATATTAATACTTCCTTTATTTATTGAGCAGTTCCATAGTCTTTGCTGAAGTATGAAAATTATCTGTGCATTGCAATTATATGGATGAGTTCAAAAAAGTTTTAGATCATTTAGCTTGTGTCTTCACAATAAAGAAACCCTTCTCAGTTCAACAAATTCAACCAATAATGTAGAATTTAGTTGAAGCTGGTCCACTTAGTCAAAAGAAATTTCATCTTACCCCAGTATTAGTTATTAAGAAGTTAATCAAGTTTAAAATTGGAAAAATATGAAGTTAAGAGTGGCTATGGCTTGGTATTCTATTCTGCTGAGTACAGTAGATATTTGGTAGCTGTTTCAAGGGCTGGTGCCCATAAAGATATTTAGATGAGTAATAATTTATTATTTAGCTTTCTTTAATTTCAGTCAGATGTGTATATTTAAATATCCTTACAGGTTTTCACATAGGTGGAAATAAGGAAATATGTGAATACACATGATAACACACAGGAATGCATCCATGTGCATGTCTCTGTGTGTTATCAAAGTTCATGGCTACATTTGGTGTGGGGAGGATCTCTAGACTGCTCCAAGTGCACTGCACAAAGCCTTCCTGCCCAGCATACAAGCACCTAACACCATGTGAGACAGGTTCAGATTGTCATCTTCATCTCCCACTAAGGATAATAATGAAAAGCCAAACTTCAGTCATAATCAAGAATATAGGATATTAATACATTTTGCAGTCTTGATCACAAGAGTGATTGCTGAATGTTTGTTTTTTTTAAATCTGTGCTTAATTGTGGAAGCTGCGCAATTTAAAAATAGGCTGCGAATTTTCCTAGACATTATCTGCAGTGCTTCCTTCTGTCTAGACTGGTGCATATGTTACATCCAAAAACTTAAATTAGATGGAGTGACTGCCCTTTTCTGCCTGGTGTTATGGCTGAGTAAATTAAGTCACTATGTCTGTTTGGCCTGAAGTACCCATACATGTCCAAATTAATTCATACCATACTAGATCATATGCAAACTTATGTAGAATTTATCATTCATAACAAAACTTAAAGAAAAAATAAGAATTACGTAGTACAGACAAATGGTTTCTTATTACAAAACCTGAATGACATACCTTATCACAAATTACAGTCATGCCAGCTGTACAACAGTTGACAGCCATCTAGTCTGAAAATTTTGTTGTATGGGTGATGGATAAAGAGAAGGGCATAGTGGGGGCATACACACTAAAAGATGTAGATGTGCACTAAACATTCAAAATATAAATGTGGTCTAAGCATCTGGGACCCTGGCCACAGTATAGCCAGAGAAAATAGGCTCATTAAGTTCCACCCTGCAGATCAGCGATGTTTTTAGCACCTGCCGTGTCTCCTACCAATCACTTTGTTTCCAAAGAGGAAGGCATCCTAACTGCACATGCATCTACCTGAGACTGTAGGAAAAAGAGTGGCTTTACAGTAAAGTTTCATGATTTTTCACTGTTCTTATAAGACTGACATATATTTATCTAGTTTGTATCTTTTTAAGGCCAGCCGAGCCCTATAGAAAAAAAATAAACCTGTATAGAGTCTCTTATTTTACAGGCTGGATATATAATAACAAGTTAAATATTGCTTGAGAAAGAGAGAATATGATGCACTGAGAATTAAATGGTATATTCATTGAACTGCATGAGTCTCCCATGTAGGAAATACGAATTTGTGTGCAAAAGTACAAAAGATCAGACCAGGGCACTGAATTAGTAATAAGCCTTAATGATTCTGCTAAGAGAAAATGCCACAGATAGTTTATTATATGATGCATGAAAGCCAAAGGAGCAGAACTCCTGGAGGAGGTTGTAATCAGCCATACAATCAAGTTTTGTAGGTGGTTATATGACTGTAATACATTCCTAATTCTCTCGTGCCAAACACTGAACTACTATTAAGGACTTTGTGGAATTATTAACCTTTGTCTCTCCAAGGTCAGTTGAAAGCAATTATGTTCCTGGTGAGTGACTAACTACAAGATGATTTTGAGAACCTTTCTTGTGCTCACAATAATTTGGTTTGAATTTTGCTATTTTTCTTAAAAATTAAGGTTCAGAAGGTTAAAACATCTGACAGTTACTTTGAAATAGTGCATAATAATTGTAAGGGACATATTAAACTAAAGCAACAGCTATTTACAGCAGACATAATATTGATCAAAATAACGCAAGTTTCTTTCCAGTTTTTCTCATTAAATGATCTGAAAACAAAGCATTCCACTGTGCATATGCCAACATCTCTATTGGCTAGCTTTCTGTATTTCCCACTCAAAATGAAACAGAGAATAGCTGGTAAAGCACTGCCAAAACAATAATCCAATTTATGAAAATCCATTACTAAATGAATCCAATTATTGTGAAAGTGGTGGAACTGAATGAATGTAAGTGAATATAAATAGATAAATAACTATTAAAACAAACCCCTAAAGCTACCTAGTTATTAAAGTCTCTCTACTTAACTAGTAAAATTGAAAATGCAACAAATTAATTTGCATAGATGTGAAGGTAAAAAATAATAAATATCTATATACAAATGCATTTAAAAAACCCAAAAAACAGTATATTCTGTCAGTACTTAAGCAAAATTGATAGAATGTGAAATCTGATCTAAATTCTGTCACAGTTAAGTAAGAGACAAAATTTGATATTACCAATTAATTGATAATACATAATTACTTATATATTATCAAAAAATCTCTGTTTTTTCATATTGGATTGTCTTTCATAAAAATATGAAAATATTTTAATGTCTAAGGCAAACAGGAAAAAGGATGGAAACATAATTGATGGAGATGAGGCTTGCCATGCAACTCCAATTTTAAACATGTTGGATTGGATTAAGAGTATCTATGCTTAGGGGTTTGTTCTGTAAAAGAAAATATCTCTGGGTCAGCTTATGCATCTTGCCTGCAGTATTGGCATTGCATTTTTCTGCCTAAGATAATCACCAGTCACAGGGCACAGCAGCCTATGGAGGACACCACAATGGAGCTGGAGGTTGTCTCCCAAAGGACAGCAGCCCATGGAGAGCCCATGATGGACAAGGGAAAGGTGTGAGGAAGGAGTGGCAGAGAGAAGAAATTAAGGTCTGACAACAACCGAGATTTCCCATCCCCCTGCACCAGTCAGGGGTGAGGCTATAAGGTTATACGAGACATGAACTGAGTCTCGGAAAGGGGAGAAGAAAGGAAGCATTTTAAAATTTGGGGTTGCTTCTCACTATCCAGAATCTCTTTTTATTACAAATAAATTGCATGAATTTCCCCCAAGTCAAGTCTAGTTTGCCTGTGACAGCAAATGGTAATTGTCAGATGGATACTGATGGGGAATAATATTCTCCCGCACCATTTCTCTTTGCTCTTCTACTTTCCTTCAGAGACAACAAATACTTAAAATATCTTTTTTCCTCAAATAAAAGTAAATTATTATTTAAAAGAATACTTACACTGTTGTATTTCTAAAAGTTAAGATTAAACAATTCCTTGCTTTTTGTCATCAATCATATACCAAGAATAGTGTATGGTATTTAATAAAAATAACAGTAGCAGGGGAAAATATCAAGTTCACTCTAGCACATATTTGAGGATGTGGCAATCAATAGAGGGCAGGACTCCTTTTCCTTGACTCCACAAGATGCTAACATGAGACAGAACAGCTTGCCAGTGTATGTCAAAGTCATGATTTTTGACACTTAAGGCACTGATGCGATGTTCTACCATTTAAAGTCAGCCTGTGGATTGTACCAACAGCTGAGTATTTTATCCTTTTGTAACAGATTTACTGCAAAAGGGATCAAGACTAAAGGGCCAGACTTTCTGCCATGAAAGCTACAGTTGCTTCAAAAAATATTGATAATTTTGAACACAGCAGTAGTAACTAAGGAGTATTTTTTTGTAATGCAGTTTTGTGGATGTATAATAGAGCAATAAAAAAAAACTTCAGTAATGGTAGTGACACAAAAATGCTTAGAAAAATGTAAATCTGTATGATAGAGAGAATGCCTTCAGATAGCTATTTTTCTGAATTTCTGAGAAATTCAGTCGGATTTTATTGCTTCAATAATTAAATATTTTTCAAATTAGATTATGATGCACATGTTGACATAATCCTTTACGTGTTTTAGGAAAGATGTTGATAAAGGAATTTCAGTCTAAATTTAAAAATGTATTTAATTGAAATAACATTCGTTTTAGTGCACCTTGTTTTGCCAAATTCAGATAGTTTTGTTTTTAATTTGTTTCAGCAGCAAAATAATTTATAATTTACTTACTCTACACAAGTGAGCTTCAAAAACACTTCAATACACTGGGAACTAATAAGAGGTTACTTACAAATCAATCACCTCACTCAGAGCCTGGTGAGATCAGAATATGAAAGCTTTTTTATTTATTTCCATCATAAGCTGATAGAAAAATACAATTTTCATTTTTCTGCTTAAAATTAATTTAAATAAAAAACAAATTAAGCCAACCATAGGGCAATGGAAGATCAAAACCAGAATAGTTTTCCACATTAAAACACAAAAGAAGTGACTATACTTTTTCAAGGCTTTTAAAAAACTCACAATTCAAATATTTAGCATTCAGTATCCATTTTATGTAAAATGCCTGAAGTAGTGTGAGAGATACACACATAGAATAGTTTGTAACTCTCTTACTTCAAAGAACATCTAATGTATTTCATTTATTTACTTATTTAATTCACTGAAGAATAAAGAAATCATAATAAATAACCAAAAAAAAACTCCTCAGAACTTCCATACTAAAATACTTTTTCCTTTGCTGAATGTCAAATCGAACGTTGTGTTTCTCAATGAGATTTCCAATATCCTGAGGAACGCAGCACATGACATTTGTGTTGAACATCAATGTAGCAAGAAAAGCACCAGGAAGTTGAAAGGTCCTTACATATGTTTTCAAGTTGCAGCTCTTGGCATACTGGATACTTTTTGAAGATGGTTACTCAGATAAAAAGAATAAAAATCAATGGCATATTTCTACTTGTTGTAGTGAGACCACTGTTTTTCAGTTTTCAGTTGTGCCCATCCTATTTTTCTGGGATCCAGCTAACATCTCTTTTAAATTAAAAGTGTTTGATATAAGTCATGTAAAATTCAATTGAGTATCTATTAAATGGGTTGTATTAAATATATGGTCAGCTGTGCAAGAGAAACAAAGATGGAATATATATGCATAATCATATGCAGCTCTTTACATCGATATTTCCAGGGTTATTTGTCTAGATGTTGCTTGTGCTAGTCTGCTGCATGGCCCATGCACCACTGAAACCGGTTTCCTGTTGAGTAACAGGGTTATTAAAGCAGCTTTGACCATTTCATCTACTCCAGAACATTTCAATGCCACTGCAACTTAATATGGGAAAGCAATGACAATTAAGCTTCATTGGTTTTCAAAAGAAGTGTTTCAATTGTGTAAGCACACCCTACTCACTTGCCATTTAATGCTGCTACTCCAACAGTGCTTCTGGCGATTGACATACTTGCCACAAATGTCCACTGCTGACTTTGAGGGTCCCACCTCTCAACTGTGTTCAAGTAACTCCAACCATCGTGTCCTCCCACTGCATATATAGGCCCTTCAAGCACTGTAACTCCTAAAATGGAGGAGAAAGTGGCAGAAGATAAAAGTTTCCTCTATCAGTAGTAAAAACAAAAAAGCTTTCCAAAATACAACCAACAAATGAACTTATATATTTAAAATGAAAATGGAAGTACCAGTTTGAGATTTGATTAATTAAGAATTAACTAACAGAAATAAAATTAATGCTACTTCACATGGCTTTATGAAAAACAGATCTTGTCAAACAAAATGAATTTCATTTCTTGAGAAGAGTGTTTGCTTCAGAGAATAACCTGTCAATGATGTGATCCTCTTAGATTTCTGTGTTCCCCTTAGTATCTCATAGCATTCTGATCATGAATTAGCTCTTTAGAATAGCAGTAAAGCACACAATAAAGTAGGGACTGGATACCTGGTAGATCTCTGATTATTGTCAACCTAAGGGGGATTTCATTGAATGGAATTGCTTCTACAGGGGTTGAAGTCTCTTTTTTAACCATTTTTATCAATAACATAGAAGAAAATATACAATTTTTCAGTAGCAGGAAGATTGATGGACTGGTACAGAATAAAAAAAAAAAACATTTAAGGGCTTGAGCAAGTAATTAGACTGAGAAATTTAAGCTGCTTCCTCAGTTTCACTCTATCAAAAAAAAAAATAAATAAATAATCACATACCTTCACAGAAAAATAATGTGGATATATGATGATTATTTCTCTACTGAAGAAAAATAAAATGTAGTGTGTGAAATATGAAGTTGAAAATGTTTCAACAAGAAACAATTTTTTAACTGTGAGGGGTTTGAATCACCCAGTCAAAGGAATTGATGAACGTCTATTTCACAGTCTCTTCAGTTAAGCTTAGAAGGCTCTGGAAGATAAGTTATAGCTAAGCACCATTTGTTACAAGACAGTGAGCTCAGTAATTCCATTCTATGAATCCATGATCCCAAATGAACATCACTCTGAAAAATCTCAGGCTAAATCTAGTCTTATTTCTAGTCTTTTTTTTTTCCTCACTCCATTTCACACAATTTGAACTTATCAAAAAGTCAGAAAACAAGAGATCATGAAAGTTTCAGAGAATGGCTTTGTTGTTTTATTGAAGAAAAGTCTACCTTTAATTTTAAACAATGTTAAATTTCCACTTTCTGTGTAGGAATGATTTGTTCTTCAGAAAAATAATTAGTTAAAAGCTCATTTACATTTAAACTATATTTATCAATTAGTTTGAACATTTTTCATCTTAGTTTTCACAGCAAAGTGTTCCTGCACTTTTGGTATTGATTTTCATTCGGCAATATTTCTTAACTTAATAAAGAAAGCAATTCAAAAAATCCCACTAATCCTTAGAATAATTTTCTTCCAAATGAAGGTTGAACCTTTTTTCTATAGAATTCATTCTCCAATTGCTTTCATTACCTTGCCTAGAAATTCTTTCTATTCAATCACATGTTCCATTTATAATTTTTTCAGAATATTACAGTGGATATTAAATTGAAGTCACGATCCATATAGCTCAATATCTTGTCTCAGAAGACAACCAGTAACAATATGTGGGAAGATAGGTCAGTGCTCACATAAAAATTAGGGGATTATATGCTAATATGTGTAGTTTGGGGGTGATTTTTTGATTACTCTAGTATCTAATGTTTTTAAATATTCTTAAATCCTGAACAAAGATGTTTACAATGTAAAAAAAAATAATGTTTACTATGATTTGTTACAAAAACATGGTTTTTCTCAGCTTTTTATCTATATACTTCTCATTAAATGCAAAGCTAAATAGAAAATCAAGTTCTTTTTGGGATAAAAAAGGAATCATATTCAAAGAAAGTTCAGGATGTACACATGTACACATGTACACATAATTGGTGTAGACAAACACACAAACCCTCTGTCATCTGCATACATAAGCAGTGTTGTATGATTATGCAGTGAATTTCACAAGGAATCTATAATGCACATAAAAACACATCATCAGTTTTGAAATTTACAGCTTTTACTTCCTCAGGTAACTTATTTGCATTTTCACTAAGATATAAAGAGTTTTCCTCAATTACTCTTTTTCTCTCATTCAGTATTTTTTTTTTTATCCAAGTCCTTCATAGTTGAGTTTTATTCTCATCTATTTCCTGCTGGAAATTAAGCCATTACAACTATTTAATTCACTTTTTGTAGGAAATTGGATTTCCTCTTAATCAAAATACCATTCTTCCTGCATTCTCATGGATTTTTACTTTTTTTTTAATTACAGTGAAAACTGATGAGTTCATTGCATTCATATATGATGTTGCTATCTCTCTGCATTTCTTGTTACAAAGAGAGTAAAGTCACATTAAGTAACAGCTTTATACAGAAAATAGTCTTCAATGGCTTCTCTGTTCTTCTCATGAGGACTTTTCATTTATACAATGCAGCTAGAATCCTGTGAGATGCAGAGTTCCTTCTGCATTTTTTCCCCTTTGCAGAAACCAATATGCTGCCCTCAGTAGTTTCTGGGGCCCTTTTGTGGAAGCTGCTGCACAAACTGTTGCATCTGCTGGGCTGCATCTCTGTAACCTGTGTTTAGACACACCTATCTATGAGGTCCCACATTTGATTCCTATGTTTTCTAAGAAGCCAGCTTGGCAACATTCTAAGCTATACTGAAGTATTTTCTTTCCTCATTAGGCAGTGTTTGCATCATATGTTTCAAAATATTCTAATGAGTAGTAATGATAATGTAATCATCCTGCCCAAGTAAGTACATAAATGCACATTTTATATTAAAGAGACTATCTTTTATGAAGAATTCCATATTCAAGAATTGAATTCAAACATTTGAATTCATTCTAAGCTTAGATGCCAGAACTTCTATGTGACTTTTATATCACACATATGGAGTAAAGGGTAGTCCCAAAGGTGTTGCCTGTAGCCTCCTTATCACACAGGATGAATTTCAGTACACCTCTTCTATGATTGAAATTACTGAACAGTCCATAATAACACCAAAGAGCAACACCACCATCAAAATCTTAAGGGACACATTCCCCAAGATCACAAAACAAAATATTTTCCAGTAAAATTGATGAAGCAAGACTATTCTCTTTTCTGAATGTTCCAGGTCATTTGTTTTAATAGAAGAAAAAAATTAAATTCACTGTAAGTAGCCTGTGTTGAAATGTCAGAGTTCCAATCCTATTAGCACACTGTAGAATTCCTCCTCCTTATAGAGCAAAGGTACTGAACTCTATATACCTTATATTTTTTTTAAATGGTGCAGGCAATTTTTGCTTGGTCTCTTGAGATAGGATTTTTCATCTTTTTGTAATAAAGATACTGAACAGTATGTTACCAGATCAGAGTTCATTTCAACTTCATGAGACAGTTTTTTGTGTTCATTATGTATCCTAAACTGATGTCAGAGTACATAATTTTGTTCTGTCATCTATGTCCACAAGATATTAAACATCCACCTAGATTTACACTCAAAATGTAGATATTGTAAAATACCTACATGAATGGGCATTTCCTGTTTCTAAATGAGAGAATAACTGTTTCCAGCTGACACTTGAACTCTTATTTGTCATTAAGCAAGTTGCACAGAAGGATAATGCTGTCAGCCCTTTCAGGAGAGTTTGCTAGTAGAAGAGAAAAGACAGAAGGCCCTCATACATTTTCTTCCTGTATGTCATCTTCAAAAATTTAGCAAAACCAGTTTAAAGCACAAGAAAAGGAAAAATCCTCTTGGATTTAATATTTCACATGATACTAGTGCTTTGTTTCTTTCTGACAAAAGCAATAATACATTCAGAAAGGGAATACTTTAATGTAAGAGAATTACATTAAATAACTAAAGTTATTATTTATCTGAACAAACGAACTGGAAATTGGAAGAATCAGACCTTACTTTTTTAATTTGTAGAAAATATTAATTCTAGCATTGAGGGAATAATTTGTTCTACCCATCTTTTGAATAATTACTTTCATTTACCTGACACTGTGAACAGTTCGACTTTCCTAGTTCTCATACAGCTGGAGAGCTGAACCAGCTATAAACATCCCTTTTAGGAAAGGAAGCAACTTGTTTTCTGAAGAGGAAATATGTTTTCAGCAATATCTTCAGTAGTTAAATACGGTGCAGAGAAATCTTAACATTTTCCTGAATAAGAAAAGTACCTGGAAAATAATTCTTCTAAGCATTTTGACTTAGGAATTTATAAAAGCAAACAGTATTCTTTCTGAACTAAATGAGATCTAAAAAATTAATTGTCCAGTTTGCAATGGAAGGCATTTTCCTTTTGATTGCTTTCACAAAGCCATGCAGCAAAAACCCTATTATGCCTAATTAGGTGCTCAATCTGTACAGTTCCAATTTATACTTGAAGACTAGAATGGGATCTTAAATTGTTTTTCTGTAATGTTACAAAATAAAGGAGCACTGCCTATATTTTTATTTCTACAGTTCCTTATCTGCCTGATGGACCTAATTTTACAGAGTGAAGTTTTAAAAAGTGCAATTCTTTTTTATAAAACAATTGTAAATATAGTTTCAAACTGGCACTTGGATATAAAATATCAAAGAAAAAATTATCTGTGATGATAGCTTTACTGTAGTCTTTGCATTTTGGTATTTTTAGAGGCATAAAATTTTTACTGACAAGGATACACTTGTATCTAACAATTTTTACTTTAAATAAGGACATTACCTTTCAGGATTAACAGATATACAGTATATCATGACATTAAAAGTGAGAAAACAAATCAGTATGAAATTTGATCAAATAACATCAAGACTTTATTCTACCCTTTTAAACTCTGAATTTATTTAATGTCCCGGTAGAAGCACATTTTAACAATTTCCTTTCTCATCCATACTCACAGAAGCATATTTATACAATTTTGTATTAATTGTAATTAATATTGCTGCTTTTCCTTACTCTCTTATTTGCTTCTTTAAGTCTCAAACCACTTTTCTTTCACAGTAGTGGTACCAAAGTAAAGTCCAATTTGCTTTAAGTTATGCATCATGAGATAAATGATTAATTAAATCCTGTATTTAGTTCTCAAAGCCACAATATTAACTGAGTGGG
>VZTB01006905.1:6354-40695 GCA_013397245.1 Thryothorus ludovicianus | reverse complement strand
TATGAAATTTGATCAAATAACATCCAGACTTTATTCTACCCTTTTAAACTCTGAATTTATTTAATGTCCCTGTAGAAGCACATTTTTAACAATTTCCTTTCTCACCCATACTCAGAGAAGCATACTTATACAATTTTGTATTAATTGTAATTAATATTGCTGCTTTTCCTTACTCTCTTATTTGCTTCTTTAAGTCTCAAACCACTTTTCTTTCACAGTAGTGGTACCAAAGTAAAGTCCAATTTGCTTTAAGTTATGCATCATGAGATAAATGATTAATTAAATCCTGTATTTAGTTCTCAAAGCCACAATATTAACTGAGTGGGAAATATAAATACTGTTATTTGGATGCTGCATATAGGACTGCCACAGGCCAATCTTGGAATTTAGTGTGTCATTAATTGGAGAATTGGACCTGACCTACCTTCCTCAGTGAATATTCAGTGACTCAATGTTGAAAATACCTATTCCTACATAAATTCACAAGTAAGTATCAAAGCTGATTTAGAGAATTATAGTAATATCAATATCCTCTTGGGCCAGAAGATATTACACTAACTTGCTAAAATAATTCAAATTTACAGAAGCTAAGATCTGCCTGTCAACCCTTTATTTGCATTCAGTTTCATAGATAAGACACTAGGTTCTCAACTCTGCTAAACTGTTATCCTGAGAACATGACTCAGAAATTATTATAAGTGTTGCTCTTATGATTTGTAACTCTCTAGTGCATTGGGTCACAATCTACTACTTAGTAAAGGTGCAAAGTACAAAGAAAAGGTACTTAATAACTCAGAAAAAAAATCCCTTTAGTGCTCCCCATGATTAAGAGAAAAATCTAAAGCAGAGATCTAATATACATGCAAATCAATATTGCAGAGAAAATACTTTAAAGCACTCAGGCCTTATTGCAATGCACAATGAAAGCAGTCAGAATGGCATATTTTTCCTGAGATTTCATACAGAAAAAATAACAATAATTTACCTAGAGACAGATAGTACCCATCAATGTTGTCTAAAAGAAAGATTCTCAAACTAATCTCTTAACAGCTGTTTCTAGGGTAAAAAAAACATCTATATCAGAACATTGCTGTGCTCTCATAAGCCAGTCCACTGTGGAACTCTTCCACTCAATGCTTAGGTGGCGATGGGTTTGGGAATTTTGGTTTTTTGGGTTTTTTGGGAGGCGATGGGTTGTGGGGTTTTCTGTGCATAGAAATCACCACATAAAGATGGAGAATACACATCTTAACTATAGCACTTCTTTTATAAGATGCTGATGTACCCAGGAAGATCTACCATTGTAGAAAAATAAGATATTTACAATAGGATCTTGAGCTGAACTTTTATGAGGTGTGAATCTTTCTCAGAAGACCACAGCTGATCAAAATGATATTCCATACTGTATGACATCATGCTCTGGAAATCTGGAGAATCACTGCCCAGTTCAGAATTTGGTCAGTATCATATATGTAATAGCATGAAGTACTATAATACTTTCAGTTGTCTGCATATTCTAACAAATCAGTATCTGGAAAAGTTTCCTTTATCTAGCTGTTTGGCACTGTAACAAACATTATGCAAAAATATTATGATATCATTCAAAAATTCTTTTATTTATAAATAGTTGGTCCACAATATTGGGAAATTAATTAGTCATTAATAATTAAAGTTTTATCATACTAATAAGGTATGACCTAACCTGTTGGTTTCAATGCTAATTCAATTCCCTTAATTTTACTGGCATTTCTTTCTTCCTACCTTTTGTCTCTGGCCTCCAGGTTCATCTGTGTCCTGATGTCCAGAATGGAATCTCAGATTCTCATGCATCTGTCTCTACAGCTCTGTACTTTTTAATCTCCACAGAGTGTTTTTTTTTTCCATACAGGAAACATACAAAAAAATCTGGACTTATTATGATATAAAATTTAAAAAACAGAAATAAAAATAAATCCAGACATAGGAAAAAATCCTGAGTGATTTGTTTTTTTTTATGGTAATGAAAGATGTAAATTTGCCATTTTTGGCTTCTTAGTAGCCCATCAATGATGATATGTAAAAAGAAACTATCATGCAAGATAGCAGAGAAAGAATAAAGATCCCTTTTATATTCTACATTTTTACAGTTTATTTTCCAGTTACCATGGATGGGAGTGTTAAGGCTGTATCAAGCTTTTATTTATATTTCTAGTCTGTTTTAATGGTTTCTGCTCTTCCTGGAATGCTTTCTGACAGATTGTAACTCCACAGACAAACATGCATTTATTGGGGCTTAAGCACTGTCTAAAATAACATCATTGCTTAACTGCCATAGCAAAAATTTTTAAAAGAGAAGATGAAAGTTAAGCTCTGACTGACTTCAAAAATTATCTTTCAAACTAGGTCTAAAGAGAGGTATCATTCATCATTAGATTTTTGGTCTTGAGTAAGAAAAATCTGTGTTATATTATGTTTTATGAAAGAGGCAAAACTCAGATAACCTGTACAGTTAATACTTTTGGTACTTTGCTGTTTATCTGATCAACTCCGCTTATGAATCCTACAGCCTGGTGGAACTGTTTTAAAAAATCTGTTAGTAGCAGTCAGTCTTCAAAGGCATTGTTTCCTAACAAAATATATTTGGCATAAAATAAAGTAGAGGTGATTGCTTTCCATATTCATCCTATAAATTCATCTTTAATAATAATTTTTATTGCAATGACTTGTTAATTCTAAATTTGTAGTATATATAATTTGTAGCTATATTGCACTACAGGCTTATTTTAAAAAGCTATTAAAATTTTTAAAAAATTGTTGTTATAAATTGATTTAGTTACACCACCAAAGGAGAGCAATGGGATTAAAAATATCTGCTTCATGTAGAAATGTTATACAGAAAAAATTATTTTTCAACTTACTGCTTTATGAAGGAATAATTCTGCTAGAATTTACTAAACTGATAAGCAGTTCCATTGATGCTACTATGTTACTTCCAGCCATTTAAGATATTATGTACGTCATTACTATGCTAGCTTCGTTTATAATAGAAGTCTTCATAAAAAAATTACTATATTTACATGGTTTAGTTTTGTGTCATAAATAGTTTTTCAAGAATCTATGCTTTTGACGTCTCTCAAATCATACACACATACAAGCATAAATACCCAATACAACACCTTTGGCTTTCTTTTTAAAAGTGCCAGTGCAGTTGGAATCTGAGTTATTTTCGCATTACCACATTCTGAGTTTCCAGTCTTCAATAGTATTTGTTGTACCTTGAGAAGCAGAAACTGCTCCCAAGCCACAAATCATTTAATCCTAAATATGCTACACTTCTTTTTCCCACAAAAATCAGATTATGACATCTCAGTTGCTGTATTCCATTGTATATATATCTACTTAGGCAGCTAAAATTCTTAGATCGTTTAAAATGTGGAGTTGTATTTATGCCTTAAACTTTCACACAATGTAAAACCTTTTGATAAACAATAATTCCTTTTGAAAATACAAACATTACTTGTAAACCATTTCATTATTTTTCAATCAATGAAGTAGTCAAACTCGAAAACTTTAAAAGTAGATAAAATATTTTCTGAATTATCATTTAGTGATTTTAAAAATAGACAGGCTTATAATAATAAATTTATGTGTCTAGATTTTTATATTTTTATATTATTTATACATGCATTTTATTTCTGATATTTATTATGTAGTAAGAATACTGATAGTTCAGTTTTTCCACAATCTTTCCCTCTATTAGTATTTCTCATTACTACTTGAAAGGTACAGCAGCATCCTTGTATTTTTTTCCCAAGTAATTTTTTTCCCTTCCCTCTGACTCATGAGTTGGACTCTAGAGCAGTAAGCATGAAAGTGAAAAAATCAAACTGGGTCTAAGAAGCACAGCGGGTCATTCCCACTGTGAAATATAGTGAAATATAGAAATAGGCCTTCTTGCAAACACACAGTGCCATTTGATTCTTTGTCAGCAATATTTAAGATATTCTGGGTCATTTTATCTTACAACTCCCTAACTAGATGTATTGTCTTTCCAATTCTGAGTTTTGAACTTAGGCTTTTACATATTCAATCCTGCATATACCAAATTATAAGCAAGTATTCACTCTAATTTCAAGCATGGCCCTCAGGTCCTTTAAAATGCATTTACATTACATAGATAGTTTCTTCAGAACAATAGGTTGAAGCCTAATCCGCTGCATAAACTGAGAATTGGAAATTCTTTAGGTCTTGTATGACCATTCACTCTGGGTAGAGTGAATTCTCTCTACCCTAGGCCTGTATCCTATGTAAATAAACTTAAGGTTTTCCTATCAGCTATTAATATTTTTATAGCATTTTTACTCAGATGATTACAACTGGCAAGATTTTTTTCTTCCAAGAGGGAAGGAGGAAAAATATGTAACTTGCCTCCACGCTAAGCTGTACAGGATTTTACGAGGTAATACCATGACCTGCCAGCCTCCTTCCCACGCGGATCATCTTGCAAATAGCTGTTTGACTATGGATAGTGAGATCAGTGTATTTTCAAAGGCAAACCTAAAATAGAAGCTTAGACACATTTTATGTAGCTCACTGAAAGAAGAAGGCAACTTAGAACACCAGCTGAAAAGACTGCTGATCTCCCATAATTATACTGGAAGCCTAATTTTCTCACTGTGACACTTAAATTGTTTCTTTTGTAAAGACTAGCCAAGTACCAATGTTTTTAGCTTTTTTCGGTTTGTTTTAAAAAAAAATCATAGTTTCACTGGGTTTGATACCGAAAATTCTAGTTAGTCTATCATTGATTCCATATTTCCTTTTTCTCTCCTCTTCTACATAGACTATTAAGTTCGGCACAAAAATTGAAAATGTGGACGCAAAGTTACTTCATAAAACTGCTGAATTTATAAACCACAATCTGTTTTACATTTTTCACATCTTTGTTCTTTCAATCTCTTTCTTCCTTTCCTATATGGACTTTGATTTAGTCTTCCTGTTTGTCAGGTTTCACCTTTCCCATATTTCATTTTTGCCTTTCACCACCTCTCTGGCATCTTAGTGCTTTTTCATATTCCATTCTGTTTTATGGTGTACTCAACAGGGACATTAGAATCACTATTACTTTAAATAATAGTTTTGGATTCCACAGTCTGCCCTTTCTTTTTTGTACTTTAGCACCACTTATTTCAAACACCACCATTAAAAGAGCTTTCACTCATCTTCAATTGGCAGCTTTGAAACTGCCTAACATATGACTTCCTACACTATGAACTTTCACTACAAGGCCTGTCAACTTTTATTTCCTCATTTCTACATGTATCAACTTCTATACACATGGTTCTATTGAAGACTATATGAAGACAGGATAAAGTGAATTGTAGCCTTACTTACAGTGGGGTACATCTGACGATTTTTTGTTTTGTCAACAAAAAGACATCCATGTAAAGGATGAGTGCTTATTCTGTATACAAAATCCAATTCAAACTGCTCTAGCATTATTACTACATGGATATAACAGAACATAGTTTTGAAAACAAATAATAATAATACTAAAGAAAAAAGATGTATTACTTCAGATGAACTTCCATTACAAAGGGTATTTACTAAAATAACTTTATGGGATTCTAGAAAAAATTATAATAAAAAAAGCAATTAAATTCTATTAATTAATCTTCTCAGGTAACAATGCGATCAGTACATGATTCCAAATAAAGAACATCTTTGTAATGCCTCCCAAACAACTGCATTTAATCATCCTAATTTAGACTTCTTTCCTCATTTTATATGTTGTCAACAAAAAGGCTGAATTATTTCAATATAAAAATTTAAAAATAATATTATAGTAAGCAAAAAAACCAAAAAAACCCAAATGGTCAAATGCCTAGTCTGTTCCTTTATTCCTAGTATAGAAAACATACCAGTTTTTCTCCAGTCATAATCCCAGCATTCCTCAACTTAAACTATAATGGTATTTCTAGAATCTGTTGATCAAAAACATCTGTAAAATTATGGTCCAGAATTATTTTTTTAACATCACCAGGGTTCATCTCTTTTGTCACTGAGACAAATGATTTCCCTATTAAGCATGCCCTAGTATTGTATTACTACTTTCCTATAGTTATAGTTAAAATTATTGCATTTTTACCAGTCTGGGGAACAGCACTGTTAAATTCTGTTAAATTCTGGAACACTGGCACAAGAGACATGACATATTTTTACATGTAATTCATGTATTCGCTCATGTATTTTGTAATTTAAAATTAAATTTAAACTTAGGAAATAATTTTAAATCAGTGAGATATTTAGTACAATGATGCCATCTGATAGAGATTCCCATCGCTATTTCCTACTGTAAGTCTTGTTTAACAGCAACAGTACATATGCATATTACAAATGTCCAGTGACATGAGTGAAGGGCAGGAAAGCATGGTCATTTTATGAGGTATTGATGCAACAGTTCAATAAAGGACTGGCTGATTGCAGCTCAGGGGAATGGACAGGATAACACAGTGTGCTGCACAGGTCAACACAGGCAGGCAGCAGGAATAACCACAAAACCAAAAAATGCAAAGAGTAAATTCATTTCCTACTTATTACCTTCCTAACCACAGGGTGCCAAAGCAACACCCAGGCAGAGACACACAAGCAGGAACACAGTAACTCAGTCCAATCCTAGCAGGTGGCCAGGCTGCTGTTGCACCCACTTACCAAGCACGCTCACACGCACAGTTTACCAATGTGCTGAGATCTCCTCTGGGTCTTTTATGACCTCTGAGCTTTGATCTCTCTCCCAAAACAGGGAGCTCAGACATGTCCATAAGCATCTCCAAACACCTATGTTATCTCTACACAGAAATTTTACTTCTCAAAACAGAGATAAATCGCAGAAGGCATAATATATATATAGGGTTCCCACACTGTTATTCTCCAGGCCTTGGCATTTCAGGCTGCAAGGTCACTTGTGCAAATCTGCCATCATCCTTGTCATTCTCCTGCTTCGTCTGTGAGAGTCTGAGATGTTAATGGTTAATGGGTCAAACATTTGTCCATTTGTGGAGGTGGTAGGGTACGTTGCCGGGCTAGGGTTTGTATCCCTCAAGGAGTAGGAGCTGAATTTTTTGGGTAGGTGAAGGTGAAGCCTCTGGTCTGCATAAATCAGAGGGGGTGACCATCCACCACTGGAGGCAATAGGAAGCAGATCTCATGCAGGCAGGATAGCTCTTTTTATCATTACAGTATCCTCCCTTACACAAGCTGGTTCAGTTTTAAAATTCCTCCTCCCTCTCTCCAATCACCTTATCCCCTTGGAAGGTCAGATTCACATGGAACATTGACATTCACTTATAGGAGTGGGGAGTATTCATCCCTTCTGATGCTCAGCTATACTGACGTGAGAGGCAGCTGTCATGTCATAAACCATTAAAGACTTTCCCCTGAAAGCACCCTCAGTCTCATTTCAGTATGGATCGACACACGACCTACAGTGCTGAAAAAGACAGTGTAAAACTCCCCTCCATTGAATTCTGTCTTTTGTGGGCTTCCCCTACTCCCAATGGATCAAGACTCTGACCACTTCAAACAACAGACACCTAAATGGCAACAATCAAGTCTCGTCATTGATCCACAGGTGGTAATATCTTTCTATTCTTCTCCTTTCTTTCTCTGTTTTCTATATACATTTTATGGTGTTATTTTTATGTTTTTTTATTGTTATATTACTACAGACAATAATAACCAAAATGGCTACATACCTGTTTCCCATTGCAACCAAATAGTTCTAAAATAAACCCTACATGTTCATATTTACAAACACTGATCATTCAGTATGGTCTAACAGCCCCAAGGGATCTACTAGGAAGACTCTGGGTTATCCTCACCTTCTGGAGCAGGTCATAACAGTGTCTTCCATTTCTATTTTTCATGATTTTTCAATAATTCTATCACACCACATGGTTTTAGCAGATCAGATAATGAACAGTTCAGTTTTCTATACCTTGTAACAGCAATATTGCAAAGCCCAGTTATTGTCACTGGTCATGCTACCATGGCTTTAAAGTACTGAGTTTTTCACTAAAAGTTACATAATCAAAAAAAAAAAGTGGTATGTTTAAAAAATATTTGTTTTCTTACCTAAGCCATGTCTATGTGTTGACATGGGTGGTAACACAGTCCAAGCCTTGGTCTTTGGATTGTAACATTCAACAGTGTTTAATGTCTTTAAACCATCCCGGCCTCCAATGACAAACAGCTTGTCATCGATGACAGCAACACCAAACTGAAGTCTCCTGCCATTCATTACTCCAGCCTGAATCCATATGTTTGTTCTGAGATCATACTTTTCAATAGTTGTAGCTCCTGATGAGACATAAAAGCAGAACTAAAAATATCAAAATTATCGATGCATTTAAATTAATGCTTAGGAGAATAACTTAATAATTCATCTGAAATGTAGCCATTTATTTTAACATACACAAAGCAATGCTTCACTTCCAAAGTTTAAATATCCTACAGAAACAAATCAGCATAATTATGAAGCTTAACCCTTTGGATTATAATAAAGTGTTATAATTCCATAGAAAATAATTCTGTTGGGATTCATTCAGTCTGTGGAACCAATAAGCAATGAACCAAGCTCAAACAAACATCATGAAAGCAATAGTTTTTTTAACTGGACTAAAAAAGATATAATTTAAATTCAATTTGTGTAAAATTTGTAGCAGAGGAGCAATAATGTACACTACAATAGGATGTATTAAATTCTCTCCCAGTTTTATTGTCATAAGATATATGAAACAAATTTTGCATTCAATTTAGAGATACATAGTTATCTTTTTGACCCTAGTTTAAAATAGACAGCTTTAAATTCATTAATACTTAGGTTAGAAAGAAAAAAAAATATAGTTTATTTATAGAGTTTCTTGGAGGTGCTGCAGAGCTTATTATAATAATGCACATTCATAAAGTTGTAATGCTTTATATGTTGAATATATTCATGTTAAAATCTAGAACTGTAGTGCATGAGTTCTGTAAAACTGTTTACTTCAATGGTAAAAAGTAAAGTTTAAAAGTTTTATCATTCTCATTTCAGAAAACTTGTACTTGCATAACAAACAGAGTCTTTGAATTATGCTAAGCTACATATTTTCTAATATTAGCTAATTCTGAGTTGCCAAAATATTTTATTATATTACATACTGAGCATCTAATACAGGAGTTCCTGAACTGCTTAAATTCTGTTCATCCAACAAGGTGCCGTGCTAATCTTTAATGATGATGATGAGGATGATATGATGATATAATATTAACAATAAAAATGGCAATGAGAATAATGGCAAAAATCATCAACACAGTGAAATAGGTGTCAGTCCTATAAAATCATTATTATCAGGAACATGAATATAATACATTCTAGACTGCAATTCAAACAAGAAAAGGCAACCTCTTAAATAACAGTAATTATTTTGTTTGCAATGACTGCAATCGTAACACTCAAAATGGAAAAATCTTTAAACAAAAAGGTTAAAAGGCATCATCAACAGAGACTTTAGGATATCTTTAATTGCAGATTATTGAGAATTCCTTTTATAATATTTAGATTGTTCTTCAATCCTAAACATAGGGCCAAATATTCATACAGCTTAGACTATAAAAGAGAATAAACTTCTACCTTTCCTTGGAAGAAAACTGAGTATTTTTGACAAAGGAATAGGTTCTTTTCTTTAGCTCAACTCTTTTGATCTTGCAAGTAAAAGGATTTTCTGCACCGAGAAGATGACGCAAAATCTTAGTACTAATAATATTTTACTAGACAAATTAGTTTAGCTATTTAAGAGTCAGGTCCTCTGGGTATATAAAATAGTATCGTATTGTAATATTGATTTTTCAACTATCATATATTTTATGGCTTGTATATATTTGCTTATAATACTCTTAGAATGAAGGTATTATTACAAAGCCAAATGCTGACATCACAAGCCTGCTCTGAAGCAGAATAAAAGCTGAAGCTCTAAAGTGTCCAAGGGTGCATCAAACAGCACAAACAAGGCCACTGCTTTATCTTGATGATAACACCTTTGAGCTACGTTTGTTAAAATCTCCTGTCACTGAGCGAAGAGTAAAAAACATCTGTTCCCCCATTTTTAAGTAATCTTAATTCAAAAGGACAGCAATGTCATTCTTAGATTCTCTCACAGCCTTTTCTACTAAATCTA
This sequence comes from Thryothorus ludovicianus, assembly GCA_013397245.1. Lineage (NCBI taxonomy): Eukaryota > Metazoa > Chordata > Aves > Passeriformes > Certhiidae > Thryothorus > Thryothorus ludovicianus. The sequence goes on along the minus strand of VZTB01006905.1, from coordinate 30,502 downwards.
TATTGACCTTAAAGATTTGACTTAATGGAAGGCTACTGGAAAGCTTCTGGCTATTAAGAAATTCATAAACATTAGATTTTGAGGAAATATCTTGGAATTCCCTTTTAACATTTAAGAAACTGATTATATTCTATGACTTTGTGCAGTAGTTTGGTCTTTGCCAGAAGTCTAAGTGGATCATAGATTTGTAGAATCATTTAGGTTGGAAAAGACCTTGAAAATCATTCACCCTTTAACCCAACACTGCCAAATCTTCCACTAAACCCCAAGTGCCACATCCACATATCTTTTAAATATCTCCAGGGATGAGGACTCCATCACTTCTCTGGACAATTCCAATAACACTTGATAATACTTTGAGTAAAGCAATTTTTCCTCATATCCATTCTAAACCTCTGCAGCAATTTGTGGCCATTTCCTGCTGTTCTATCACTTGTTCCCTGGAATAATAGACTGACACTCACCCCAGTACAAATTCCTTTCAACAAATTTTAGAGAGTGATTAGCTCTTCCCTGAGCCTTCTTTTTTTCCAGGCTAAAGGACCTCAGGTCCCTCAGCCACTCCTCACAAGACTTGTACTCCAGACCCTTCACCAGCTCCACTGCCCTTCTCTGGACACACTCTGGGAGCTCAATGTCCTTCTTGCAGTGAGGGGCCCAGAACTGGACATAGGATTTGATGTGCAGCCTTACCAGAGCTGAGCACAGTGCCTATATAATCAATAGTTGCATTGCAGGATGATGAGTCACTTTGCTGCCAGATCTGGAGGGAATATAGAATACCCCCTGGACATGCACAGCTAGCAAAGAGACAGTCAGAAGCCTTTCCCCATTCACTTTCACCACTTCTAAGGTGAGATCAGTATCTAGGGGTTTTAAATCACCATGCTGTGGCACAGTGGAGGAACAGTCACTCACCCAGATGCTGGCACCAGCAACAAGCAAAAATTAGTAGCATCACATGGCAGCTGAGATAAGAAAGTCCTCTCCTCTCTGCCAAAACTAGTGGGTGGCAACAGTCAGCAGAGTCAACTCCTAACTGAAGCAACTTCCAAACCGTGCAAACTCAAAGAAATGAGCAGTGTTGGTCAACACTGCCTACCCCAGTCTGTGCAGGGTGTGAAAGAATGTCTTAGCAATGTCAGAAATCCATAGACAAGGGCATTCTTCTAATCCCCATGAACAAACCAAAGTAATTCTGATTACATGTTTCAGAAAACCAGAAAATCCAATTTCCCAAGAACATGAGAATGGAAGGAATCAATTGGGAAGTGACTGGTATATATTTTTATGGAAATTGGTGATACAGGATTAATGTGAAGATATGAATAAAAGAAAGGAAAAATTCATTATTCATTTTGAGCTGAAGCATATCTGCTGATTTTGTAGAGATAGATATATTTTCCTACAAAACAAAACAGATGTAACATCACAGAATAAGTAACACACACATAGACCGAAATAAAAAAACTATATTAAAAAGTACATGAAAATATATTTTAGAATGTATTTTATTATTGTTTCCTTCACATAAGTATCAATAGTGCTTTTTGAGTGGTCTAATAGTAAAGAGGAAATAAATAACTTACTAGATTGTCTTTAAGATAGTGTGTATGAAAGTGTAGAGATGAAAGAAAAACAACACAAAGAATATTGAATATTTTGCAATAAAAGCTCTACACACTCAGACAATTCCTCGATACATACACTGAGAGAGTATATGAAAAAGATATAATGAGGTGAAACAGAATTTATATAATAGCTGTTTACATGATAAAGAAAATTGTGTAGTAAATTAAAAAACTATTCCATGATTGTGGCAGCTCACAAATAATTTCTAGCAAGAACATAGGGATGCTTCTTGATGTTCTGGGTACATTTCAACTTTTTTTTTTTTTTTTCCTAACTTAAATTTTAGAATTTAGGATCCAGATGAGCATTGAATGAAATTAGTTCTGTGTATTGTGCATATGGGCATTATAAACCCTGATTAATCAAGGTCTATGAAGTAATGAGAGACCTACAGAGAAAGAAAACTTCAGAAATGAAATGCCGTAGATGATCAGGGTAATTTTGCACTAATGTCCAACTGCTGCTCACAATTCCTCTGTGTATCCAGCAGGGATGAAAACGATCTTACCACCTCATGTTTCTGATGAAACAGTAAAGTACTAGCTCTCATAATTTCACCTTTATCTACAGAGCAGTACACCATTGCACTAAATAGAACTTTCTTTTATTTGTCATTTTTGAGCACATGAATTTGTGAACTTGTTTTGGTGAAACCCTTTGAATCATCCTCTAATTATCTTCTCTGAAACTCTGTCTTTTTTTTAAATTAAGCATATTTCATTTCCTTGCTATTGACTTAAAAATCAAGATTTTTGTAGAAAACTGTTTGTCATTCTCACATTTTTTGCATAGTTGATGACTGAAGACTAATAATATAGCAAGGTCATTGAATGAAAAAGAGAGCAATGTTATTTGCAACCCAATATTTCACGTCAAATGCAGAAATGCCTAGAAACCTGCCCTTCAAAGCTATTTTTAAGTATTTTTGAGCAAGCTGACATAGGCTGCATGAAGTAATGAAGATTGTCTGAGACTACGAATGCAATGTATTTATTTTAGCTAGGTATAAATGCAGGACTTTTCATATAAACAAAGTGAAAATTGCTTCAGACGCAGATGAAAATCCAAACATCTACCCCTTGCTGAACTATCTTATTCAGTGTAAATATTTCCACATACAAGTGCCTTTTTTTTTCCTTATTGGTAGAATGATTCAGTATTTAAATCCACGAAGAAGGGTAGGGTACATTTATCATCAAAAAATTTCTACATTTTTTTCCCTGTAAGACTTTCTGCTGATTTTGCTACTACTAAAGCTGTTGCTGACATATACTCTGATCATTTTGTTCAAGATTTAGAGATGCTGCTGTGAGTAGGCGCAAAATGATGACCTTGATCTAGTGATCTGCAACATTACATTTTGAACTGAAAAGATGGTGAATCAAGTGGAACGAACGTGACCTAAGGAGGTTACTGATGCAGATACCAAGGAGAATATTTTGGAAAGGAAGTAGCTAGAAATAGCTATACAGAAAATTGCAGCATAGGGCAGCAGTTCATTACTCTAAGACTGCTATAAATTCTTTTAAAATTCAAAAAATCTATAATACATATAAATAAGAATTTTTTTACATTTTTTACATTTGTTTTAGTGAAAATATGTATTAAAATGTCAGAAGGATCTTCCATATGGTGATATGAAATAAAAATCAGAGAAACTTTGGGATTATTTAATTGTTCTATATGAGCAGAATTCTCTAAAACCAAGCTTTTTCCACTAATCTATATATTTTTGAGCATATCAGAAGCGACAGCTTTTCAACAGTAGTTTTAGGCAGTCTTTAATATTATGCACTTTGTTTTATAACAGTGTTATGTTTTATTACATAAAACATACATGATTATTTTAGATTTTTATGTAGCCTAAAACAAAACAAAAGTTTCTTTTGTTAATGATTTATGTCGTGCAGTATGATAGTCTACATTTGTTCATCAAGAAATTCATGCCTCTTCTTTAAAAACAGCTCTGCTCCTATCGAAAATTGTGCAAATAATGTGTTAACCAAAATGGAAGTTCTACATGTGGAAAAATGAAAGTTCTAGGGGAACTACATATTCTGTAGGAGGGGTGTGCACCCACTCGAGCTCCCACCAGTGGGGAAAAGGTGATGATGACCTGCACAAGCTGTGTATCTATGTTTGTATGTCTTTGTACATGTGTGTTTGTGACTAGAACCTTGAGGGATTTGATCAAGAAGAATGTTGAGAAATTTAAACATGTAAATTCATATCTTGCAAATGTCTAGTATTACAGTTTGTCTACTGCATGATTGATATTGATTCTAAACACATGGTTCATCTGATTGGGAGTTCATCATGTACCAAAACTAAATCAATAAGCTTCTTTGATCATGATTTGGTTAAACAATGTTTACTGAGCGCTTTGGTGCTGCAACAATACCAGTTCCCCATAATCCCCAGCCTTCTTTCATTATTTTTCATTATAAAGATAGAGATGCTCATCCACACTTCTAATCCCTTAGCTCAGTTCCTGGGAGATTAGGTTTTGCTGCAATTACTTTCCTCCAAGGAAAACCTGCTGCATAGGGTGCTATTCCTAACCTCTATGGGTAGGACCCAGATAATGTTGATTGATTCTATACACTGCTGTCTGTAGTTCAAAAACAATATAATTGTGTTTACTCGGTTTTCCAGTTCAGAATATTAAAAACAAGATGAAAGCTCCATTGAAGACAACTTGGATGTTCTTGTGCTTGACAATAGAGACTTTTGGAGCATTTCCTAGAATTTGGCAAGGTGACTTGTGCGGTGGCTGAAAGGTGCAAGATAAAACTGGAGGACTACACTGAGGGATGACACCATTTTTCAAGCCTTATCCACACTGGCTCTTGAGGGTCGTTCCAGATCTGAACTATTTACAAAACAAGATTCAGAATTTATGGTGGTTTACTCCAAAGCCAATACCAGTAGTGACAATCATTAATGAAACTTGAGTGATCAGGAAAGATCAGGGAAAAGAAACTGGCTAGTGTACAGAAAAAGATAAGGTTGCTGATAGTATAGAAGTTCTCTAAGTTATCCATCTGCTAGGCATGTGTCTTCTCTACACATCTTATACACAAAGGGTTTTTTTGGGTTTTTTTGCAGGGGAGTTTTGTATTGGTTTGGGTTTTTTTTTGGTGTGTACTTAAATAAGCTATAAGATTTACACTGAAAATGTCAGACAATACAGTAAGTTGCAGGGAAGTAATTAGGAGGAGCAGAGGGTTGTTCTTGGGATAATAATCCCCCTAACACACCTGTGATGCACAATGCTCTGTGCTGTCTGTATAATTCCATAGTTTGTACCAACAGCTGTGAATTCCAGGGCAACAGATTAAGAAGGTAAGAAGTTTGTGAGATGATAAAATTTATCTTGTGTGTGATAACTTTGACTCTTCTCTCACATTTGAAGCCATGGAGGCTTCAGAATAGGTCACTTCAAACTATAACTGAATCAGCAGTTTCAGAAGATAATGACACTGAAAAAAGTCAGAAATTTAGTGATATAAAATAAGTACTGAAAAAGTACCAGATGGTGTTAAAATATGGGTTGGGGTTTTTTTTCTATTCTGAAATGCACTGCTAAATCAAAGTACTTAAACTGCTAATTAGCCTATGAGACTGAATGTTTTGGAACATATTGAAAATCATAGGAGTGAAAAGAAGGAAGTAATCATGTTAATACTTATAAGAACTGGACGAGAAGAGAATTTTAGTGTGATTTATACATTTAATTATCTCATTACTGATTAGCCAGTGTATTTCATATTCCTCTGGTGAAGTAATTAGCCAAGCTCTACTTTTACTCTACAATTACATTAACATGTTGCAGAATCATAGAACAGTTGAGGTTGCAAGGGACCTCTGGAGGTCATCTCTTCTCTGCTCTGAGCAGTCCCAAATCTCTCAGCCGTTCTTCACAGGAGAGAGGCTCCAGTCCTTCCATCACCTGTCTGAGATGCTGTTAAAGGACTGACCAGTATTTCCAGTGAGATCTGACCAGAGTGAGGAAGATGCAAGCAATTTGAAGACTGAAAAGGGAGGGGATGTTTAAGGGATATTTAAACCTAAAATAGTGGTATTTTGCCCATCTTTTCTTCCTGTAACTACTCATGAAAATACTGTTTCCTTATTCTTGACTTAGCCCCAGCTTTCAAAGAGATGCATTGCATTGTCTTGGCAGCAAGGCAAAGTGACCTCTCATGGTACCAGCAGTCGGGAGGAAATCCACTGGGAACACCTCTCACCACTGAGTGAGTATTGAGGCAAATCTTTCTCAGTGACTCCAAAAGAAACCAAAAACCAAATGAAAATAGGGAAAAATAATCCCTTCATATATTCCTCTTTAATAGCAGCATATGCTTTAAAATTCCCATGCAAGGTCTGCCAGGGAGCAGACAGTGGATGGAGAGGGTGGCTGCTCTGTACAGCTTCCTCTACTCCCTAGATCTGCTACCAGGGATCAAACCTGCATGTGCAATTTTGCTGTTTCCAAATATCTGAAAAATTGTTAGGCAGATGTTTGGGGCAAAATGATCCTAGGCACTTTTCTGTCAAGCTACTGTCCAGCTGAGTGAACCTCAAATTACAGGAGTCCTAGGGGTTGTTCCTATCAGGAACAAGAACAGGAATGGGAACAGGAAGGACTTCGTGCTTCCCCATGTTGCATGAGGTTACTTCCTGTTTCATTAATTATGGTTTCTGTCTTCAGAGTATTTTGTTGTTAGCTAAATGTATTTCTTGAAACAGTTAATTTGTTTTCTGTTTATTATTTTGTGAATCAAACTAAAAATCAGACTTTTTTAGTTTATCAAACATCTATTCAATAAAGAACTCTTGGGCTATATTAAAAAGTATGAATTTCTACAAAAGATAATACTCCCAAAATCCATTGCCTGGTTTTCTATTTTTAAAATTAGTTGATTTTTTTTTCCACCCCACAGATAAATTACATCTTTTCTGTTTAAGGAACCCATAAGGAAAAGTAAGTTTCAATACATATTTGCAATACAGGCACTGAAAATTTTACTTATTCATTCTGCATAGCCTGCCTGCCACTCACTCTGGTATTCTAATTGTCTCAAGAAAACCCACTATGATGATATCACTATGCTATCTTGTTTATTCCAACAAGAGTATACTTTTTTCTGCTGTTGTTTCATATATGCCATTATTATTTTCCTGTTGAGTCTTCCAGAAAGAAGAAAAAGGGAAAACAGAATTGTTCATTGGTACAATGTTGACCTAAAGCTAATGGAATGTAACTTGTTTATTAGTGCATTTTAGATTTAAGGTGAATTGTTTTCCATTTCCAGTGTCTTTCATTGCTAGCTAGAGAATGACAGGGAAAATGTTGGATTCTGTTAACACATATTTTTATGTTTTAAAAAAACAACCTTTAAATGGGTCAATTAAAAAAAAAGAAAATAATTCCAGAAAGTGTAAGAAAGAATAGTGAACATGGAACTGAGAATACACAAAATCATAGATTCATTTTGGTTGGAAAAGATTGCCAACCCTTAACCCAGCACAGCTGAGTCAACCACAAAACCATGTCCCTCTGTGCCGCATCTACATATCCTTCAAATACCTCCAGGGATGGAGACTCAACCACATTCTTGGGTAACCTGTTCCAACACTGGACAGCTCTTTCAGTGGAAAAAAAACCTTCCTAATATCCAATCAAAGCCTCCCCAGTGAAATTTGGTGTCATTTTCTCTCGTTGTATTGCTTGTTAGTAGGGAAAAGACATCAACTCCCACCTCGCTACAGCCTCCTTTCAGGTAGTGGCACAGAGAGATAATGCCTTGCCAGAGCCTCCTTTTCTTCAGCCTAAACAACCCCAGTACCCTTCACTGCTCCTTCACATCCATCTCAGTAAAATTACCCACTTCTGACACTTGAAAACACTGCAGTTGTTTGGCTGAGATAGAACTTCTACTTAAATAGAGCAGATAAGACCACAGAGAAAACTGTAGGTATCTAAATAAAAAGTGGTATACAGACAGCTGCTTGGAATGTCAGAGGCACCATTTATTTTGGCTTATTGTCCTCCTGAGGTATTTTAAGGCTATGACTACATGATTCTTTAAGATAACAAACGCCCTCATGGAAAACACAGGTGAAAACAAATTAGCACTAAAGGCAGAAGAAACTCATACAGAGCAGTGGTAATGACATGTATGTGATGTTATCAATTCAAAGAGTAGGATTGCATGAAGGACCATCAGGTTCTCACTTCTCAGTTCTTTTGTGAACATTTATTTATGCAATGGGTAACAGCAGCATTGTTTATGTTCCTGTTTGACAGGGACTGCTCCTGGATTCAGACCAGGACAGATATATACACATACATAAGTGTACTTACAACATAAGCATACTTATGTAAAACTTTTCAAAAAGCACATAAGAAAGAAATATTCCGTAATAAACATTTTGGACTTTTCTTTATTTTCAAGAAAAATACTTTATCTTCTTAAGTAGATTTTGCTTTTTGTGTATTAAACAAATACAGAAAAGCACCCACATTCAGAAAATTAAACACAGTTACTGTACTTTATATATTTCCAAAGAAAATGTAAGTAAGATGAAGCCAAGATGTTTACTCAAGATAGTTTTGTGCATCAAATGGATAGATAATGAATGCTGTCAAATGCTTGATGTATGTGAAGACAAAGTGGTTTGTAGCAATTTTTACAACTTGCAAAATGTCATATAACAATCTTGATAGCTTCACTTTCTTCTTTTATTTTTTAACAAATTCCCACTAAGCTGAAGAAGAACTGAAGAGGCAGATTCAAGTAACAGACAACTCAGACACATACCTCAAGAAGCTTGAATAATTACCTAAGAGGAAAAACATGATCTTTCCCTATTTTTACCTTTTTTTTTTTTTACAATATTTACAGTAGGTTTTTCAATATTTCTTTCAGTATTTAAAAAAATATGCCTATATGAGAACGAAAAATATAAAATTAAAATAAATAAAGTTTAAATGAAATCTGCTTTGAGAAATGTCTTGCTAGAAACAAAATTAAAAAAAACCCAAAAGACAAATTAAAAACTAAAAAAGCCAGAGAAACAAGGACGTCCCCAGAATTCACTGGAACAAGAGTAACTTCATGTAGCTATGCTAGATGGCATTCTTGTGAAATAATTATATACATATATATGTAATGGATCACATTTGCTAAACCATATTTGTGAAGCAAAAAGGATCATTGCAATGATTTAAAATACATTAAAGAAAAGGAAAAATATGTAACATGGGTGTTATAAGGAAGAATGACTGGAGGCCTCAATTTCATATTTCAAAAGGTTTGGTTTTTTTAATATATCTGTGGCAATAGCAAAGATTTTTCTAAAAAGTATCAATACAACAATAAAAGAACTTTTATTATTGCTTGATACAGCTTAATGATGAGCCTTACCTGTTTACCACCAGAGCACTTTTTGCAGCAGGTTTTATATCTAGTCATAAGATTAATGAAAAACACACATTTAACATCAGTGCTTCAGTAAATTGACTATTTCATCACTTTTTAAAACGACCTGCCACATTTTTATGGAAGAGCTTATTGTTCATGCATCTTTTCATTTCTTTTTCCTTTGTATTTACTTAAAGACTAGGATTCAGTAAAGAAATCACTAATCTAGGACTTCTAGGAGCTAGTCTAGGGCTATTCCAAAAGTAATATATACCAGTGGTTTTGGATCACAGTTGCTGTAACACCTTGGTTTGTTTTTTTTTTCTGCAAGTTCTCCTTGTCCCTTATTATTCTAACTGCTACCTAATGAGACAGACTAGAACACCTCAGGAGAATTTAATCATCATTCTGACATCACTACAATACTGCTTGATTATTGATACCAACCTCCTCTTGCTGCATATTTTTCTGCTCATAATTTTCCATAGGACCATCTAACCTAAACCATGTACATCATATTCTACCACTTGGCTTCTGCTCTATATTTGGGATTCCAGGATGGCTGCAGGAAGTCAGTGCTTAATCATTCCTAAAAATTGTTGTATGTCCACTGCTTGCAATTACTGATTTATTTCAGTCTATCATCCTCCTCTATATGCAGACTTCTGTATACTATTGGATGCCTAAATACTGCTAATCCAAATTAGAGAAGGCAGGGTGATGATATTAATGGATAAAGTGAATGGAATATTGTCAGCAGCACACACTCACAATCTATTGATCCATCCCATTCCATTAATTCAGACATACTGAGAAAATGTGTTTCTTATATGTGCTTTTAAAATCAAATTAATAAATAAGCAAAGGTGTGTGGAAACAGAGACTTAAATTCTTTTAGTTTGTCTAGGAAAGTAAAATTACAAATTTATCCAACTTTGATGCTTTCTTCTCTATCCATTTAGTACTATGCAGCATTAATTTCTCACATCAGGCAAAATTCCAGTTGCTCTTTGCTGGAGTTTAATTATCACTTCATTTTTATGGAAAGGAAGATAATTATAGAAGAGATTTCAAAACAAACTTAGTATGCAAGGCTACTTTTTATGTGATGAGCCATATAACCTTCAAATGCTTTCATAATATTTGCATTTAGCCACTATTTTATATGCTAGTTAATAAATTGCTAATTTGTCTAGCTCGTCCAATTATTTTCAACGGTTTCACATTTGGTAGCAAACATCAGGAAGTATTAAAAATACATCATTGTGAATTGCAACCATCCATATCAGCCTTTCAGTGAAGAAAGCTGTGGGGGAAAAAATAAATTACTAATTACTGAAGAGACATAATCCAGTATCAGCATCGTGCCCCAGCCCAGGCTTGCTTTATGAACTCAGTGACTCTTCAAAGCAGGCAAACAGCACTCAGGTCTCCTGAATGGACGTGTGGAAACAAGACTCACTGGGCTTAAAAGCTAGTCAGGAGCACAGCAGGATCACAAGAGGGATGAGCTGAACAGATGCAAGCTGAGACAGCACAGCTGCAGAGCCCAGGTTATTGGGAATACATATTGCATCAGCTGTAACACAGACTCCTGCTATGCAGATGCTCCTCTGGCATACCGAGCCCACTCTCAATGCAGTTTCTATCGGCTGTAGCTCTCTGACTGTCCTGGTACTTTTCAGGCAGAGATTGCATCAACAGAGGGCTGAACCTCTGTTGCTCTGTGTTTTCTCCTGCTGCTACAGAAATGAACTGCTTCTGCCTGACCTGAATCTGCAAAATATGTGTGTTGATGTGGCAATGGTGCTATGCCTCATGCTGTCATCCTAAATATTTTGGTATTTTCACTGATGAACAGATATTAATTCTAAATGAGAATAAATACAGCTGCATCTAAATTGCATTTATTATTGGGTCATTTCCTACCTGAATGCTTGTGTTTACTGTAATTTGTCCTGAGTAAGAGGAAATTTGTATTTTATCATACAAAGACAATGATCTGTGCACATCCATTCCTAACATTTAGCTACACAATTGTTTATAAATGTTAAAAGGACAAAAAAAATCTGCATCTACTTTAAGAATATATAAATATATATATATTGGTTCTTTCATCAACAATTCCTTATTGTCATAGAATCATTGAACAGTTTGTGTTTGAAGGGACCTTCATACACAAAAGATCATCTAAGTCCAACCCTTGAGCCACAATATGGGATACTTTTCACTAGACCACATACATTGCTTAAAGCTTTATCCAGCCCAGCCTTGAACACTTCCAGGCATGGGACAACTTCTCTGGGCAACATGTGCCAGTGTCTCACCACCACCACCCACAGCAATGAATTACTTCCTAATATCTGTTCTAATCCTATGACCTCAGTTTAAAGTCATTATCCCTGTCCTATGACTAAATGTCCTTGTAAAAACTCTGTCTCCAGCTTTCTTGTTGGCCCCTTAAGATATTGGAAGGTGTATTATTATAAGGTCTCCCTGGAGGCTTTTTTTTTCTCTCTGCTGAACATTCCTATCTCTCAGTCTGCCATCATTGGAGAGGTGCTCCAGCCCTCTGATCAATTTTGTGGCCCTCCTCTAGATTCGCTCCAGAAGTTCCGTGTCATTATGGGATCCCAGACGTGGATGCAATGCTCCATGTGAGGCCTCAAGAAAGTGGGGTCAAAAGGCAGGATCACAGAGTCACAAAGTCACAGAATAAGCTGAGTTTGAAGGGTCACGCAAGAATCATCAAGTCCAACTCCTGGCCCTGCACAGGACATTCCCTAGAGTCACACCTGAGAGCATTTTCCAAACTCTTTTTGAGCTCAGAGAGACTTTGTGCTGTGACTACTTCCCTGGGGAGCCTCTCCCAGTGCCCAATCACCCTCTTGGTGAAGAACCTTGTCCTGATATCTGATCTAAACCTCCCCTGACACAGCTTCATTCCATTAGCGTGAAGTTGCCTCAACTTGCTTGTCATACTTCTCTTGATGCCACCCATTTATTTTTCACACAGATACAGATGTCATACATTCTAATCACTGGTATAACTGGATGAGAAAAACATGCCATGGCACTTTGCAAACAATATTGCCACAGCTATTTAGTAAAACAACTGCAATAACAGCACCTAGACACAGAGTTGTGAAATGCTAAAGATATAATTTTGTACTATACTTTTTAAGAGCACAGTTTATTATATACTAGAACTAGTGTTTCTGAAGGTATAGTCTTCAGTCTGAATACAGACATGAAAATTTAAATGCTGTGGAACTGTTAGTGAATGTCACCAAAAAAATAATAAAGCCTTTTTGAATATATAGGCTTGTAATATAGCTAGCTTTTAGTTCACCTATTTTATTTCATTCCATTCAAGAAATCAGTGGATTAAACTTACCAGAAATGAAAGCACAACCTATTATCATAACTCTTATTCCAAAAAAATAACAACAAAATGCTTTAATAAAATTTCCATTTCTTCCTACTTCACAGAAAAACAGGGGTAATTTTGCCTTCCTTTATCTGTTGACAAACTAGCAATTTAGTTGAAGCTAGTTATCTTTTTTTCTCTAGAAGATTTAAAAATATCTGCATTGAAAGACCCATGAATCATCCATAATATTTTAGACAATTACTTAAGGATCAAATACACTGCATATCAAAATGCCTTTTATCATAGGTTAAAAAAACTGAGCGAAGTATTTGACTTATAATGAAAAAACAAATTCTAGAAATCTATAATTAAGGTATATTGCTATCATTCTAGTTTTATTGTTAATTTCTTTCTGAAAATGATACTAATTTTGAACAAAGAATGAAGTCAAAATTCATTTGTTGTTCTTTCTCTAACTATATTAGGCTTTTCCTTAAATATCAGTAGATTTTTATTGGACAAAAATCTTGGCAAAATTTCTTGACTGATTTAGACATCTCCCCATCAATCTTGGAGTAAAAAGCTATTTCACCATTTTCTGATAAAGAAAATATGAAGTATAATTCATAAAGCAACAAATATCCTATAGTACCTTTGTTGTTATCCATTCCTCCAACAGCATAAAGTGTTCCAACTGTAGATTTTCTAGGCTTAGTTCTTGGGCTTTGCATGAGGGTTCTTCTTTCTGGTAAAAGATGATATTTCATGGCTTCCAGAATAAGCTTCTGGCATTCTAGATCATCCTTAAAAAGTGCATGGTTTTCCAGGTCAGCCAATATCTGTGAATGACAGTAAGTGAATAAAAAGTCCTAGAAATTCCTAGAAAAGCAATACCATGCAATGACAGACAAATACCAATGGATGTCACAAATAAATTTCTTCATTCTAGAATACACGGTTTTGCAGGTCTATTTTTTCTTGGAACACAGTGAGAAAATTAAATAGTTAATTGATTTTTACAGGATTTTAAAAATCAGTGTCAGTGTTTCGACAGCCCTTAGGACTACAATCTTACTAATCTTTTACTGAGGCTTTGAAAAAAACTAAATATTCTCTGGTAGGCTGACTTATTTTTAATGGTTTCCAGCACAACACTGAAAGAACCCAGAAGGTATCTCTTTGCAAGAATATCCCCTTTTTTATAAAATCAGACCAAAACAATGTCCCACCCCAAAACCAACAGTGCTCACTGCATACAGGTAAAAGAATATTCTATTATGTTTCCAAAGAAGAAGGCTGCAAGTTGTAAATATTGTGTTTGATTCACTTGCCTGTATATACATATCTACCAGCTTTTGAGATGTAAATCTTCAAGATCCCACTGAATAATGAAATCTGGGTTAACCTCACAATAACCTAGCTCTGAGCAGGAGTTGGACTATAGAACTCCTGAATGGTTCTTTGATTCTGTGATCTCACTGATGTCAGGCCAGAAGAGTGCAACACTCATGCAGATTTTGTGCCATATCTGCCAGACCCATGTAGGTATCTCAGATAACCTAAGGCATCCAAATTAGAGTAAGATTTAATTGCATATAACAGCATAACTGTACAGTACAGTAAATTTCTAGATATCAAAGAACATTTATCTGGGAGATCAAATAATATTCAGAGAAGCAGCTAAAGTCCAGGAAGCAGGAGAATTTCATTCCTGGAGTCTGAGGATGTCTTCCCACAGACATATATACACAAACATATGGAAATTGTTTTGCAGTTAGCAAAAGAAAGGAAGCTAGGTTGCTTTTAAGAACTCTTAGCTATTTCATCTGTACTTCAATGGCTGCACGGAAGCTTGAATGTCATTTGTCAATCTGCCAGCCTTTGGCAGATAACACGTTTTCTGTGACATCTAAAATATTAACAGCTGGCACATGTAGACCGTTGTTGTCTGCTTCTGATTTTAGGCATCAGTCATGAAATGAGTCTATGATTGAAAGAAAGGCAGCATGTGTTGCAGCCCTCAGTATCAACACAGGCTGGGGGATGAACAGATCAAGACCAGCCTGGCACAGAAGGGTTTGGGGGTGCTGGTGGGTGAGAGGCTGGACATGATCCAGCCATGAGCACTCCCAAACTCCAAACATGTCCTGGGCTGCATCCAGAGCAGTGTGGGCAGCAGGGGAGGGAGGGGATTCTGCCCCTCTGCTCTGCTCTGGTGAGACCCCACCTGCAGGGCTGCACCCAGCTCTGGGGACCCAGCACAGCAAGGACAGGGACCTGTGAGAGCAAGTCCAGGGGAGGGACCCCAAAATGATCAGAGGGCTGGAGCACCTCTCCTAGGAGGAAAGACTGAGAGAAGTGGGATTGTTCAGCCTGGAAAAGAGAAGGCTTTGGAGTGACCTAATTGCAGCCTTCTAAAACCCCAAGAGAATTGATAGGAATGATGGGGCAAGACTATTTACAAGAGCATGACTAGTGGGAATGGTTTTAAATAGAAGGAGAGTATGTTTTAATTAGATATAAGGAGAAATTATTTTACTATAAGGGTGATGAGGCACTGGAGCAGATTGTCTAGAGAAATTATGGATAACCCAACCCTGGAAGTGTTCAAGGCCAGGCTGAATGGGGTTTTGAACTGCCTGATCTAGTGGAAGATGCATCTGGTTTTGGTAAGGATGTTGGAATGAGATGACCTTCATGGTTCCTGACAACCCAAACCACAATATGGTTCTATGGTTCTATGATTCTATGATAAAGGTTTCTGTGTATTTGTGTGTGCCTGTTCTGGTTATTCAAGTAATGTTACTAAAAAAGAATATTAAAAGTATGCTTATAAACAGGGGTGCTAGGCATATTTCATAACACTAGGTTAATTTTTATCTCATAATCTTAAGATTTTTCATATATTCTTTTTGTGATTTTTTTCCTTTACAATGTTCAGCACACTGCTCAGTAGATTAGAAGATCAAAGATCTGAAAACAAATCATTTAGGCAGGATGATTGCAAAATGATTTAGCACACATTCAGGACTACAGAACCAGAGTACTCTGACAACATTAACTAAACAGAATACAGGCACAAGAGAGCAAAGAAATCAAATTACCAGTTTTCTCTGCACAAATTTGAGCTAATATTAAGTTACATAGACTTTCTAATGCTTAATGGAATTAATGAAATTGATGACAAAGGTTTTTTATGGCAAGCTTATTGGATCAGTAAGGATCAAAGTCCAACAATAATATTGGTGATTTCTTTTCAGACCACTACTCCTTTACCCAGAAATGCTTAGGCTTTTAAAGAAAATATTTATCTTCTAAATCCTTCAACTGAGTGGCAAGGTATTTCAAATAAAGAAGAAATAATTGGCAAACACTGCTCTGTCCCAAAATTCTGAGACTTAATTCACCAACCACTAATAAAAGCTGAATCTCTTTTTCTTTCAAGTTAGAAATTCACCTTAAAAATGAAAAAAAAATGGAAAAAATAATGGGAAAAATATAAATAAACATTTTAAAGAGGACAGGAGCATTTGTTCATATCCCTTAAAAAAATAAATTATTCATTCCCCCTATTAACTTTTTTTAGAACATGGGCTAACATGTGATAAACACTGTATTTCTGAATCTCCTATAGGCTCAAAGTTGTGAATAACAAAAAAAAAGTAATTTAAATTGAAGCCACTATTAAGAAACCAGAAGTTATATAAAGCTGTTTCATGTTGTCTAAATTTCACTAATCTGCTTCAAAGTTTTCCTACTCCATAGTTATCTTTCCTGATTATGTCAAAACAATCAATATATTTTTATTAAATCAGGATGCATTTGATCAGGAAATTCAGTTAATAAGGATGTTTCCCTGGAAACCATGTTATGTTCAGCTTGTTCTTCCATGTCTATGACATACTTCATTAAGAGAGAATTGTATCTAATATTAAATGAATATTGCTGGGCTTTGTAACGTGGAAATTCACAGAGCTGTATCTTCTCAAAAGACTACAATATCACTGCTATGCCAGCATAGTTAACTTTACCATTGCTAGAACTTCTCAGACTAGCAATACCCTGAGAATTTATTGTCACTTTGTGTCACCACGTTTCTAATTTTTCCCAGTTAAACCCCCCCCAAAAGTCCTTTCTTAGATGTGCTTCCAAATGACTTCCAGCACCATGCTTCAGAGGGTAGGCATGTTTCAACTCGGTGAAGCACATTCAAGATCTGGAGTGTAAAGCACTCAAGTACTGCCAAAATGAAAGTCAAGGCTAATGAGAAAAAAGGAGTAGTTGGGTACTGGTTCAGTGACCGACAGTGGGTGCCTCACAGGACGGCACTGATTGCTGCCTGTCTTGCTCTTGCCCTCGTCTCCCTCCTTCCTTCATTGATGAGCAGCTCTGCATTTGCTGCTTCATGACAGATCTCTCCCAGCCTCCCTGTTATCCCAGTAATTTGCAGCTATGATTGTGGGGACAATCACATTGAATATGTGATTTCAATGACATTAAGCAAAGTCACACATATTCTACATAAACAGTTATCTGAGAGATGGAGTCAGGCCCTTTCTACCCTGTGCTATCCAGGATGAAATTCAGCCACTACTAGGGAAAAAGGGGATACTACCTGCCTGGAAAGATCACTCCGTTACTCCACTCCTAGAAGAGACTACAAGGCAATGGAAGAAGCAAAGACCTGCTTTACCAAAGATTTCATAGTGACCTTATACTTCTGAAGAGGCACAGAACACCCCCATGTTATTTAGACAGAGCTTTCTATCTTATAAAAAGTGCAAGGTATGACAATATTCATTAACCTCAAACTCCACCTTGATTGTGCCTCAGACACAGTAATTATCCAAAAGGGGAGATGATGAAACAACACTGGATTCCTACTACTAAAAAGAAAAAACATGGATTTTTCCTCCAGGACAGATATCAGGGCTCTGAATGTCAACAAAGTAAGAAAGTACTTCCTGAATGCCAAAATTAAATCCTAAATACATGCAAAGGTTTTAATCTGTAATCCAAGAGATAGATGTTTCTAAAAGGATAACATCATTCCAAACTTTGCATTATGTGGTCTGTATCTGCCCATGAGTGTTTATTATGATTTAGAATCTTAAACAGTCCTTAATAGCATACAATTAGTCTGTACATCACTGATTAGGATTAAATTTCATACCCAAAACCATTAATTTTTCACAGGCAGAAAGCAACTTCCAGTTCTCTAAAAATTATCCCAGTATCTAGATGCATTCTCCCTCTGGAAAGCCCTAAAGAATTCTGTGCCCTTATAAACTTATATGTCAATGTCATAGAGAACAGAGGATTAGAATTATCTTAATAGTATTAATTATTATAATAGAAGAACAAAAAGTTAAAAGTCCTTTAAATGCATTGTGAATAAATGAAATGTGGATTTTCATGGCACATTTCATTTAAAAAGTCCACAAGTTTCTTCCTTGATCCAAAATATATCCCAAGTCACTTGACAGCATTGAGTCAGAGAATCACATTACCATATGAAACAAAAATCTGAAGAATTAATTACCTAAAGTTTGAATTTTGAATGTTTTTCAAGAGAGAAGTTTGATTAGCCATCATTGTCCTTTTATGAGTCTTCCATGTACAGATTTGTTACAGCTGGTTACTGTTGATGATCACAGTAATGCTGCTACCAGGAAAGAATAGACTTCTGAACTGTAAGGTCATGATTGTTCTTTGTATAGATTAAAATGAAAAGCAAATAAAGGGTTTATATGAGTTTCTGTAAAAAATAAAAATACTGCTTTGAAACTTTCGACAAAAATCGTTCTCAGTATACTTTCAAAGTCTTACCATGTTCAAGCTGCTCTAGTTAGGAAATGCTGTGTTTCTATGGACAAAGCTCCAATTTCAAGAATTTTTCATCTGTCTAAAGCTGGTAGGGGTCATGATACCTACATCAAAATATTGTCATATGAATAAAAGTATTTCTATTTATTAATGTGATGAAAGGAATAAATTGTTTGAAATTTTGTATTTTCTGACCATGAGACAGTTGAAGGAAATGCCTGTAATACTATTGCAACTGCAAATGTCAACCTAATTAATTTCTATGCAGATTGCACTTTATATAAATATACCCATTTTAAGAAATATCAGTCAGGCTATTCATGTTTCACTGAAAATATGAAAGAAAAAAAAGTCCCCCAAGAAGTGTTACTTCTCTTAGTATAAAGATTATTGTTTAATGTATTTAAACATCTTTGTTAAAAACCTTTGAACTTATGGGATAGGCATAATAGTAACCTAAGTAATTTAATTTTTTTTAGGGTTTTTGTTTCATTGTCAAACATTGGAAGAGATTTCCTTGTTTCTGCCATTTCAGTTGAAAATTAAGAGCACATTTCCTTACCAATTTGCTGGTCTTGGCTGGGATGCTGGGATAGAGTTCTATTTCCTCATCCCTGGTAAATGAAAAAGTTTTGGATTTGTGCTGAAAACAGTGTTGATAACACAGGGACGCTTTTGCTAATGATGAACAGGGCTGACTCAGGATGAAGGTCTTTTCTGCCTCTCACCCCACACCACGCACAAGAAATTGGGAGGTGACACAGCTGACTCCAACTGACCAAAGGCATATTCCAGATCATATATGGGGTTTCATGCTCAGCATAATAATCTAGGGGAAGAAGCAAGAATGATGGGACATTGGGAGTGGTGGCGTCTGTGTTTCCAAATCACTGTTGCCTGTAATGGAGACCTGCTTTCCTGGAGATGGCTGAACACCTGCTTGGTGTAAAATTCCTTGCACTACTCATGCACACCACTTTTACTTCAACTGTCTTAAGCTGTGTTTACCTCAAAACATGAGTTGATTCACTTTTATTCTTTAGATTTTCTTCCCCATCCCATCATGGGTGAGGAGTGAGCAAACAGCTGTGTGAGGCTGAGTTGCTGGCTGGGGTAAAACCACAACACAGAGTTTTTCCTATCTTAAACATCCATACTGCATATTGCTTCCAAACTACATACTTTTTTGTGTGAAGGTGCTTACATGCTTGTAAAAGTGGATAAAATTATATCAGAATCCAAAATTATCCAATACTATGGATTAGTTCTAAATTAACTTTCTTCCTTCTCTCATGGAAAAAAATGAAAGATAATTATGAAATTAATCCCAGGTACTGGGGAATAGAATGAAACTATGGTTTGCTTCTTTCAATATCACTTCAATTTTTGCTATTACAATATTAAGTAAATACTCTGCTTAACATTTATTCTTGAAAAGATTTTAGTAAGAAATGATTATGGTTTTCTTGACAATGCAAGGTATTGATTTACGTGCTTACATTAGAAATTTAAGTGGTGTCCAGTAGTAATATTATTAACTATTCAGAAAAATAGAGTAAAAAAAAGTAAATAAAACTAAAATCACCAAGATATATCAATTGTCAATAATATTTTCAAATAAGGAAAAATACACAAATCTCATTTTTATACATACTATATTAAATATTCATGAAAAAATCCTAAAAGAACAGGAATGAGAAGAGCAGCATGTTTGCACTGCTTGTGTGAGAAAATGTTTGGGAATATTTATTAAGCATACATTATCACAATGTTTAAGAATTATACTCAGAGAACAATAATAAATTTAAAAAAAAAAATAAGTTCAGAATAAAATTTTGAAGAGTCATAATAAAAAGGCATCAGAAATTATGGATGAATTTAAAATTTATGACAGTTTTGTACACAAAAAACCCCATAGTTTTTCATAATAGAAGGAACAACATCAAGAATTGTGTAATTATGAATTTACTGCAAATGTTTTTACCACTTAACTCTTTCTTTTAAATTGTAATATCTTGAAAGTAAAATGTAAAGCNTCTGCAAACTCATACTTGCAGTCCCAGTCCAGCAGGAAATAACCAGCAGTCAGAGTCTGCAGCTGGACCCTACAGTAGGAGCTTGCTGGAATCAGAGTCAGGAGCTGTAAAGAAGAATAAACCAGGACCCTTTTCACGTTGTTAAATGAGAGCCTGTGCCTTAGTTCATTTCTATCCCTTATGAGAGGTCAGTTGTAACAATTTTCTGCTAATTTGGCACTCTGAGGTATTATCAATAGTGTCATTTATTATACAGATCCTGATTTGTAAGTAGATTTTATATAATGAAAATGAAAACACAAACATTTCTTCAGTCTCCCCTTTAGGTTTAAAACAATGCAAAACTATAAGTATTAACTATTTTGGAGACTTCTTAAAATAGGGAACACAAGGTCTCAAACTGATCCTGTATGTAGCTGAATTTCTAAATCCCATTTTATCCATATAAACCTTTACAATATTACTAAAAGACCTTCTTGTTTTTTTAGGAATTGAATGTATTGAGCTAAATCAAATATACTCACTTGCTCACTGCTTTACTCACTTGACTTGTAATCAGGAGCCTTATATAGGTTTTTTTTAACAGCTTTTTCTAATTTGTTTTGAGGTTTTGCTAGCTTTTAAAACAATCATTTCAATATTTGATTTTAGAAATAAAGTAATGAAAAATATCTGTGATTAATAGTACCTTCATTTCAGCATATCTCATTTTGTTTTCTACCATCGTTTTTCAGCTCATTGGACATTCTGGATCTTTTCTTCCTTATTCATGTTTAATTAATGATTTCAGATTTCCAGGCATTTTTCTGTAGTAAGACAAATATTCTGTATATGAAATTCAATATTTGTGTTGCTTATGGACTAAATTGTTCATGATGTGTTAGTCAGGCCAGCTGCTGAAACAACTCAGGAAGAAAGACTATACTAAATCCCTCAGATATTTGTGTTCTCGAAGATTTTCTCCTCATCAATAAGATGCAGCAGACTTAAGAATCTTTAAGAAACTCTGGACTAGTTCTTTCTTGAAACATCTAGCTAATCACTTCTATAATAAATAATCTATGTTAGGATTTACTGCTTAGACACCACAAACTTTCATTAGTCTGACTGCAAGTCTGTGATCTCTGTAAGCATGCAGGTGATAATATATTGCAAACAGATGAGTCACATAGCAGTAATAATGATTAGTCTCAGACAGCAATTTTGGAAAAAAATCTAATTGTGTTTTCTGTCTGAAATTTGAATTCTGGCATCTACTAAGCTTGCATTTTTGATGACCATAGCCACTGGCAGAGGAATTGTGTTCAGTATTTAATTGATTTGTAATTCCTTTTCCCCAACACATTAAAAATTATTTCATATGCAGAAGAAATTTTAAACTGGCTTTCTACCCTTCAGTTATAACCAAGTCCTCCCTATCTGTTCCCCTTATGAGGGTACAAAATTCAAACAAAAAGATGACTACAGCATAGTTGAAGATTATTTTCCTTAATTTATTGTTAGATTACCCTAAAAAAATTATTAGACAATCAACTATGTAAATTTGATACAGAAATAAAGAAACTGACTTCCCCCCCTTCCTCTTGAATAAACTAAGCAATGGAATTGGAACATTCATTGGTAGCATCTGTGGCAAGTAATTCAACTGTGGTACTGAAATCACTTTCACAACATTAACTCTTCTCCAAAGCTTATGATTTAACAAACTCATTCATTTTAATCTTCAGTATTACTTTCTATGAGTAAACCTATATTATCTTTTATGACACTGTTAAAATTTTAACTTAATTTGTAAATATGCCCATGCTTTTTTGGCACACATACCGTCTTTTGTTGAATCCCTTATACAATCTGATCTGTCTTTGAAACTGGTACTAATTTGACCAATTGACTTATCAAATTGATGTATTATTGATTCAAATGTTATTCAGTTTAGGAAAAGAGAAATTGCTTTAAACCCTCAGACCCCAGCTTCTGCCTCCAGTGACATATTTCACAACAATTTAATCAATCTATATATTTTACAGAGAGGCTGAAATAAGGAGGGCAAAAATCTAAGATGCAAGCTTACTATACAATTCTACTGATGTGCAGATCTACATTTTACTTCATCATGGTAGGGTCATTATGCAGAAAATGAAGAAAACTATCTTTATCTAGAAATTTAATATTTACTATAAGAAGCAATTTATCTTGAATTAAAGTTAGGTAAGATCAATGTCTTGTAGAGTACTTGGTCCTTTTTCTTCTCTACTCCTTGAGGAAAAAAATTAATTCTGAGAACTATGTATATTTTGCCATAGTATTAAAATACTATGCAAGAAATGAGAAAATGTCAAATTGCATTCAAAAGGTCAAATTGAATTCAAGAGACAGTGAAACAAAAACTTCATAAAACCCTAATTGCATTTAAAAAAAAGAGAAAATATAAAAAAATACTCCAACACTAGAAGCAGCAAAAAGGTTGGCCTTTGACAAAATGTTGGCTGTTCTCCTTTTGTTTGAAGACAAATGTCTTCATTTGAAGTTCTTCTGAATAAAATTGTTTATTTTTTCTTCTGAAAATGATTAGTAGATGAAGTAAAAGCATGACATGCTAATAGCCCGTTTTTTTTTTTTACTGTAGTTACCTCAACTGCAGTTAGCTGTAGTCTACCAAAATTGATGTAATTTTTATAAAACTCTTATACGAGAATAAGTACAAAAAAAGGGGAACATAAAAGAAGCATTTTTTCCCATAAATAATGTTCTCCTGATTCAAATATGACCTTCACTCTTAGAAGCATGACAAAAGATGGATCAGAAAGGGAAGTATATTTGAGTACCTTTTCCAGATAATACATTTCATGTTTATATTTTGCGAATGCTGAATATGAAGAATTCTTTTAAGACATACACAATCTCTGAAATGTTGATGACTCAACTAGAAAAGAAAATGTGCCTTTTGTGCTTGTCTATTATGCTAAATCAATCTAAGGAACAAGGAAGCATTGTCCTAACTACGTTCGATGAGTTATGTTTGCATGAGCTCTGGCAGCATGATTTACAGAATAGCAACAACTAGCAGCAAAACTTGTCTCAGTTCACGAGCCTTTCATAGAACTTCCTTTCTCCTGTCCTGTTGTGGAGGGCTGAGTGGCATCCAGCCAGAGGCAACCCACAACAATATGATTGTTAATCTG
Organism: Thryothorus ludovicianus; assembly: GCA_013397245.1. NCBI lineage: Eukaryota > Metazoa > Chordata > Aves > Passeriformes > Certhiidae > Thryothorus > Thryothorus ludovicianus. The sequence continues at coordinate 7,023 of VZTB01006905.1, read as the reverse complement.
ACTGTCAGGAAGAGAGAGAAACAACCTGCCAAAAAATGACTACAGATCATATGACCTTGTAAAAACATAAGCAACAGGCAAAATATGTCTTCTCAAAACTGAAGCCACCATTTTATGTTTCTGTAACTGTATTATGAATGTAACTCATTTAAGTATGGTGCTATTTCAAAGGTCAAGGAAAGATATCCCCTTATTTATATGACCAGAGCTTCTGATTTGACAGTTAATATACTCTAATTTATCCATAAATATATTTTCACATGGATACGGTCTATACATTCTAGGGGGGACACATATGAACCATACATTCTCCCAAGTGTTTCACATAAAATGAAAAGACTAAGCAACAGATGTATTTTTAGAAAACTATTGTTCTAAATATTTCATAACACAGAATAAATTAAAGTGGGGCAAGTTCTGTATTTTTATGATCATGTGATTTAATTAGTGAAAATCCAGTCTTCCATTAAATAACTTTACAACAAAATATTTAGTAGCAAACCATATGCTCAGTAAATCATGAGAAACAAGAAAAAGTCAGGTAAGTTGCCTGTGTGTTGGATAAAGAAATAGTATTATAGAATTATATTGTCACACTCTTGTGGCAGCTTTAAAGCATTTACTGAAACTTTACTGATAATAAATTGTATTTGGACGCATAACTGTGTT
>VZTB01006903.1:147208-165224 GCA_013397245.1 Thryothorus ludovicianus | reverse complement strand
TTTATTTCTCTTTATCCTACTCTAACTTTTGATTGCCAGTTAATTAACTTCCCCCAGCTGAGTATGTTTTGCCTATGACAGTCATTGTTAAGTGGCACTGCCTTGTTCTTGTCTTGACACATGAGCCTTTTGTTATATTTTCTCTCTCCTGTCCAGCTGCAGAGCAGAAGTGATAGAAAGGGTTTGGCAGCCTTAGGCATCCAGCAGGGATACCCCGCCTCAGCACTCTGCAGCACTTACAAAGGATGAGAATGGATAGTCTATAAAAACCATTTTCCAGTGTATTAAATCAGGGCTGGATGCAAAACTGCCTGTTTGAGACAGTAAATGGAAAGTATCTGTACCTTGTGCTGCATCTTCCAGTCACTGTGAAGCTCCACACCTACCATCACTGCTAAAGATAATGTTAGTCTGGCAGCCTGTGAGTTTAGCACACAAGAGTTGGACCATGAAGTCAAAAAGTTGCTTTTCACATCCAATTTGAAAATTAGTTTGTATTGACTAAAAGTCTTGTATTGACTAAAAGACTAAAAGTAGAGTACTGGTTCTGAGTAATTATCATGCTATAAATATCTGTTTTTCAGAATTCAATTTACTCAAAGTTCTATAAAAGGGATTTAAATATGTTCATGAACACTTCAGTCTACATTTCCCAGCCAACAACAGTGAGCCTCAATACAGCTTTAGCAACATCCTCCTGCTGTGAGTGATAGAATAGCAGTATAAACATTTCACATGTCTGAATTATGTACATGTAGTAAAAGTGAAGCTGATTAATTTAGCACAACTCTCTACATTCATGTCTGTGGCAGAAGTGTCTTTTCTACATATGCAGGGTCAAACTTAGATTTTCACTTCTCTTCTTTTACAACTTATTCAGTCCATTTTAATTAATGCTCTAAATGACCTGAGCACTGAAGAGAAGTTTTGAAATTCAGAGAGGGAAAGAGAATGCAAGAGGCTTGCTGTATTTATAACAGTACATTCATGAATATCACTAAGTAGGTCACCCACCTTTTTGCATGGCAATCTAAAAATACACATTTGCTCACAAGCCTGAGCAAATAAGGACACAGCTAACATTACTGCTTCTTCCTTTACTCTAGCATTTGCCAGCACAGCAGTCCACAAACTCTGGGCATGACAAAAGCAGTACCAAATTTCTCAGATATCTCTCTCTATCAACAAAACAGAGATTTATGTGGTTAAACCAGAGAAGAAAAAGAAATAAAATCATCCCAGATGACTAAATCACAGTTTCTAGTGGGTATCTTAGTAACTGAACTCTTTATCCCCTGAAGGACTACTCAAACCATTTGCTTTCATTTTCTTGACATCCTGTCAGTGTAACATAACTGGATGTGCTGCTCTGCTTGTTATTTTCTGGGATGAAAATTACTGTCTTTGCTGAGGAATCTTAAGAGGTAATGAATAATAAGTTAGAGGAACACACCCAGCCATGTGATCTCCCAGGAAAGAACATTTGCTCTTAAGCCCACTGGCAAACCACAGAAGGCAGTGAAGATTTCAGAAGCTAGTCCACTGAGATATAGGTGGAACTATGACATATTCTCTTTATGGTCCCTTGAAAAAAGATTAATTTTTTAAAATGTTAGCACTTTTCTGAGGCTGTTTTAAGAATTGGTGCTTTTCTTTGTGCGCAAAGTAGCTGCTCAACTGTTTAATACCTTGCTACTTCTATGCTTTCATTGTCCCTGTATAAGGAGGTGGCAGTCAGTGTGGCGATATTAAAGACTTCAGGAAAAAGCAAGAATATCTGAGATATTGGCAGTACAGTGCATTAAAGCATTAGGACACCTAAACCTTCAATTCAGGCTGAGTGAGCTAGAATTTTTGGCTAAAGAAACAAATGAGCACATGTTAAATGATCTGACTCTAGCCTCTAACAGACATTAATCCACATCACAAAACCATCATGCAACTTGTAAGAGTAGTTATATTTTCTTCAAAACATAATCTAAGACTAATGAGTTCTGAGCATGGTCAGGAATTGCTGTTTCTTTTCATAAAGAGTTTGCATGATGTTTGATATTAACACCTTTTGTTCCAGACTACTAGATACTAATTTTCATTCACATACTTGTCTGTAAAAGTGGTAAGAGAATTCTAAAGGGGATTAATATGAAATGTATGTACTTTAACAGCAAATCAGAATGCTGGTAAAAAGGGTAGAGGTGCAGTCATCTAATAGCACCTTAATATTCGAGCTACAGTCTCCCAGAGGTGTTATTTGGATCTCAGAATCCTGCTAGAAGAAGATGTCTACTTTGGTTCCTCCTTACTCCCACGGGATGGTAGGTTACTGCTAACTTAACTGCACAGCTGCCCACTTACACCTTCAGTGGTAGCTCTGCTGCAAAGTTCAATAGAAAGGCGGCTGCTTAGAGTGCATTTACTCATCCATTTCCTAGTCCCTATTCTGGTAAGGGAGCAACTGAGTGAAGATCCCAGCTTCTTCCAAAGTGACAAGACCAAATAACTTCTCAAAAGATGAAAGGTGGCTGTCGCAGCACATTATGTCCCTGAAATGACAGAATAGCCCAAACAGGACTCTAGAATTTAACCATTTCCTTCTATGTAGTTCTTACTTATGAGAGAAGGACTGGGAAAAATTAGCACCTTGTTCTATAAATTTCTAAAAGCATCCCTTTTATAAAAAAATACTAATGGGGGGAAATATAACAAAACAAAGCCGAGTATAATCTTAATGGGTACTTTTTGTGTTACTACTAGGCAATTTTATTTCTTAATCCAAACTACTTTTGCCTCTCAGGAATGAAATAAAAAATCCTTCAATTAAAAATGGATACCTATATAATCAGATGCCTGAATAAAATTCCATTCCTTTATTGGTTTATAATTTATTGTTGTACAACAAATTTGAGTTTAGAAATGTATTTCTTCAGAAAAATGTGTATATTTAGCTACAGTTATTTTTAAAAGGAATGATACTATTTCTCTGAACATTAAATAACTATTTTGCATAGTTCTTTTTAAAAAATATTTTTAACACTTTTTTACAATATTTGCAAAAATACAAATTATTAAATCGAACCATTCTATTTCTTTAATATGGTACAATACAATTCCAGCCATCAGAATTTGAAGGAATGCCTACTGAAACATCACAAGAAGTGTAAAATAAACTGAGATAGCAGTTATGTTAATGCACATCTATCTAGATCAACTGAGCAGATTCATCATCACATCACTTTTTGTGCATGACATTGAATCTGACTGGATTCCTGGCTCTTTTTCCAGGAATCCACATCTGTGATGTATTAAACGATGTTCAATAATACGGAATATCCAAGACATTATTTTTTCTGTCTTCATCCCAGCCAAAGCTCTTCTGTATGTCCTCCCTATTTCATGTGTTGACGTTTGTGAATTGTCTTAAGAAATGCTGTGTCAACAGTCTCACAGAAAGTTAAAACATCACCTTTTTAATGTCTCATTGTAACTTTGTACTTGTCTGCTGCCATCTTTTTTTTTCCTTTTCTCAGAATACCAGTCAGCAAACTCCTGCCTTCAAATAGTATTAACTATTCTTACCCTACTAGTTTTGTGAGATACACAAAAAACTCTTGGCTCCAATGTCTAATCTGACGATGCTATCACCCTGAAAAGCTATTTACAGATTTTCCACTAACTCCTTCTCATAATTGTGATGCTATTCAGCATAGGAAATATACTCAATCTCTCAATTTTTAAAATCCACTGCTTCCATGTTAACCATAGTATCTTCTACCACAATGATAAAGGTGTTTGCTTTAACGAATGTTTTTTTACTTGCTCCATGTGTACTTCATTAATGTTTATTTTACCTACCTAAAGTCATTCTCCCTATCTGAGGGATGACCTTTCTTTCACATATGTGGTACAAATATTTCCACCTCTCTAGGACCCCCTCCTGGCCCCCTTTGTCACAGATAGGAAATAGGTGCTCAGTCTGGGATTTATTCTGAGAACTCATTATGCAATGGCTTCTCAGAATACTCCACCTACTTGTCTGCTAGTACATGGGCACAGTTCAGGAGTTGCACAGTTTTGTTACAACCTCAAAAGAAGCAATCTGCCAAGCTTTCCAACAGCATGGTTGTAACTGGATAGCTTTTAATATCAAGAATTTACAAAATATTACATGTGCCACATGCCAAGGCAATTAGAAGCCAAATTGTGTGAAGTTCTAGGAACCTGAAACTATGCCAGTCTACAGTAAATAGCATGTCAGAGACATAGCAGTGACTCCTGAGGCTGGAAGAGGTCTGGAAAGCACAGGAATGGATGGTACTTGGAGCCTGAGGATCTGTCATACGTGTGATGACATACAGCTATGTAACTATCTAAAGAAGCAGCACTTAAAAGATAGCACAGGCAGAGCTGCCTTAAAAGAATATAGGTTACATCATGAACAGTCAGTGATGCAGTTGCCACAACTCAGAAAAAAAATAAGCAGAGCTAGTTACCCTAGCAGCCTATATTGCAGTGGCTGCTTTCCTAACTATTGCCTTTTCAATGTCAAAATGAAATTATATTTTAGTAATTGGTTTAACATGTAGCTAATTCTGCCTAGTAAGTCTGACTTCCTACCTTTTCAGACTAGCTGTTGAATTTTATTATCACAGAGTCCATCTGTATGGCCACGTGAACTGAAGGAAGTATTGTGTCTGCAGATGTGCTATATGTGTAGCATTACAAACACTTGCAGCCTTTAGAACCAGTGGAACTTAACCAATAGTCACTGTTGTCTGATGGGAAAAACTTTGCAGTTTTTGTACTAGATACCATGAGGTCTTGTGGAAAAGCCCCTAATACGCCACCGCTCCAGAGAAAAATAGGGAAAGTACGGTCAGCTCTTAGAAAGGCACTTGGATGTCAGCCTTGGAACCATGGAGATGATGACTGTTCAGACAAAATAAAGTAGGGACAGTCCTGTGAAACAGAGAAAGTATATTGTAAGGAGTGATTTTATTGATTTCTGTCTCAATACTGGTTGTGAGAGGCCTGTGAGGGAGGGAGAACACATGTGCCGCTTGTAGGATGCAGCCAGGAGAAGATGGATGACCTTGTCTCTGGGGACACTTTGTGTGGCAGTCATTTCATATCTCACAAGGGACAAGTAGCCAGTAGGAGACCTCCAAGGACCCTGTACTCCACAGAGAGGTTCTTAAATCAGATGGCAAAAGATCTCCACTGATGGACTGCAGTGTTGGACTGGGCCAATGGTCTCCTGTCAGCAGGCAGAGTTTGGGAGGATCCAGGGGGCATAAAAGAAACTGCACCACATGCTCTGGGGGCTTTTTGGTTCTGGCTTTTTGAGTTTTGTGCTTTGGGGCCTTTGTTGAGTAGGAGCTTTTTCAGTCTGGGGGCCTTCTGAGTCTTCTGTTTTCGCTCTGGCTCCAGCCTGCTAAGGTCTGTTCTTTGCCCTTTTTGCCCTGGCTCTAGCCTGTTTTTGTCTCTTCTGCCCTTGCTGGCCCTTGCTCATTGGTCACTCGCCCTCTCACTGGGCACTTGGCAGGACATCAGCTGACCTCTGAGCTTTGTGTGTAGCCTGTGTCCTGCCTGACCCCCTCGCCTGTCCCTGGCACCTGCCTCCCTGTGTCCCTGACCACAGCCCTGCCATTTCATCTGTGTTCCTGCTTAAGCCACCTGCATCCAACTCTGCTTTGCCTCCAAGCCAGCCCACCAGCTCCAGCCCAGGACCCCACACCTCCTGCCCTATCCCAACTCCCCGCGTGTCCAGCCATCCCAGCTGTGGGAGCTGTGCCTGTGGAGCCGCAGCTCTGTGAGCGTGGCCCAGCATGCACACACACCCATGTGGACATCGACAGAGCTCCCTGTCCTTATGGTGATAATGTCCACTTCTGTCTGTCTTCCCTCTCTCTCTCTTTCTCCCCAACCTTTTCCATTTTCCTTGCTCCTTTTCTGTCTTTTCTAGCCCTCTCCAGCAGGGCAGCTCCTCCTTTTTTTTTTCATTACCAATAGATCATTCTCAGATACAATGTTGTGTCAGTTGACTTAATTTCATTCTAGACCACCTATTTTTAAAAGAACTCCTCACAGATCCCCTCACAGATATGGAATGCAACATACATAAATGTCTGTTCAAAACAAATATTTAAATCAAAACTTATATATCCAGGGTAGAATATGTACAGCTATAACCACCCATGAGATTAGTTACTGGTGGCATTTTTTTGTGGTTGTTGTCTGTAAAGTACCTAGGATCATAAATCTTAAACACTTAGAACTTCACCCAAAAACTTCCATATTAGTGAATTTATGGGATGTTGGACATTTAAGCTGCGCAAAACAAGGTAATATAATCAACAACCTGAAGAGTAAAAATGCTGCCAAATTCTTGAAAAGAATTAGAAGCAGCAAACTATCTCTAAACTGAATTAGGTTCATTCAGGAATTATAAGTAGTATTGTTAAAAATAAGAATGTGACTGTGGAAAAGAGTGGATTTAGCCATGGACAGAGAAAAGAATGAACACAAAGTAAAGCACAGCAAATCAGACCTTTCTGAGCATTATATAAGGTAAGTCTTATGCCTTAGCCAGTGCAGTTAAGTGTTAATGCATATAATCTATCTAGCCAGCTAACTAGTTTAATCCATCATGGAGTGTGTGAAAACATAAAAGCAACCCAGCTGTGACAAGTTAATAACAGGGTGAGGCAGTAAAACAGTTACAAAAACACACTTTGATTAATGATTCTGAATTGTCCAGCTCTGGTATAGATGGCTTTTGTCTAGGTCTATTTAGTGGCCAATCAATGCAAAATAGATCTGGTGATTTAAAATGTTACACCAGATCAGAAATATTGCCCCAAAATATAAAAACTGGGTAAAACACCACATTTACATAGGAAGTAGAAGTAACGATTCATATAACTAGACCTGCTTTAGAGGAAGAAAAATAATTAAAACACACCAAACTCAGGGATTATTCCAGTAATAACTTCAGTGGAAGGCATACTAATAATTTGAATAAAGTAACAACCATTCCATAGTACTAGTCAAAGAACAAGGAATTTTTGACCTTTAAAATGTGTGAGGTGTTTCCCTCTCCTTGTATCTCAATTTCCATTTCCATAACACTACATGAGCAGTTTACAAATAGGGTGAGGAAAAAAAATTATAAAATGTCAGATGAAAACTTGCTTTCTTGGAATCTCTTAAGTCTGTGGTGTCTGGAATATTCCAGTTAAGTATAAAATAAGCACACAAACTCTGGAGTGCATCAGAGCACTAAACAGCCATCATTTCTCCTCTTTCAGTCCGCAGAGTCTTTCATATTAAAAACACTATTAAATAAACACACAAAATGGTCACTTTGACCTCAGACTATGGGAAGCTTGAGGATGTGCATTTCAGTCTGAGGAATTCAGGCAGGTGTTATATGTTAAGGGAGTGCTGCAAGCACCAAGCTGAGTCTCTTCTTGGAATTTTTCTTATCAAATAGGCGTCCTACTACTCTACAAAATACTATTCCTAATACTCTACAAAATATTAATCCTAAATATGCTTCCTGTGGGACCTGTTTGGCAATTGAACTTTTAACAAAGAAAAGGGCAATTAAAGAAGACAAAACCCTATCCATAAGACCCTTCACATTTGTTCAGCAATAAGAATGACCAAAAGAAAATCTTCCACATGCCTGTAGAATGGAAATAAAAGCTAGAACCAAGCATGTAGAAAGTGAAATTTGTTTTCTGCACAGCAAGTAGTTGTATGCATTTTGCTGCTGTAGGAAAACTAAGTGCATGACTTGAGCAAAACACTTTTCTATCCTGGAAGATCAGACTAACAGTCCTTCTTGCTTGTACACAAAGCCCAGAGTAGCAAGCTTTCAGTTTGAGGTATTTGATTATGCTAACCCCTCTGACCTGCACAACTGGTCATTGTGTGGACTCCCATGTGCAGGGTTCAGGGTAAAATGAAAGCGATGAACACATCTTGCCAACAAGGAGCAATCAGAGTTATCTGAAAAGAACACATCACATTTCCCTGAACACTGAAGGAATCACAAAACTGAAGCTCATTACTTCAATTACAATTTCAAATGTTGTGACCATCCATTGCACAGCACACTATTTACTTTGCTGCAACCCTTTGTGTGGTTACTGTGGTTGCTTTGGCTTACTGCTCATTCTGTCACCCTTCATTGATTCCTTCTCCATTTGCTCTCATACAGACCTCTATCCAAACATGATTAAATAAGTTGCGTTCCACTGTCCACTCCTTGAGTTTTGCGGATCCCTCATTCTTGTCTTTGCTGTGAGTTGCAGTGAAGTGTAAAGTGACTTCATGAAAGGAATTTAACACTTCATAAGTGTTGCTGCACAAAAGGGTCTAAAACAAGTCTGTAAAAAAAAAAAAAGCATCAGAGTTCACTTCTGATATCACAAGATCCAATACAAATACATTTAAATGATCCTGCTGCAGTGGCCTGAAACAGGAGTTTTAAGTGCATAAACTCAAAACAAGAATTTGTTTCTTAGACATTGCTAGATATATGGGTATTTGAGGGTTTGTGATGGTTTTTAGGCAAAATAATACATTTCAGTGTGTAAAAAGTAAAAAAACCTCAAGCTTGGAGCATCCAGCAAATTTTTAGGAGAACAGTACCACAGCTTAATTGTCAGCACAGCAACTAGCAATATAGAATGCTGTCATGTAAAGTGCCAACATGACATGCCTGTAAGTAGTGTAGCTGTCCTAAGGAGAATTAAATTGGCCTGCCTGTTTATAGCTACCCGTGAGAAACTGCCTGCTGTACTAAGTAAAGGCTGGTAGCATGATATTTCCATCTATCACTTTTGAATGGGAAGTACATCTGTCATCTCATCTAACACAAGCAGGCATCTAACTATGTCTGCAAATGAACAAGGGACTTGCTATGTTAGGAACTGATAACAAACTGGAGTCAAATGTTTTCAAAAAGGCTATATTAGAGAAAGATATAACCTGTATAGATTTGGCTCTGCAGAGAAGAGAATAAATACTTAGTCAGTGACTATTTCTGATAGTTGATAGTTCAAGACCTTTGTTACCTGACACATATTATGAGCAGCTACATTCAGAGTTATATACTGAGACACAAATGTCCAGCGATATCTAAAGGATAACACCAGGCTACAGCTGCTGCTAATCCTTCAAGCACCTTTTAGAGATAAAAAAACTCAGTGGGTCAACCTAACCTAGCCAGCTGCCTCCAACAAAACACTTAGAAAGTCCTTTGAGATGTGTCAGATTACAAGCAGTGATTTGAAGCATCATCTGCACCAAGTAACTGTAAGTGCTACTGGCAATGTCCAATTACATGCTGACAGAAACACAAAACACCACAACCCTGATGTGATAAACCAGCTTGAAAAGCCACATCTCCCAACAGAACATGACTGAACATTCGAACAAATGAAAACAGCTAAATGAATGAGGCCCAGCTTGGCTGTTTCTTTATCTCTTTTTTTAAGGGTTGGGTTTATATTTCAGCTGCTACATGGAGTGACCAGCCCTCATGGAAAAGACATGGCTTCAGCAACATTCAATGCGGAATTCAAAGTAGCCACAAGGACTAGAGAGAGGACATGCTAGAAGGACTTCCCAATTTTTTTTTAATATTTTTTTTTTAACAGGATATTTTGGTCCAGGCTAGAAATTATAGTAAAGGGATCATGGTATATGTCCAGCTACAACAGTTTTTCACAGGGTTCACCTGAAGGAAGTGACTGTTCACATGAAGGAAGGGGCCAACATTTAAGATACTAATTCAGTTTCTGAGGAAAAATTACCAGACAAAATATCATATAATGGAAGTAAAATCTTTAAAGAAATGAGTTTGAAGGGACACATGTCCAAGAGAATTTCAATAATATTGTAAACAAAGAATTGGTTTTGAAAACCATACGTATTTTTTGAATAGGACTGTTTTTTATAAAATATCTTCTCTCATTACTGCTTTAATTACAAAATTACTTTTAAAATATGGAAAATAAAACGTAGAGGATAAGATTGCTTTCTTTCAGATAAAGCATGAGATGAACAAATGTGTTGCTTCTGGTTTTCCTTTGAGTGAATGGGAATTAGAGGAAATATGCTAGGACATGCAATAGCTGCAAATATCAAATCTAAAATGTTAAGAAGAAACCTTCCCTGACCAAAAGAAAGGAAAATTTCCTCAAACCCAGGAAAAGGTCTTAAATGAGAAAATATAAAATCTTTTGAGAAAAAGAAAAAAATTTTAAAATAAAAACTTATGATTGAGCTTTTGTGAGACAACATTTCTTTGAAAATATTTTGTTCATTCCTTGCACTTAACAGGGGTCTACCACTGTAGTTTGCCAGACTAATAAGCATTGTTTTCAAAGAAAGTTTTTGCTGCAGAGTAAATATGTAACTGGTTAGTGGGAAACAGTCTCTGATGTAATTTTTCTGTATTTTCCCTAAGAAACCTCAGTGAGCTTTATAAATATATCAAGTTTATGACAGAATATTCTTAACTACAAGTTCTTAAAAAATCTACAAATCACTGAAAAAAACCTGACGTTACACAAATGAAGAGAACATTTGTGTGGGTTATTTTTTTGACAAAGAAAGAGAATGATAGTCTAAGCACTGAGGTGAAAAAACTGGCAAGAAAAGTACAGAAATAAGCAAAAAAGAACATACATTTCTTCAAACATTGTGGAAGGGGAAAAGGAAAGGCAAGGGGAAGGGAAAAATAAAGAAAATACACCTAGCTAAGAGAATGTTCTGCCAGTGTGCTGAGATGCATACTTTTGCATACATAATTTGCCAAGCTGCCATAGATGAAAAGCTTGCAATAGAGGAAGAGAAGGGCATTTGGGGCAGTAGAATTGACAGCAATGAGCTTACTAAAATAGAAAATTTATATTTTGCCTGAGGAATAAGATTCCATATTACAATATATTTCAGTGGTTGGAATTGCCTGAAGCTTTCAATCAGTATATTTATGGTTTATGTGCTAGTGGGCAAAGGACATCTACTAGATACTGAAAAGATTGCAAAGGCCTGAAAGGAGAACAGCATTTCCAGCTACAAAAGCAGCTGATAGCCTACCTGTGCCAATGAGACCTTACTCCTTATGTCATAACATTTTATTTGTGGTTTTTGGAGTGATCCCTAGTAAGTTATGGTCCTTAGAATGGTCCTTGGTCAGAGATACAGAAGTGAGAAGAAAAATAAGTTCAGCTTGAGATCAAAATGATGGTCTAATATGTTCTCCTTACTTACGACAAAATAGATTACAAGTTTGAAATTCAGAATTTGAATGTTTCCCAGAAAGGAAGTAGATACACTGTTCAGAAGTAAGGGAATCAGAAGTAAGGGAATCAGAATTTTGGCTTATTTAACAATATAAAAAATGTATGCAAACAGTTCAGTCTAACTGACAATTTATCAAGGAATAGCTTAAAAAATAAAGAGAAAATTCTAAATTCAAGATCAATGAATGTGGTTAATCTTCAGGCTGTTCAGTACCCCTAAATTACTATAGGCTGCTGTTACACACTATAATAGCTTGCTGAGCGTTTGTTAACTCCAGCAGAGTAGATGTGCAATTATTTCTAATGAACTCCCCAGTCCCTGAGGAAAAAATAAAAGTCCTTTTGAATTGGTTCTACCTGTTGGCTGCATTAAATTTGGAAACAAAACCCATACGTTTTCAAATCTCCCCATACGACAGGGCTCAGAGCTAGATTGGCATGTTTATTTTCAGAAAACCTCCCAAAGCATTTTAGGCATGGCCAAACTAATACATCTCTCCTTGACAGCTGAAGAACTTTTATTTCCTTAGCTAGAGTGTAACAGATTGCTTGCAGTTTAAGTCTCGTGTTAGGTTGCACTGCAAAATCTGGCTGCCTGCTGGGGTTGTAAAGAGGTCCCATGCAGAGAGGGGAATTCTGGGAACATCTGCCCCCATAAACTTTATGCAGCCAAAGAGTCAAGGGAAGGAACAGCAATTTGTGGAAGGTGAGAGAAAATAATTTTCCCTCACATATCAGCAGACTTTCTACAAATACACTAAACTTTAAAAAGTGTATCTGCTCTTGAAATTCTTGCTGGCAGAACAATTTAATCAGAAAGATAGGACTCCATCCAAATGGGAACACTATTTTTTTCATTTTCAGGACAACTTTCATTGATGTGTGCTTTCAGGTACGCTTTTATTTGACTTTATTCTATATCACAATGTAATTGGAAAAATACAGCGTCACATCAGAGGATTTCCATTTTCATGGCAGATTTACATGAGATTGCCTTTATCTGGAAGATTCTTGATCACCAGTCAAAGTAACAGCTGGTGCACTCTGCTTCAGCACAGTATTTGGACATTGGGGAATGTCATGTTATCAAAATGTTTTAAGTGCACCTATCAAAGCTGACATAAACTGGAACCCACGACATCAGCCAAGCAGTCTGCAGGTTTATTGCATGATTTCACATCACTGTGCAGAAAGAAAATTGTGTACAGGAAGTGAAACAGAGAAGTTATCCTAATGCTAAACTGACTTAAATTTCAACTTTCCTAGACAATATAATTCATTTTAGGTCCCAGAACTTCTTGGGCTATTTCTGGAATTTAAAATGTTTATTGCTCAACAGCCTGTAAATTTCTTTCCAAGATCAGCCTTTAAAAAGCTTATGAGGCCCTAAACCACTTGTTTTACCAGTATTTTATTCACACACCTGAACTTAAGCAAATAAAACACTCTTTAGAATTACAAGTATTCTGCATGTGTTAAAAGGCTCTTACCGAATGTACCAAAGAATACCTTTGTCCATGGATACCACTGAAACCCTTGTGAAAACCTTTATATAGTGTTAGATCAAGAACCATTATTGGCAGAGAGTTGCAGATATTCAGAGAATGTTTTTTTGGTATTTAAATCAAGATTTTTCCTCATAAGCACTTAATTATGCACAGAGATTATGCTAGATGCAGGCAGTATATCAGCAGCTTCAGTAATTTCCAGTTGCTTTAGCCAATGATGATTTCAAATGGTTTTTTTCATAATACCCATACTGACGCTATTATTTCATGACACATTATTATGTTCTAAAAGAATAAACAACACACATCACCGAATGGCCTACAATGTATAAGATGTGCACACGCCAAGTGTTCTTTTCACAGTGGGTTTTCAAAAGGCTTTACAATTCCCATTTTGGCATAAAATTAGGCCGTAAATTGACTGGAGGCAGTTCCCAGACTGAGCTAGAGTTCTGCAGCCTGAATTTCTAGTTGCCAGTCAGGAAGACAAAAAGAATTTTAAGTGCAAACAGCTCATCTGTGCAGGAATAAATTATAAGTACCAGGTAGAAAGCAATGAATTCATAGGAATTGAATGTTGCAATGAGGATGTTGCTGTGCAGATGCCAAGTTATTCCCAAAGAGAAGAAAACATAGGTGACCACTCCCATAACTATATTCTCAAGTCTATGTCTTTTCTAGAATATCCATGGTTTGCCCCTAGTGCATCCCTCTTTAATTCTTAGACATAAGAATGCATATTTGCAAAGGGGCTTGAAATATTGAGAACTAAAAAGCAACCTTAAGCTTAATGTTCTCACTCGTAGCTCATGCATAGTTTGGTGAAAGTATTGCAGTCTCAGGAATTAACAGAGAAGGCTGAATTTACTGCTCAGTGTCTTGTGACCTTTTAAAGTACCTAGAATAGTAATCTCTTAGAACCAGTAAACAGCAACCCAGATGATGTTTGCTGTGTAACTCTACTTCATCCTCCGCTACAGTACTCAGCAGGTGTCAAGAGCAAATTTTAGTGAAACTCACATGGACATGGCTGAAGTTTTGAATCTCATCCTAGATGAAACCCTTAATAAGCCAAATAAAACAACTTACTGTACACCCTAATGTCTGTGGGAAAGCTCTGTTCCAAAACAGGTTTGTGAAATGTATCCTTATAAAGTTACTGCTCTTTTTCCAGAGGGAATTAATCTTTCTTTCTTTCTTTCTTTCTTTCTTTCTTTCTTTCTTTCTTTCTTTCTTTCTTTCTTTCTTTCTTTCTTTCTTTCTTTCTTTCTTTCTTTCTTTCTTTCTTTCTTTCCTTCTTTCTTTCTTTCTTTCTTTCTTTCTTTCTTTCTTTTTCTTTCTTTCTTTCTTTCTTTCTTTCTTTTTCTTTCTTTCTTTCTTTCTTTCTTTTTCTTTCTTTCTTTCTTTCTTTCTCTCTTTCTTTCTTTCTTTCTTCCTCTTTCTTTCTTTCTTTCTTTTTTAAGTAATTTTTGAAATCTATGCTCTCTAATCAGGTATTTTAATAACTACATGCTGACATTATTAAAAAGCAATGGATTTTCATGTTTGTACATGAAGAACCAAAGGTATTTAGCAGTGTTTCTCTCACTTTTCAGTTTACTCCAGGTTTATGTGCACTACTTCAGGGCAACAACTCAAAGTCTCAAAGAGCTGATGGCAGGCTGGGCATCAGTCTGCACACTGCACATGGGAGATGGTGAGAAATTGCCTTTGTACCACATGTATTGTTCTGTTTTCTTTGTCTTTTCTTCCACATTCCCTTAGCTTATCATACAATTTTTACCTTAACTCATGAGTTTTCTTGCTTTCACTCCTCCTCTTCCACCATCCTACTGGGCATGGGGATGGTGGGAGGAGTGAGGAAAAGTCTGTGTGATACTTAGCTGCCTACCATGTTTGATCTACAACATCAAGATAAAGCACTAAGAATCTTTAAAACAGAAAATCTACAATGGTAAATAAAGAGAATTTTTCAGAGATGTGGGTGGGGTTTTTTGTTTTACTGAGTCCACTATATATGAACTATTCAGGTCTAGTGTTTGAAATCAGCTGCCTTTTCTCCTGAAAATAGATGGAAAGACCAGGGATATTGTTAAATATCTTCAGTGACAAGGTGACCTGTCATTGAGAAGGACTTCCCAGGAAAGTGGTCAGGGCACCAAGCCTGTCAGGGTTCAAGTTGCAACTGAACAACGTCCTTAATATTAATTCTAGTTAGTTCTGGAAGGAGAAGAGATATAGGCTTGATGATCTTTATGCGTCCCTTTCATCTTGTGATATCCTCTGATTCCATGAACAAGCAGATGTTTATATATAAGCATCAAAGCAGATTTTGTTGAGGGGATTATCAATAGCACATCTTATGGCTCTTCACACCATGAGCTACACTATTAGTTGGTCCTCTCCAAGCATATCTAAAGAACCATGAGAAGAAGCCTGTAAACCATTTGATAGGCAGCATTTAATGTTAATCTGCACTCACACTGGAGTGTGGCAAGCTTTCCTGTTTTGACCAACACTTTCTTGCATTTAGACCACTCAACTTACAATGTGCTGCACACCAAATAGCTGAGCAGCTCTGCAATATGATTGTAAGGACTCACCATTCCCTTGCTAGAACAGAACTAAATTATGTGGAGTTTAGGTGGTGTTCAGGGCGAAACTGTCCCCTGCTAGTCTCTTTGCATCATCCACTCACCAATAACCCCATCTGATTTACATCATTACCTGGAGCTGCTGAAATAGACTAAATTCAAAGATAAAAAGACAGATAGTCCATAACTTACTGTTATTTTCTTACATTGGGTTACTGACTTATAGAAGAAAAACATGGTCTGCGGGTGGCCTTTCAGCTTAAAGGAAGGTCTTTCTGAAGCCATTGAGTCACCTCACTCAGTACTACCTCTGGTTTTGACAGGCACTCCTCTTCTTCACCAAAGCTAACCTGACAGATGGGCTGAAAGCCAAGCCCAGAGGCTGGTCAAGGCAAGACCAGACATCTGGAATCTTTTGTCAGGTGGCTTCTCCTATTGCACTTCAGGGTAAATTTGTTCAATATCCTTTAGCATCTGATAAAAGAGAATAAAACAAGATAAAAATCCTAAAGAGACTTTACAAAAGCCTGACTTCTTAAATTGAGTTTTGAAATGTGAATAAATCTTCACCTCTGAAATCATCATAGAAGTGCAAAAGGCAGGATTCTTGAGGGGACTTCAGGGCACAGAAAATCAAATGTAAGATGAAGTGTCAAGGGTGAAACAAAAGCAGTTATTATTCTGGCTTCTCACAGTTATAACTGTGAGTGCATGCATTCTAAACTCCAAGCTCCATTACATTGTAATCCTACTCATATACCCCCGACACCATGGAGTTGTACTATTAATGAGGTTGTTCTTTCTCAAGTCAGATCTTTCTGTTTGGGAAAAAGAAAGTAATAATTAAAATCCATGCCCTCCATGTGTTTATGCTAAATGCAGGCAGTGGTACCTAGAAGGCAAAAAAAGACTCCTTCTGCTCAATGTGCCTTAATAGGACAACTGGGATCAATCTCCCCTAACATTTTATGCCAGTTTGAGAACTCACATTTTTTCTTTCCGTTAGCCAAGCCAACAAGAAATTAGTTCTGAAAATATAAAATTCACTGGAACAAGAAACCAGAGTTGCTGTTAGAACATCATAGCAGCAAAACAGCAAGCTCCCAACAATTAGGTGATACTATTCTGTCCATTTGAGTACTTACAATACCTGAAAGAAGAAGGGGACATACTGTGAGTGCACATTGATTGTCCAAGGACACAAATGCAAAAGTTCTGAAATAAAGGTTTAGAGAATTCCTGTTGAGACCTCTACTTCTTTTACTACCCCCTTCTGCCATCACTATATATCCAAATATACAAAGCGACTTATTTCCCTACCCTAAACCTCAACATGTTATGAAAAGAAGAATGCTATGATTGCAAAAAAATTAAAGGAACCATATTCAAGTGGGCGATTTGACTGCATGCATTGCTACAATGACTTGTCTCCAGTAGCATTTTTTACAATTGTTGAGAGGTCAAAGAAGTTTGGTGCGTTGGCAGTGGCTGTGTGGCAGATCCCAGAGGTTCATGATCATCAGCACAGGATCAAGTTGGAAGCTTCTTATTAGTGGTGTCTCCCAGGGTTCAATATTCATCCAATATTCTTTAACTTGTTCATCAACAACTTGGATGAAGGTCCAAGTGCCTCCTCAGCAATTCACTGATGACACAGAGCTGGGAGCAGTGGCCAATAGCCCAGATGCAGCCCTTCAGAAGGGACTCNGAAATGCTGTGTCCAGTTTCTAGGCTACTCAGAACAAGGGAGACATGGAGCTCCTGGAGCAGGTCTAGAGGAGGGGAAAAAAAAACAAATAGAGGATGGGGGCATCTCCCTTATGAGGGATGGCTGAGTGGGTTGATCCTGTTCAGTCTCAAAAAGTATTAAAAATACCTTAAAATTTATGTAAAGCAGGATATATCAAGAGCCAAGCTCTTTTTTGTGGTTCTGGACAACAGGAAAATAGGCAATGAGCAGAAAAGGATGCACAGGAGGTTCCTCCTGAACATGAGAAAGAACTTCTTTACTGTTCAGATGACAGTGAACTGAAACAGATTGAAAGAGAGGTTATGGAATATTCCTCATTGGGATTACTCAAGAACCATCTGAACGCAATGCTGTGCAATGTGCTGTAGGATGACCCTGCTTGAACAGGAAGATGACTCAGTGTGTTCCCTTCCAGCCCGACTCATTCTGTGATTCTGTCATTCTGTGAACCCCATACCAAAACATTTTGCAATTCATACAGCTATTGAAGCAGATTCAAGTTCCATTTTCATCCTGTTGCATACAGCCTGTTCTGCTCCCTAGGTACTGTATTTACAAGGAAGATAATGTTTACACAATCCAGACTTTTTAAAAGGAAATTAACACTGTAAGGGTATGGTTGTGATATGAGACTCATAATCTTATATCCATGATGAGTGTCTAGTGTGCTTAAACAACCATCAGTATTGTCCTGTGTGGCTGTTTAGAGGTGCATTGAAGAAGCAGTTTGGATTGTTAGAAAATTCATATGAAACAGAATGAAATCCACATTGGAACTGTAAAGTGACTTAAAAGGAATATATATATATATATATATATATACCCCATATATAGGTACATGTAGGG
>VZTB01006903.1:112755-126189 GCA_013397245.1 Thryothorus ludovicianus | reverse complement strand
TATTTTATTAAATCGCATTAATTAAGGTAGATTGTTAGGCTGTGGAAATGGATGGATGTAATATATAATGGTAAAACAACTATAATCCAAGCAGGACATAGAACAGTGAAAGCAGCAACTGGTTGGGTGGTGGCTAGGTTTCAAAGCATGCCAAAAGCATATTCACACTGTGTGATCTGTTATTGCCAAAGAAAGGGGATAAAAGATACAAAACCAAGTTTCTCTTCTGGAACATGTGGAATAAAGCAGGTAAAGAAAAGGCTAGGAGTATTATTAGTAACAGGAAAGTGATGGAAATGAGAAAGAAACAGAGATGGAAATCGATGAAGCTGTGAGAATCCTGGTCTAGTAGAATGTGTCCCTCTCCACAGCAGCTGGATTAGAATTAGGCAATCCCTAAGGTTCCTTCCAACTCAAACCCTTCAATGATTCTTGACACACAGATGACCATAGATATCATGTAATCGCTTCAGAAACATCTCTTTCCTGCATTGCAACTGCTTTTTTGAATAAACAGGTTAGGAGAAGAGAGCAAATTGGAAAAATTCTTAGCTGGATTTTGTACTTTGTTGCCAAATTCAACTGAAGTGAACACAGGTACACAGTTTAATCACTTTCTATTTCTCATAGAATAAAAGTGACTTAGGGAACAAATCTGAGTCATTGTGGGTGTTTCCACCTCCTCCCACCAGAATTTCCAAAGACAAAGTCAGACTTCTGCATTTTTATGAAGAGGTCCTCAAACAAAAGCTCTGCCTTTTCAGGGTCATGGCAGCTGGAGAATGGCATCCTAGAAAAAAAATCCTGCTTATTTACTGGAAAGACAAAGATACATAACACAATCTCTGCCAAAAGGAGCCATAGTTCTCCTCAACTTCTACAATGATTTAAGCTTCTTGTTTTTGACTGAGATTGCAGGTGGGGTTTGAGCATATTCCCTAACTTCTTCAGTGATAGTTTCATAAGTGTCTCTTTTCTGCTAAATCCTTATAGAGCATTACCTTAATCATAGAATCATTAGGGTTGGAAAATACCAAGATTATCAATTCCAACCTGTGACCTATTACCATTATACCCACTAAACAATATGAATTGTCACATTTACTACCTTTTTGAGCACTCCAGGAATGGTCTCCACTAGTTCCCTGGGGCAGCCTGTTCCAATGCTTAACCAGTCTTTCAATGAAGAAATTTTCCCTAATTGCAAATCTGAATCTCCCCTGGTGCAATTGAAGGCCATTTCCTCTTGTAATGTCACTAGTTTTCTGTGAGAAGAGGCTGAGCCCCCACATGGCTACAACCTCCTTTCAAGCAGTCTTTCAAGCAGTTGTAGAGTGTGATGAGGTATCCCCTGAATCTATTTTTCTTCAGGATAAACAATCCCAAGATCTCTCTGCCACTCCTCACAGGATTTATGTTCCAGACCCTTCATCAGCTTCGTTGTCCTTCTCTGGACATGCTCCAGCACTGCAATGTCTTTCTTGCAGTGAGGAGCCCAAAACTGGATACAGGACTCAATTGGACACTGGACAGTGGTGACCTCATCAGTGCTGAGTACAGGGGGACAATCTCTGCCCTGGTCCCTCTGGCCACACTGTTGCTGGTACAGGCCAGGGTGCCATTGGCCTTCTTGGCCACCTGGGCACTGCTGGCTCATGTCCAGCTGCTGTCACCAGCACCCCCAGCTCCTTTTCCTGTGGGCAGCTTTGCAGCCACTCTGCCCCAGCCTGTGGCACTGCCTGGGCTTGTTGTGACCCAAGGGCAGGACCCAGCCCTGGGCCTTGTTGAACCTCATTGATCCTTAGCAATGGATGTCAGCCCTTCTCCAGGTGGGCACTTGTAGGGTGGGCATGACATTTCTGACATCATGATGATTCTGACTGCAGGAGAACGTCTCAAATTTTGCTACAGCCAAACATTTGAGCAAGGAGCTGACATACAGCAGCCTGACACAAAAGCAATTGAGGCACATTGACAAATTGATCAGTTAGTCTGAGTAGGATGAAAAGCATTCTGGGATACCAATTGAAAGTCAGTCAATTTAATGTGAGGTAGGGAATGTTGGGCCCCATTACCTTAATATGCTGTGAAGTTCAGACCCTTTGCACTAAAATATAGGAAACACATTATCTGGCCAGTTAATTCACCTAAAGAGCTACAGCGAGTAAGAGCAGGTATTTTCAATGCAAATAAATTAAATTTGGGGTGAATTAACCCCTGATCCCCACTGAGATATTTATTTACCTGTACCTGTTGTCCAAAACTGGTAAGCTCATTTTGAAATACATAGGAAAATATATTATTAGTCCTTTTTTCCTGATTTCTGTATTTCCATATAATGTTAAATATAATAATTAGATTGCAAATTTGCATCAGCAAAAAAATGTAGTGAGACTGAATTTTTATGATGTTTTTCCCAGATATTTTTTCTGTTCTTCTACTTTACAATCAGTTTCCAAGATAATTGTGCCTCCCTTCACTGAAAATGATGACTGTACTTACGTAGTGCCCTGTAGAAAGTGAAACTGCATGCCTCAGTGAATTCTATCATCATTTCACCCCCTAATGAGTGAGATTGTTTGCAGGCAGATGAAATTAAATTGTAAGCTCTATTGACTTCAACAACAGGTGCCATTTGTGTAAACCCAAAGGGAACCATTGCATTGTCAAAAAGATTTAACTCTTCCTCACACACTGGAATCAGATAACATCTTCTTGGTACCCGCACTTCACTTAGTTCCTGCAACCAAAATTTATGATATTATCCATAACATCACTGACAAAATGTCAAAAAACAGTGGAATTAACTGCAAGCAAAACAACTACAGTTTCTGACTGCTGGGTTGTATTAGGCCTGCCTGCATAAACTAAAATTAGGCAGAAAGAGAACAATTAAGCTGAAATAAATTCATCTGGAAAGCAGTAAGAATTTCATAAGCTTTCCTGTTGGTTTAGGATCTTTTGTTTTTTCTTAATCCTCCATGGTTACAACAAACTTAAACCTGTTTTTGGAAAATTTTAGTACGAAGGTTCCCATAGCCCCAGGCTGTGCCATTATTTCATCTGCACTTGCAAGTAAATCAAGATGTCACTGATAAGCTATGCAAAAAAAACCATGCAAAGGCAGGCTTTCACCCTTTATTAAGCAAGAACGTCACCATTGTGATCTTACAGAACAAATTAGTATTTAACTCGATGACTGTTTTTTGTGCAAGCACAAAATATTGGCATTCTTAGTTCCAAACAGAAAGAATGCTCAAATCACAGTGTTGAACAAAATAAGGGATGGTGCTCTTTGAGTTACTTTCTTAATGCTGTTTCTTTCCCTGACACAAGAATTCTGTTCTTGTCAGATAGAGAGTCAATCACTCCTATCGAGCAAGAGAATCCTCTCTGTTTCTGGATATAATTTGATATTTCAATGATGTGAAGAACAATTAAATACTTAAGAATTACATAACTTCAAAAGTCTCTTTTGAGATGAAAAATATGCAAATTATAGTGTCTAATATGGTTATGGTGAAATTCTTTAATTTTGACTTAAAAGCAAAGAGATTTCAAGACAGCATGATATATTTGATCCAATGAAATAATCAAACCAACTTTGTATCACTTTGGTGGCAATTTATCTTCTCTGCCTGAAGCAGAAAGATATTCCTGCTGCAATAATGGATTTATGTAGTTTCTCCCATATCTGTTTCTTTCAGTTTTAAGTATTCAAAAATGTGAAGTCCTTTACTGGGTAATAGCTCCAGGCACGTAACAGATAGGAGACTTCCAGGAGATGAAGTTTAGAACATTCCCTTGTTGAATATGGTTACAGGGCTGCAATTCAGCGCTCTTGCTCTGCTAACAGTGCCCTCGCATTCACTCCCTTATGACGCCAATTGAAGAAGGGAAAGAAAGGCTCGGGAAGCTAATGGCTGCAATCGCAGAATCCATGTTTAAACAGCCGTCCAGCAGGATCCCGGCCGTGACAGCCGCGGGCGCAGGTCCGCAGCAGCGGCCCCTCTGCGCGCCCCCGGTTGTGTCCCCGCTGCGCGCCCCCGGCTGTGGCCCCCGTGCGCCCCCACGGCGGTGGCCCCGGTGCGCGCCCCCGNTAACGATGCTGCTTTCATTTTGAACACATCATTGAACAGATATTGGATCCATTCATTCTGATAATAGACTCCGCGCTGCAGAGCTCTCATTTTAATAATAAATAAATAAATAAATAAATAAATAAATAAAATGTAAACCATGCACGCTTTTCTGTGTGGGGTGAAGGGAGGGAAGAGTTTTGACATCATATATAATACGTGCTAAGATTTTTTGAGTTTGCTTATGTGCACACATCTCTTTGAAAAACTGATCTCAATTTCCTATTCTTGTCTGCAGCTTTTCTAATCTTGAGATCAAGCTGCTTATTATTCTTTGTCAGAATGGGTATGTCCAAAAAAAAAGTTAAAACTTTCATATATTATTTATGCTTCTAAATTTGACTGGAGAACGTTCAGTTTAAGTACTATTTTTGAGACAAAATTGTAGCTTTTTTTTAATCTCACCAATTACACTTTGTATTTATATTTTTCCAGCTAGTAACAAAAAGGGGAGTTTAAATTTAAATCAAATTATTTGCAAAGATCACATGGAAATTTTCAGGTTTTGCTATGTCATTTTTATAGTTGTTAAATCATTTACCCATTTATTTCTCTAAATTCACTTCTATGTGCTTTTATGTAAAGTAATTCAATTAACAGTGTCTGGGCAAAACTATTTGTCATGGTTTAACCCCAGCCCAAAGGCAAGCTCCCAGTAACCTCTCACTCACTCCCCCAGAAGGGGGATCAGGAAGAAAATGGGAAGGGTAAAACACAGAAAACTCATGGGCTGAGGTAAAGACAGTTCAGCAGGGAGAGCAAAAGCCATGTAAACAATCAAAGGAAAGAAGGAATTAATTCACTGTTCTCCATGAGTAGGTCTTCAGCAACCTCCAGTAAAGCAAGGCCTTATCAGGCATGATGATGACATTGGAAGACAAATACCATTGCTCCAAATGTCCTGCCTTCCTCCTTCTTTTTCCCATTTTATACACTGACATGATGCCACATGGTCTGGAATGTCCCTTTGGTCAGTTCGGGTCACCTGTCCTGGCTCTGTCTCTCCCAGCCTCCCAAGCACCCCCAGTCCCCTCACCAGTGTGGCAGCACCCAAAGCAGAAAAGGCCTTGGCTCTGTGTAAGCCCTGCTCAGCAGTAACAAAAACATCTCTGTATTATCAACCCTGTGCACAGCACAAATCCAAAACACAGCCCAATGCCAGCCACTGTGAAGAAAGGTAACTACTCCAGCTGAAACCAGCACACTAGATATGATACATTCAAAACAGAAGATCACAGTGAGCCAAAATCTATATCAAAATCCAAGTCTAAATTTTCCTCTTATGTTGGGTGGGTGTTTTTGACTTCACATATTTTTGTGAAGTCAAACCACATTTATAACACAACAAATGACATGCAAATGTACTCTCATGCTAAAATTTAGATACATTTCCAAAAAAACAAGTGATCCAAACAGTTTTTCCCTTGGTTATAGAATCATAGAATACTCTGAATTGCAAGTGATCCACAGGATCATCAAGTCCAGCTCCTGGTCCTGGATGGGACATCCCAAGAATCACACCACGTGCCTGAGAGTGTCGTCCAAACTCTCCTTGAACTCTGGCAGGCTTGTTGTTAGGGCTAAACTGTTTCATCAGGAAAATAATAACCTGTTAAGAAAGATGTTTGAAGTAAAGCATGCTCATAAGATTTAAAAAAGAGTCTCTTACGTGGTACAGGTGAAAAAGTGGGATAGACATCCAGCCATGTAATGACACCAGGATGGCTATTCTGTGTCCCATAAGCTGTTTATGACTCCCTTTGCTTTCAACATGTGCTTTCACATATTAGAGGAAGGGCCACACTCCTGTAAATTGTTATTGTTGTTATTGCAAATCCACACCAAGAAGGCACTCTGCAGTCAGCACTCTGTCTCCATTCTCAGGTGTGAGCAGTCTGAGCTGTGGTGTAGTAAGGACAAGGAAGGATAAGTTTGAGAATATTCTTGTTTTTGTTGTACATTCAGACATCTAACCTACTACCTGCTGCTGATTCTACCAGTGAATCCCACAAGCAAATATTTCTACATACTTCTTTTCTAGTCAAGAAACTTTAGCATATACAACAATGAACAAAATAACCTAACTTAAAGTCATTAGCTACGCACCAATGGGGATGTTTATAAATGCAAATCTCTCTCATTATGTCTTACCAGAACTTTCCTGGTGATTTAAGAATTACCTACCCACATACTTTCAGAAGCTCCAAGGCTAAGCAGCAGCCACTGATTGCACTTCCAGATTTAGACAAAGTGGCAGGTAGCTGCCTAAATCTTTTTGATCTTTCTTGCTTATTGTCTCTACATTTTTTCAGTTCCATAATTCACAAAAAGAGAAAAATGGATTCCTATATCAGTTTTCTGAAAGCCTAGATAGGTTAGAGATTAAAATCTGCTCAGGTAATCCATCAGCACATGAATACTATTCAGATGTCTGAAACAATGGTAAATTTCTTTTGATCAAGCCATTTAAAACTCCAAAAACAAAGGACCAAGTATTCACAGGGCTAATGAACCACCTGGTAATGAACAATAAAAATTAAGTTCTTATTTAATTTCTCTATAGTTGAAGGCAGTTTTCTGTCTCCTGTCACTTGGTATCAATGAGCAGGTTTCCAGCACAGCTGAAACAACATTAGATTTGAAAGATGTATAAACATTGGTATCATCAAGAATATTAGCAGCTATGAAAGCCAAACCAAGCTTTTGCCAACAGCTGCATCTAGTTTCCCCATTTCAGTACAAAGGCTGCAAGTAAACAACAGCTCAGATTAAATCCTGGGTGTGACAGGAGGCAAATGAGGAGATAAGAGCTTCTAATGCAAACTAACATTGTCATGGTAGTTTCTATGTGAAATCTAACTAGAACTTGAATTCCAGACTTTTTTTTCAGTGCTTGATAAATCAGTGAACCAGTAACTTTAGACCCACCCTCCTAGAGTATGTGGGTAAAATAGAGTAACAGGTAATATATTCAATAGATAAAATTATCTTTCTAATCAAGCAAGATTTGTGCAGCAGACAATATGAATCAGCTGAAACTACATTTCTTGAAATGTTATCCACATTGAATTTTTTGCTTTCTGTTACGTGTGCCTGTATCAAGCAGTTCTCAGTAGCCATTTCTGGCATGATATTAGCCCTGGCAGCCAGGAGGGCAATTATGTTCTGGGGTGTATCGGGCGTGACAGGGCAAGGGAGGGGATTGTCTCACTTTGTTCTTCACTGGGATGGCCTCACAGTGAATGCTGGGGACTGTTCTGGGTGCCACAGTATAAGAGAGATATAAAACTACTGGGGAGTGTCCAAAGGAGGGCCTAGAGATAGTGAAGGGCCTGAGGGGAAGCCCCATGGAGCAGCTGAGGTCACTTGGTCAGTTCAGTCTGGAGGAGACTGAGGGGAGACCTCACTGCAGTTACAGCTTCCTTGTGAGGGGAAGGGGAGGGGCAGGCACTGAGCCCTTCTCTGTGGTGACAGAGACAGAACCTGAGGGAATGGACTGAAGCTCTGCCAGGGGAGGTTTAGGCTGGATATCAGGAAAAGGTTCTTCATCCAGAGGATGGCTGAGCATGGGAACAGGCTCCCAGGGCAGTGGTCACAGCACCAGCCTGACAGAGTTTGAGAAACATTTGGACAGTGCTCTCAGGCATATGGTGTGACTCTTGAGATGTCCTGAGCAGAGCTAAGACCTGGACTCAATGATCCTTGTGGAACCCTTCCAAATCAGGATATTCTAAGATCCTAGATTCTTTGATTGTCTCTTGGAAAGCATGCAATATGAATCAAGTAATAAAGCACTCTTAAGTGCTTTGTATGAGACTAAGAAGTAATGAAATATCCTCCATTCTGAAAGAAAATCTTCTTTCATGAGATAAGAGATTTGATCTTTACACAAATTAAATATTATTTTAAAATAATATTTATTAACTTTTATATATTATTTAAAAATCTAAATAGCATAAAACTNATTGTAGTAAAGGGGTTAAAATTGCAAACCTGACATGAACCTGATTCTCACATGGAGAAACAATCTTTATTAATTAATTTCACAAATTCTTACCCTGAAATTGTGATGTTACACCAATCTTTATTCAAAGAGAATAGATTATCCTTAAAACAACAGATCTGAAATGGTTCATTGTTGACCACTGTTTTGAGATAATAAACTTAGCCAAAAATATCTGAAATTTTCTACAATTCAAAATAAAATAATTTCACTCTTTTCACCTACAAGTCAAAGACAGTATGCATCAGTTCCATATTAACAATAAACAGCAAATAACAAAAAAAAAAATGCAAGCATAAAACATCCTTTTTTTTGCGGGGCCACACTAAATGTGCTTCTGCAATCAAATATGCCCAAAATTCTACAAAATTATTTTGAGATAAAGCTAAGATATTGCTGAGGTTGAATGTTTAGGGGGTCTTTGAGTGGCTTGACTGTGAATAATGTATTACACAAGAGGGAGGCAAAAACTCAAAATTCTTATTCACTCATTCTGATACATGATGGGTAATTTTACAATTCTTTAAAGTTCTTTAAAAAGTTCTTTTTAAAATTCTTTTAAATTTCTTTATATATAACAGATAACAGTTATGAATTACAGTTTAATAAGTGCATGTAGGATACACACACACACGAAAAAAAAAAAGCCTTTGCTTAAACATTTGCTTTCCCAAGGGAAATTGATTTTTAGTGAGAGAAGTAATCTGCAGGCTTGCAACATTGCATTTTGGTCTCTGTCCCACAGATACAAAACAGTCATTTACTATCAGGCAAAAACCATCTCTGTAGAAACAAGCACATACATAATTGTCTGTTTGTTAGTTTAAGACACATAATGGGGTGCACATTTTAAATTGATTACATCCTTTAGGTAAAGCCACAAAAATATGGAGATTGATCATGCATTTGAAATTGTTAACTCTCAGCGTGAAGTCGTTTAAATATGTGTCCTCCAGTTCTGGAAATTGTTTATTAGCCAGCATATCAATGCAGGTAGAGAACTAATTCAGTTCCCATGACAGTAGCATGTTGCTGCTTCTCTGCTTCCAAAACTATTGGTTTTCACATGCAGGAGAAATCCAAAGCAGTGTGTAAATAATGCATATCAAGAAGGTACTCAGTCCATCTACAGGATGCCTGCCATGTGTCTCTATCCTGATACACCTCTCTAAAAGGTTTTTCAGCTTTAAGCAACTTTCTGCATCTTGCCAAGCAGACTTTTCAATATGAAAATGCCCTAGCCCAAAGCAATTTCCAAATCCTCAAGCTCAAACACCAGTATGGCTCTAGAAGAATGGTGAAAATGTTTCTTTTAGCAAATTGAAAACATACTTCCTATTTAACCAGCCATGAAAAGAACTGAAAAAGCACCATCAGTATTTACAGACAAATTATTTAGACAAATTTTCTTGGGAAGACATGCTTGGATATTCAGAAAGATGCCCTAACATGTCGATTTTTATTTAGCAGAAGTACATCCAGAAACTGCAAAGGACCTCAGCAGGAACTGCTCTGCTGTAACCCAGTGTTGTTTTTCACATGATTAATTTCCTTCCACATACCACCAATATCTTCCTTTTTATCGTGATGAATTTTTCAACCTGGTGCCAAGAGCAGACTGAAAAGTAGGGACAAGATCTACCTTCAAAGACAAATTTAGCACAAAGGACTCCAATAATTCAGAGGTATTTGTCGCTACATACACATCTGCCTAGCAAATCAACCAACACTATAAGCCTTAGGTAACCTGATATCCTAGCTCTAAAAGAGCTGATTACTCTGGGTTCTTAATATTCATGGGATTTCTCTTTTCTTTCAAAAGTCCTTTGGTAAAGAGACTTGTCTAACAAATTCTAATCCAAATTCTAAACTGGGCCAGATTTCCTTTAATGCCAGTTGCACAATACATTTCAAAATTTGAAATTTAGTATTCACAGGAGTAAGGGTATTAAAAGCTGGCTGATGTTAGCACAACTGTATTTCAGAGCATGCAAGCAGTATTTCCCAACTGAGCTCCTGTCAGCCCAGGGGAGCAGGCTCCCTTCCTGGTGGAAGGGACAATGAAGAATTTAGTAGGCCCTGACTGAGCAAATTTTTTGGGGTTTTGCATTTTTCTCTCAAAATGAATGTCCTGGTGCCTCTTTTCTGAGGCAGAGTGTTGTTGCCAGTAATGAGTGCTTATCAGAAGAGACCACTCCAGTCACACCCAGCTGCATCACTGGATGTGGTTTCCTGCATCTGCATGTCTCTGAAGAGAAATTTAAGTGCATATGGTTTCTTGAGATGGGTGCTTTTTACAAAACCTCTATGCTGCCTGGAATGTAAATTCTCTCCTTCTAATGCCTCTTTTTCACTGTTTTTATTTTTTTTCATCCATATATAAACATCATTGAGGACACAATACAAGTCAACTTTTTTTTAATGATAGAACATTTGGCCAGACCACTAATAATAATCCCACTAATGCACAGTGTCTGTTAATATGTTTTTAGAAAAAGGAAATGCTCTTGGTTTAAAAACTTCAGGAAATTCCCTTCAATACTAAATTCTTATGGTTTAAGAGACACTAGTTTTTCCTTTGGAGTACTTAGAGAATTTTTAGCATTTTTGAGTCAGTCTTCTTTTTAAAATACATCATAAAACAAAGTTAGTTGTAACTATTACTTAAACTATTACTCATTTGGGATATTCGGAAGACTCAGAAACTCAAAAGCAGTGCCTTATAACAACTTCGTATATATTCATTATCTGCCTCCAGTCTTAAAAATTCATTTTATCTTGTTCCTATTTTTTTGTATCTCTACTATCTTTTTTTATTAATTTGATTTAATAACATTTCATAGTCTCCCTGATAAAATGTTCTTAAACAATTTTAAATTGTTTCACAAATATTTTCATAAACATAGTTAACAATTGAATTTGTTTTCATTGTCCAAGGCTGTGGGGACATTAATGTTGTGTAACTCTAAGAAAAACTTGATTCAAAATGCTTTATCATTTGCTCAGTAGCATCCTTGCAGCACTTTTTTAGCATTAAAACACAACTGGGAATTTATTTCTTTAGTGAATTTATTTCTTTTATTTACTTTCCCATACCTGCAGTCATAGGGCCAAAATATTGAAGGACATATACATCACCAGTTTTTTCTGTTGTTATGGTTTGGAGGCAGAGTTATGGAAAACAACAAAATATGATGTCCTGAGGATTTGAAAACCATGAGATTTTATCCAGAAAAGTACAGATCAACATATACAGCAAAGAACATCTAATAATTTGCACAGTTAAATGCAACATCCAAGAAGAAATTTTGTTGGACAAAACAAATAGAATTTTCTCCTCTTACATGCACATGCTTTGACAACAATTCACATTATGGATATGCATATAAAGAAACAAAGTGACAGAACATATATACACAAATCCTTGTATGGTAATTTCTCAAAAACAAACAAATAAAAAAAAAAGTTTAGGTATGTCAAACTGACATGGACAAGTCCAAGTAAAATGGTGCCATAAATTGTTCTGATATTACAAAATATAAAAAATACAAATGCAATTATATAGCATAAAACTGAAGATAATGCCTCAAAACAGGACAAGCCACAAGTCTCTAACAGAGAAAACAAGACTTCATGGTGTCAATATGCACAATTGTGCACAAGATGCACAATGACAATTTGGGCACTTCAGTTCTTGAGCCAGTGACCATAAATATTTCCTGATCAACAAGATTTTTCATAAATCCAAACCCTAAGTTACTTCACGGCTTTTCCTAGAACCTGAATCCAGCAGTTTGATAGAGCTTGTGTGCTGTAGGTATAGAATTCTGCAGTAAGTCTTACACAAATTTTGCCTGGAAATGGTGAAGAATGTCTCTAATTGAACTGTTTTTTCCATCTTA
Source organism: Thryothorus ludovicianus (assembly GCA_013397245.1). Lineage (NCBI taxonomy): Eukaryota > Metazoa > Chordata > Aves > Passeriformes > Certhiidae > Thryothorus > Thryothorus ludovicianus. The sequence continues at coordinate 114,145 of VZTB01006903.1, read as the reverse complement.
GCTTTCAACTTACTACCATGACTCAAAACCAAGAACAAAGTAAAATTATTAGGGGTACCATGAACATCATCTTTGTCCTTTCACATTTCCACCCATGGTGGTTGCAGAGGTCCTGCTCTGAAACACAGATGAAGCCCAAAAGTAAAACAATGTCTGACTCCTTAAAAAAGCACAGATCATGTTCTAATGCAATGTTAATAGCACTTTCTGTGATACCTACCTTCCCAAAGGGAAAAGACCTTTCCAATGGACTGGTAGAAATTAAATGTACTGTTTTAGAACACCATCTGTAGTCCAAGCAGTACAATCCCTCGGGGTATATAGAAAAGAGTGAGATTTCTTGCAAATGTGATTAATTTCAGGTAGCTTTCTCCATCAAACTGAGTCTGACACATAAAGATAAAACTTTATGCATTGGGTTTTTTTTCTCATTTATTACATGAAAGGGCTAGCACAATAACAATGAAATTCATGTCTAAACTGAACCATTTTCTCAGCATGTTACCCTTCAGTATCCCTAGGTGGCTCCTTTAGAGAGGTGACACACTATTCATGGATTTTCTCTGACACGGGTGAATTTGCTAGACTTTCTTTAAATAAGCTATGGGATCCTGTAGCTCCTTTCTTAGGGATTTAACCTAGTTAACTCATTATACACAGACAGATTCATTACATTGAATTATACACTGTGGCACTGCATGAACTTTAATGATGTGGTTTTGTCAAAGCCACAAAACACTCAGCTTTGAGACTTTTTGGAATATCTCCTGACTGTCAATTTATAAAAAAACAGATAACACCAGAACTTTTTGCCCATGTTTGTGGTGACAAACTTCCAGTATAATGAAAAAATTCTTCTGATTTAATGAAATCCCATTTCTGATAGATCCTCTTTGGCAAATTAGTCAATCTCTTTCCTGTCATGAAAGGCAGGTAGAGGTGGATAGGTTTTACATAAACAGATGCTATAGCAAATATGCTTTTTCTCCAAAGAGTTGCAATTGATCTGTCTTAGGAAAAAGAGTAAAACACTGTTTAATGCCAAAAGAAAAAAAACATCCAACTTTGTAGCCATGTTTAATTATTATGGGAGAGATTCAGAGCCCATGGAAATCAATGGAACAATTTCGATGCACTTTTAATGGAGCCCATAAATAGAATTGCTTTGTGAATCACTGTGTTGCAGCAATTCAATACAAAGAGCTTCAGAGGATTTACTGAACTTCCAGAGAGGAAGTGTTGGAATTTCACAGAAAATAAAGAAAAACTCCCATATGTGATTTGGATCCCTGAAGAGTGTAGCATTCAGAATGCAAGAGAAAGAAAGAGAATGGTTGGTATTGTTTCAGGGTTTAATTACTTTGGTACTCCTTGAATGCAGCACTGCTCC
>VZTB01006903.1:95934-108045 GCA_013397245.1 Thryothorus ludovicianus | reverse complement strand
TAAAGAGATACCTTGTTCATGCCACCAGTCAACCAACAATCAAATCACAGGAGGAACAGAGAGCAGAGTGATGACAGGCCATTGTGACAAAGACAGCTTCCAATTCATCACCAGTACCAGCCACTACGATTTAAGCCTTAAACCCTTCACCAAAGGAGATTTAACTTTCTTTAGAGCCTTAGTGGAATATTTTCATTTCATTTTAACTGAACGTATTTTCAGCATTTCAACTGAAGCTACAAATTATCTAAGTCATGTGTTTCCATATTGCCTGGAAAAAAAGAAAACAGGAATGGACTTTCATTCAAAATTAGTCATGCATTGACACAACTTTCTGAAGGTATGGTTTGTTTTACTTTTAATAGGCAGTTTAAGTACATTCCTTGGGTCTGTATGGCTTAATTGAGATTACTCTCATTTTCTCAAAATTATTTTATTAACTTTTTCTTGCATGAGTAAAGAATTGATGATTGCATTTGCCAGCTAATCTAAAAGGAGAGATCCATTAAGAATTACTTTGCCTTAAACTTTCTTTTCTAGAATGTGCATTTTCAGTCATTCAAGAAAAATTTACTTTCCATTTATGAACTTGATTCTACACTACAAAATCATGATTAGAACAGATAGAACTAATAAGCATATGTATCACCTTGTTTTACCTTGCTTCAAAACCAGATAATCAGGATTAATTTTGCTGCAGAGCAGTGTCTTTTATGAATCCCTAAATTCTAGTTAAAATCCAGGCGACATTCATTCCAAATACTTTGGTTCTCTTCCATTGTCTACACGTTATTTTATTTCTTCAGTAACATGTGTTAGGGTAGTTGTCTGCTGTAAGATCTCCTCCTGATTTCTTATTTCAATGCTTTCAAAGCTTGAGAGCAAAAGGAGATACCCCATTTTACAGGAATCCATTGTATTTTATTTGCAAATAGTTTTCTTAATTTCTGCAGCAGCCAGCTTTTTTCCTATAAACAAACAAACAAGAAACACAATCAAATAAAACCTCCAAACACAAGTAATCCACCATGGCCAAAGTACGCAGGTTACTATTGGAGGATGTGTGTTACATTGCAGAATACATCTAATTAAAAATTCAGCTATCTCAGATGTTGTATCACAGATCTCACATCTGAGAAAAATTTACTGCATTTTACCTGTAAACCCAAATCAAAAATTAGAAACGGGAGCTAAATTAATGCTCTATTTCTGCAAAGGTGACCATTTGTCACTAAGCATAATCCCTTATCTACAAGGACTGCTAATGACAAAATCACTATCAAATGGAATGCCATCACAGCTTCCATTAACTCTCTGGGGAAGCTGCTAAAAGACTTTCAGTTCAAAAGATTATACTACTGATGAGTTTCTGAAGTTCTGAGTTTTATCTGAAAATATACACATAGAGGTATATTTTACATTCAGAGCCTGCTGCTCCAAATGTCCATATACAGAACTTGGGTTTTCTTCTGTTACTCCTTCCTTATGAAAATTTTCCTTTAGAATTAGGTCTTTCTATGGATACGTGAGAAAAAATCTGTTAAAAAATTCAGTCAATGAAGTACTGTGATAGAAAGTAACAAGGAAAAACTTGCTATTTCTGGATATATTTTGATATCAAGCTGTAAAAATCAATGTTGAAAAAATCCACCCTTTAATCATACATGTTGTTTACAAAAGTTTTACAAAACTGATTTTTTTACATAAAAATTGCCAAGTAATTAGTTCTAACGTAGTTATGAATTTGTATTTTTGCAGTATATACCACATAAAGACTAGAAATAGAACAGGAAGGGTATTCCTGTGCTGTGCTGGTTTAGCAAGGACTCTTGAGATTTTTCCACTCTGGTCTGAACCTTAACTCCAGAACTACACCCTAATAAATTCCAAAAGGTTCAGAATACAGCATGTAATGCACCCTTAAAATCTCAACTCACTGTGCAGCAAGGCAGGAGAAAATCAAGCTCATGATGGAAACTAAGGATACGTCTGTCATAGACTCTACAGGAATATATACAGAGCTGTATAAAAGATAAGAATATTTTCAGTCGTCCATTCTTCCTTGCCCTTTGCAGGTTAAAAACTGCTGGGGAAGGGAGTACCAGACAAGAAGTGAGAGATCCTACAAGGAAATTATATTGGCTAAGGGCTATATGCAAAGCATAAAACACAAAATCCAGATAAAAAGAAATGGAGTAATATGCAAAGCAGTATTCTTGCCATAGGGAATACCACATAATTCACTAGAGAAAATGGATTACATGGCCTGACAACAGTAAGGGGATGCCAGAGACTGTTCTCATAGCAGAACTAAGCTATAATTGCTGCATTGTTATAATTTTTATTGAGCAAAAACTTGCAGCTTTCACTCAGTCAGCTCTCACATTAGCGCTACACAGCATTTAACAAGTAATTTCAGCCTCCACTCTCCATTTGAAAAATCTGGTATTACTCTCTATGAAAACTTTTGACCTTCTTCATTTAAAGCACTGTCAGACATGTCAAACAAATTGCTGCAACAGTATTTGCTATGGAGTCAGAGCTGCTCTTTCACTACAACATCATGAAAAGAATAGAGACGTGCGTGTCTCAGACTTGGAACTATCATTTCATCCTTTATTCTTAAGGCATGAGACTGGCAAGGAAGGGGAGAAGCCAAGACAGAGAAGTTGTGAAATTGCTGAGCATACCTGTGATATATCCCATTGCATCTGGTAAAAAATGTCAAAAATGGCAAAAAAAGTTGTTAAGGTGCACCAACCCTTTTGGTCACTCCTTGTCCCACCATATTAACCATGTAGGGCCCTTCATTGGCCCAGAAGTAACATTTCCTTTTCAACTGGAAACTTTTTAACTTGTCACTAAGATAATATATTTTAAATCACTGAGAAATCAATGGTGTTGTCATACCAGTATTGTGTTCCTCCAGGGCCTCTTTAGTGGCTATCATGTCCTTTCTCTTAAAACACATTGTGAAATTAATAATTCGGTTGGCAAGTGATTACCCTCCTGGGGTTTCTCAATTGGTTTCTTCTGTCTTTTTAAAACATTACTAAACGATATGAATTTTCTCATTACTATCTCAGCAGTTTATTTGATGGGCATTTCAGAAGGAAATTTCTACAATAACTTTTTTTATTTTTTATTTATGTGCATATAGTGCATATAATTAAACAGCGTTTGGGAAGTGCTACAGACCAAAGTGCTGAAAATTGTGAGTAATGCACTCAGACCACATTTATGTAGGGTGGGGGCTGTGGTCTACATACACTCCTACAGCACTTGACAGTATCTCCAGCAGTGGAAGCCCAGTCAAATAGCAGGTGAATTTTTCTGAGACACAATCTTCTTTGACTATTCCAAAACCTTAGAGTGCTGTAGCACAACACCATTATTGCCTATCAGACATCCACCTTCTTTGGCAACAAAGATCTTGGAAAGCTCAACAGTTGTTTTAAATCCTCCTTTAGAGTTTCAAAATACTGGGGAAAAGATTCTGCATGCATGGTTGTGTCTTGGTCCTGCTTGCTCACTGAGCACACAGTGATACTTATACCACTGTCTCAGGGGTATCCTGAAGCTCAAAGTCCTTTCTGAAAATTTGCCTCCAGTCACAGAAACTACCTCATGTATCCTCTTGTTTGACTTTCCCTTGGCCAAAAGGAGCTACTGAAGAATTTCATTCATGTAGTACTTTGTGTTATTTGACAATACACCTTCCATATATATTAAAATACTCTTACTGAACCAGCTTGAATGGCCTCACATCCATGAAATTCTCTAAGGAAAGACATGATCTCTGGACACCTGCTCCAAAACAAACAGGAAGATGGCATCAAAGTTGTGAGCTCTTACTATGATATGCTGTTCTGCATTGCTTTGTTTCAGTGGATAACCATGGTGAGAGCACTGAAAAACTAATTTCTGGTTTTAGCCTATGCCACTATTTCCTGTAGCTATGTCTTTATTGAGTAGTCTCCAAAATGCAGTAGTCAGTACCCATTTTGTTATCTGAGATAGCACTGCTCCCTATCTACACACCATAGTGGCATTGTACATGAACAAGTGAAGCAGAACATATTCTGCCTGTCTCAAGCCAAGTCTTATGGCATTAGATAGACAAAAGTCCAAGGAAGGACACACTGGACACACTTTCCATTCCAGAGATCTCTGTCCCTTGCATCTTGGCTCCACACAGTTGTCACAGAAAAATAGGATGTAGTCCTTTTTTCTATTTGTGTGTTTGCAGCTGGAAGAATTTTAGCTCACTTTTAGCTGCTTTTTGTTGGGGGACTTTGAAGTGGGAGATATAAAACTAGGTAAGCAGAGAACAGAATGACTCCATCCCTTTTGAGAAGACTGAACACTTATAATAGTGAAAAGAGACATTCAGCACAGAAATCTATCTTACTGCTATTTAAATAGGCCAATAGGAAAAGGAAGCTGTTATCTGCTCCTTTCTCTTTACAGCTAAAAGATAATAAATAATGAATTCACCTGTTCCTGATTTTATTCTCCTAATAGGATTCAAAGAAAAATAATAGTCATGCAAGTCACCCCTTGGTTGCCACACCTGGACTGAACTGAGATTAGCAGCTCTTTTTTTTATTATTTATGTACACTACATATGCCCACGCAGAAAGGAACGGGTGGATTGCAATGGACTACTTTGGATGTGGAAGCTTCTCAAGGATAATTTCATCCTGTTACATTGTTCCTCAGTAATGTAGCATGACATGACTCCACCATCAAATGTCAGTACTGTGCCAAAAACCATGCCTTCGGGAATGCAGTGCCTCATCTCTATCCTTCCTTGCTTTTAACTCCTGTGCATTCCAGAGAATCATTATGGTGATTCTTTCCTACAGTTCCTCTAGTGACTGGATCTGTAAGGAACATATGAGAAGTTTAAAGAATTATCTATATTTTGGGAAAATTTTGGCATTGGCGGTGTATTTCATAATTTGCACCCTTAACTCTAGCATAGTAATTTCAAAGCACTCAAATACAAAACCTGTTTTTTTCTTGTAGCCAATCTGGAAAAAAAAAAATTAAAATCTCATCCCATATAACTGACTTCCTATCTTTAGACAGAAGGACCAGATCCTTAGGAGAACAGAGATAACTGCTCCTTGAGTTCATGCAGTAATTGGCATCAGGAATAGCTGTTCCTAAAGGCAATCATTCAGTAATTTGCTGGTACATTTCACAGCCATTTGCTTATACCACAAGAAATTTGACCCTCAGGCATCCTGGGCTCTGCAAAGACTGTGAACAAATCTCTATTTAAGAATCTGGTCCCCCTATTTCTTCTCCTTCCAGCACCATGAATTCTCCATATTTGCCCCCAGCTTTTTAATGCTTTTGTATTGAAGCAGTTTGGGGTTGTTTATTTTTCTTTTCTCTTTTTTCTTCCCCCATCCTGTTTTCTGAGAACAGCAGCAACTTTAGCAAGGCATTGAAAACACAACAAGACCTTGCCTCTGTGTTCCACTGAAGTAACCAGGGTGAACAAGAAAAGGACAAAAGGCTCTCCCAGATTGCGAGTGCTGAGCTCTGGTGGCAACGCATGCACAGCCCAGTTCCTCACTGCAGAAGGGCACTGTGGTGGAACGAGCCCTGAAGCAGATTCTTCCAAGACTCTGCCTCAGAGCCTCAGCCACAGAAGAGTTTATGACAGCTCAGTCAAATGATAGCACACCTACAGAAACACTCCACAAACTTACCTCTAAAGTCTAGTGGGAATTGCTCTTTCAGTCATTCACCAGCAGGTTCCCTGTATAAAGCAACTCACCTTCACTTTCACTGTATAAAGGAACCAGAGAGGTTGTCAAATAAAGGCCTGGGAAACTTCAGGACAGGAAGAAGGATTTTTTTATCCTTAATCCTCCTCTTCAAATCCTTCCAAAAGACCAAACTGCTTGAGGTAGTTTCCTGACTTTTTCAGACATGAACCCACACATAAAAATTTCAGCTGTAGGATTTCTAAATTGCCAAAGTTTTTAATAACTCAGAACAGGTTCTTATAAGTTTTAGCAGCTACCAGCTCTGTCTAGAAATCTAAGTTTAGAGGAATTACATTTAAGTGTTGAGAATAACAGCAGGATGGCTGTAGGACAATTCAGTCTGGTAGTAACAGTGAAGTTATAACTGAGTAGACTGTATATACAATAACTGAGATGAACTCTAGTAAAACTTTTATGCCCTACCATAACATTGTCATTTTCTTTTTTGCTAGATGTGTCAGAGAAAAATCCTAAGGCATTTGGAATTCAAGACCAGAAGGCCCAGAGATGGCTTTTGAAATGTGAAGGTGTGTGATAAATCTATCAGATGGTTCTGCAATCTTTAAAAGAGGGACATGCCTTTTGTGCATATGATTCCTTTTGCCCACTATAGAAGCTTATACTCCTTGTGCCCACTACAGAAGCTTATGCAGTAGCTTACTCTTCTACTAATATACTGTTGAACACTGGCATTAAATACTTCAGCTGGCTAACAAGAAACAGAAAAACCACTACAATATTTAGAGACTGAAGAAAAAGCAGCATTTCATACAAGTGAAATTATAAATTATAATTTTGCCTTCATCGACTATCAAAGTTAATAGTTGTGATTGTGCCACTAAACAGAGGTGGCTATATTTAGAAGCACAGGTAGAAAATACAAATATTATTTATTTAACACAAATAACAAATACTTTGCTATTATTGATCATTCAAGCAGAATGTATCTTATCAGTTATTTTTCGCTATAATGTCTTCTGCATTGGAAAATATTTCACAAAATCAGAAAGAATGGAACTGCATAAGAAGGGACAGCTTTTACCTGGCTCTATTTTGCTTATAAAAATCAGGATATCATATTAAGTTCTCTCTTACAAAACATTGCTGTTCACTTGCATCACATTTGGAAAGTATAAACAAGCTTCAAAGCAAAATATTTTGTAGGAATTTTTCTATTACTCTCTTTAATTGAAAAATTTTAACCACCGTAGCACAACACAACAATGTATTGCAGAACTCCTATTAAGCATCAATAAAAATGCTTTGCTACAGTAATACAATAGCAAATAGGATTCAAAAGAAGTAATCTAACTTTTATCTAATTCTAGTAATTTGATTTTATCAGACCTTACTTATAGCTGTGGAAATCAGAGTCATAGCATTAAAGCATTCTACTTCACAAGCCAGCATAAACGGAGGTACTTCAGATTCTTCCTTGATATTTTTCAGAAGTGAGTGAATAAAAGTAATTTTTATGCATCCTGAGCAGACCACTACTTTGTTCTCACCCATGACCTCCAGGACTTGTGACTATACAGAACAGCTACTTCATTTTGTACGTATAAGGCAAGAGAAAGAACATGGCCTGTCCAATCCTGGAGCATGCTGTGCTCTCCTGATATTAACATAGGTTTTTCTGGGTTTTGTGCTTTTTTTACTCCTAGGAATAACATGCCAATTCAGTCAGCCAGTCTTTAATAGGGCTTCACTCTTCCTACCCTACTGCATGCTTCCTCACACAGAAACTGTAATTAAAATGGTCATGAATGCTGGCATGCTTTTTCACTAGAAAAGATGTATCTGTCTCTAACACCAGGAGACAAATAACACACAGATGTTTTACCAGAGAAAATTGGCTACTGGGAATTGGTCACATGGCTAACAAGCAACCCTGTTTCAATGTCTGTCTACATGAATCAGTTTGTGGCAAGCTCCTGGTTTAGCACAGGCATTCCACATCAATTTATCCTCTCTCATATACCTCAAAGGTCCATAACAATATCTGTTGTGGAACAGAAAAATGAGGATTTTCAGGAATTTCAGGAATTGTAAGGAACTGTCTTTCTAGGCCAGCTGTTTAGCCAATCCAGTTGGCAAAGACCATGAGTCCTGAAACAGGAGGCACAAAACCGCAGTGATGATAATTACACTTCTCATTTACTCAGAAGTATTTTCTAGTACCTTACAAAGGTCAGAAATAATTTCAGTGCCTTTAAGAACTTCCACAGTAAAGATCTTTTTGATGAAAGGTGGAAGGGGAAACAAACTTTTTTGCATGAATGTTTAAAAAAAAAATTTGCTACCCTTTAGTCATCAAATTTCAGGGATCTTGAAGAGAAAGATCCACACTATAGAAAGGAGAGTTTTATTCATGGTGTTGAAAGAGGTAATATCAGATCCAAGCAAAGAACATGCATTTTATTTCTAGCCCCTCTTGTACCAAATAGCATCACCTATCCAATTACAAAATATTTTAATATGTATTTAAACATTTAATAATGTCATAGTTGCTTTGAACCTACATGGAAGATTATAAAAGATTTCTTACCACAGAACACAGTATTTTGAAACTAAGCAAGTAGTTGGGTATAGTGGTTAACCCTGTCTGAGTGCAGGCACCCACCAAAGCCACTCTGTCACTCAGCTCCGTAACTGGACAGGGAGAGAATATAACAAAAAGTTAATAAGTTCAGGACAGGGAAAAATCACAAATACCATCTCAGATAAAACAAGACAAACTGGGGATCTCAACTGAATTTATTACTAACAAAATCAGAGCAGGATAATGAGAAGTAAAATCAAATCCTAAAAATAACTTCCTCCATATCTCCCTCTTTTCTGGGCTCTTCCTCCTTCCCTGCAGAGGTTCAGGATGACAGTGAATGGGGCTTATGGTCAGTTCATGACACACTGTTCCTAGCACTGCCCAGGAAGAGGAGTTTGTTCCAACACAGAATTCCTTCCACAGGAGACAGCTGTCTATGAACTTCTCCAGTGTGAGCTCATCCCACAGCCAACAACAGTTCTCCACAACCTACTGTAAGGTGTGTCACTCTTCCATGGGGTACAGTCCTTCAGGCACAGCCTGCTCCAGCGTGGGTCTGTCTTGGAGCCAGCTGGCAATGGCTCTGCTGGAAGCTTCCAGCAGCTTCTCACAGAATCTGTAGGCCCCACTACAAAAAACCCAGTCACACAAACCCCATACAACGTGATTATCAGCTGCACATAACAGTAGAAGGCAGAAGCAATCTTGCATTTTGCAAATCTATCATTAATTTTTTTATCTTCTCTTTACAATATCAAAAAGGGCCCTGACACTGTAAAATATGCGAGACAGCATCCACCACAACCCAGTGCCTTTACAGAAAGTGCTATCAATTAGGTATATATTCCAATTGTCACAGCTAAGCAATTTCCTAGACTAAAGGGATTCTGAGTGATTTCATGGTACAAGAAAAGATAGCTAATATAACATAGAAAACTTACACTGTCACTTGAGGTGTCACATAGCAATTGAAAAGATTTTACTGTCCACTTGAAAAAAAAAATAATAATAATGGAAGGGCTTCAGTGAAACAAAGATCTATATGCCTCAGCACATAAAGGACTGGGGTTTTGTACAGAAAAAAGTCTTTCAGTCCATATATTCAGGTTTTTTGCAAGCAGACCCTTAGAAACAGCAGTGCTCAGATTTAAATTGGATTTTGGAGGGCTTTTTCTCCTGTGGCAGACAGTCAGAAATCCTGCTGACTGTCCAATTTATAAGAAACAGATGATGTCATTTTGATAACGCTCCCTTCTAGGTTCACATACCCAAGTGTTCAGACAAATTCAGATTTTCTGCTTTCTGTGAAACATCCATTAAGGTCAAGATCCCAAAGACTGAAGAGAAATAGAAAGACAAGAAATGGAAATACAGTACTTATCAACTCTGTATTTTAATACTAAGCTATGTGAGTGTATATTCTGTTGTGTTCAGGAAAATATAGCATATATTCTTGTTTCCTATAGGTATAAAACAATAGGGTTCAAAAAAACATTGACAGGAAAAATATTGCAACTGTAGTAAAGTATTTATTTATTTTAAAACATTATTACATTGCTAGAACATTATTTCAAAATAAAAGCCATAATAGATTTATTCAAAACTAGGCTGTTAAGCATATTTAAACTCTAATTTTCATACACACAGTGAAAGAAATTTATATTTTACAAGTAGCTATTTTTAACAGACTTTATGAAAAACGTTTAAAAATACCTGCCAAAATCTGTCTCTTTAAATATACAAAATATCCTTGTTGTGCTGAAGATACCTATCTTAAAAGCCAAAAATATCTAAGTCAATAGCTGAGTCCACATCATATCCTACTGAAAACAGTAGTGACATGAAAATGTAAAAGCACTGTACAAAGTACAGCCTTTTTTGTCTCAGTACTATACAAATCTGGGTTTGTTTTAAAAATGTTTTATAAAAACTGCTCTTTTTGAACTTAACTTCCTTTCCTGTGTGCAGAAAACAGTGAGCCACTGACATTATCTCTGTTTACTAAAAGGTCTCCTTCTCAGAATTGTGAATCAAATAATTCAAAGGGAATTTTACCACTTATTTCAATGAGAGCAGGACTGAAACTTTTCTTCAGCATATCATTTAGCAATCTCTCTTGGTTTTCCCCCAGGTTTTATAATGAAAAACATTACAAATTCTTAAATACATTAATTGATGAAATCTGAACTCAAGTACTTCAGATTACAAGGCCGGTGTATGGATTAGTTCACTGTAAAATGGAGTGTTGAATTAAACGAAACCAAATTGCAAAAAATGCTGCATGCTTTTTCATCAAGAAGCCTCTCTCTTCTCTTGTTTCCTTTACAATCCCTTCTGGCATTTCTTCTGGAACGAGCTTTTTAAGAAGGTGCGGTACCCTGGATCATCCACGTATTCATTCTTAAAGCGAGAACTCAATACTCTCTGCCTTTTCTTCTCTCCCAAGATAATATCTGCTCCATAAAATGTGTCTTCAAATCTCATGTCAGAAGCTGTAGACTAAAACCAGACATTAATTACACATATATACAATTTTTATCTTTCCATATTTTACGTATTCTATTCAGTATCAAATTCCCTAAGTCTGTAGTGTTCCTTGAAACACTAACTAACTAACTAACTAACTAACTAACTAACTGACTGACTGACTGACTGACTGACTAACTAACTAACTAACTAACTAACACCTGTTATTCTGGATTTTGTACAGGGATCACACAGTCATGCCAATTCTAGGTGAGAAAATAATGACATGGAAGTGATGCAGCTGTTGGACAGGTTTGATCCTAGCAGTATCATGTAATATTCACCACCTTGTGTTACTCAGAAAAGTTTAACATGCAAGGCACTACCTCATGGATGCCTGAAAAGAAGCCTGGGAACTGCCTAATTTGCAAAGGATCCGGGTCACAGTTTAGTCACTTGTCATAAAATTTAAACCTCCCACTAACAAAGCAGTGGAACAACAAAGAGCAGCCGTTTGGGCAAAATCAGAGGGAAAATATTTTGGACCAACTTACACTGCTGGAGTCATGGAAGAATTCCCAAGATTAAGAAAATAATTTAGAAGGAACTGATGTCGTTTACTTCAACAGACAATAACAGGATCATAGAAACAGGATCATGTCTTTAACTTGCACTGTGCTGAGCATGAGGAGGTGAAGGAGGTGTTGGACACACCTTGAGGACTAACCTACGTATTTCACACTACGCTGTGGTGTGTTTTATTCAGCTGACCAAATTTAGTGTTTTTAATCTATAGTTAACTCCGTAATGAAATTAATAAACAAATAAATAAATAAAAATAAATACTGAGTTATAAAAAATCAATTTTAAAAACAACAGCATAAACCCCATTATTATTATTATCCTGAGATCATGTTCTAAATAAAAAAATGGCAATGGTATGCTTCCCAAGTACAACAAAAAAACCCCATTGTCCCAAACCCCAACACCCATTAAATATAATCAGACAGTTCCTTTAACATTTTCCAAGACATTTACCTTAACACTAGTCAGGACACTTAAAGATTTGTGCATTTATCCCAAATTCACTGACATAAAGATTTCTTAACCCAGAATACTTGACTAGCACACTTAACATTAGAAAGAACTATCTTAAGACAGGTAAAAACAGTCATCTCCTCTAAAAAACATATGGAAGAACTTTCCCTTTTCAACCTCCGGGAGTCATGCTCTCTGTGAGGTTCAACACTTTTCCACTTGGCATACGTACATAAAAATGTAGCTGGTGGATGTTGTTTGAAATATCAGAAAATT
>VZTB01006903.1:53660-68876 GCA_013397245.1 Thryothorus ludovicianus | reverse complement strand
TTTTGATAACAGAAATGTGTGAGGGATATGTTTCATGCCCAGAAACATGCATAGCCAAGGAGAAAAAAGAAAATAAAACCCAAACCACAACCCATAAGAAACAAATCACAGAGCCTTCCTTGTATATTGACAGTCCAATTTACATAAAAAAATAACATAGGCAATGACAGCAATAACCCAAAATACTCTGTATAGAAAAATAGCTCCAATAGCAAATTTTCTGTTATTTCTAAAGTTATACATTCAGCAAGTATAAGAGGCAGGCTTAGTTTTGAGCCCATGAACATGGAAACATATTTCTGACAAATCGTATCAACATTTAAAAACTCCAGTTCTTAGTATTTCTGTATTTAATTCATTTGGCAGCACCAGATGAATTCAAGGATTATTGATTTCCCTTTTGATTTTCTCTTTGATGATTTTCCTTCAGAAGATCCACCAGTGTTTCCAATGACTGACAACAAAAAGGCACTCTACCATACTGAAGACAATACAGAACCTGATCCCCAATGAAAAAGACTTACGAAGAAAGTATGTTGAAACATTTTGCTTGAGTTCACAGGCATAAATAAGTTGGATGCATATTCTACTTCCTCACTAAAAGAAGCCCTTTCTGGGGGTGAAGAGATACATCAAGAATAGTAATAATACACATTTATCTGTTTAGGAAGGCCTTTTTTGTTGAGCACTCTCATTGATTTACAGATTAAAATACCACTATAGATATATGTCACAATTTTTTCTAGAGCCCAGAAGACATTTGATTGTTGATTTTTTGGAGTTTGATTTTTTTTTTAAATGTGAAGAAAGCAGCAAACACCGAACCAGTACAAAGGCAGTCACTGAGAATTTAGATATAATATTTAGAGTCTATATTATAGAAAAATCACACTTTTTTTCTCCTTGAAATTAGGAGAAATAATAGTGTCCTTGCTTTATGAACAATGTTTTCTGCTAAATACCAGAAAATATTTTTTTCATATGGACAACATAATCTATTTGACTCCTGCAAAAATTTTCTAAATTAGTATAATATTTCAGTCTGCATGATTCCCTGCTCTGCTTCTAAGCAAGGAAACTAAAACAACAGGCAAAAAAAAATTTGATTAGAAATAAGACACATTGCTATACCTAATGGTGAAGAACAATGTTATTTCTGCATGAAGGAATAGCTAATAGCTAAGAAAAGCATAACAAGAAAACCAGTGGTGAGAAAACTTCCAAAGGCTTAAAGATGTGATTAGATTAATTATCCAAAAGACAGAGTATAAAACTAAGCATTTCAAAACATATGGCAATCTCCTTTGTCCCAGGAGTAAGCTAAGAATTTTACAGAAAAACATTCTTTAACAAAATATCTACTTTTCCCAAAATTTGGCCCAACTGAAAACACAAAAGCATAATTTATTTATTTTTATTTCTCTTCTTCAAATTTGATTTTCAGCTGAGCCATGGGTGGAAAATAGGTAATAATAGTGAATCTTTTCCAAAAAGTTAGTGCTGAGTTTCAGGTAAGGATGTAACAGTCTCATTCCAAGACACTTTCAATGTACTTCACACAACCTCTGAAACAATAGCCACGTGAAATCCTGTCTTTTCCCATAGTTGATGGGGTTTCTTTTCTTCTACACTACATAGTACAGGTCAAGAAAATCACTAAGAAAGCACAGAATTTATGGGACCGATGCAAATCCCACTACATAGATTATAAAGACTTGTCTCAAGAAGATACCAGAAAACATTTGGAAAATGTTGGCTATATTTTTGCTGGCCATAAATTTAATGCAGTAATTTTCAACCAATGATAATGTTTTCAAAAAACCCCAAGGAGAGTTATCTTAAGTTGTCTGTACAGACAGAAGTTTAAGTTTGTTTGTTCTTCAAACCAGACTAATTTTTTCTTGGAAAATGTTTGAAGAAATTAGAAACACATAAAGTGTTCTGATTTAACATACTCATTTTGGAAAACAAAAATATGATAAAACTTAACAATTCTATGGAAATTTTAAATAAGGATAAACAATATGTCTCCCTTTTTAAAAATCACCTGCAGATTCAACACAGGACTGATTACTATAGCTGGGGGGCATTACAATTCAGTACACTTGGAAGAAAATTCTACTCTTCAGTAATGTTGTTAAGTCTTGTCATTAAGACCAAGGATTCATTGACAAGCTCTTGATAGAACATCTATTAAATAGACACTACCTGGGTTTGTGTCTTTCATTTCTAATGCATAAAGGAGAAAAAAAATTGCAATTTGACTAACTTACCGAGCTTGTTACTTAGTAAGGCTATATTAAGCCATTCTGGTTTGCTAGGAAGCAAAATACAGTTTTAAAAGCCCAAGATGAAGTTCTCTCTTAACTGAGATACTAACCATTAACTCAAGTAAAGACATTAACCTAATTCTTCATTGTGTCTCATCTAAAATTGAAGGCTCCTCCTCAGCACAGAATAGAAATAAAAAGGCAGTCATAACATGAATTTTCATGACACGCCAGTGTTACTCTGCCAGATGACAGAATAATTATAATTGAATATTTTCAAGAGACTCTTTGGCTGTGGAAAAAAGATTTTACATATACACACATCCATTATCTCACAGGATCTGTGAGTATTTGCAAGATATTGTGATCTGGGTATTTATAATATACTTCAGGTTAAGAAAACAGATTACTCAGAGATTTATCCTGCCTGTCAAAAAAGAAACTCAACAAGGACTTTAAAATAAAAAAGGTGTTAGGCATATCAGGTATCACTTCTCCCAGGTAACAGCATTAGGAAAATCCTTCAAGTTGTAAAAGATTGCTATGCATGAAAATATGATAAACAGAATTATGATAATATATAATGTGGATCCTCTCCTCCATTTTTTCTGGAAACATTCAATTCTGCAATTCTGTTTTTTAACAAGAAAACACATTCCTTACCACATTTTGGTTGCTCTTGTGCCTGAAACATGTGATGTAGACAACATATGGCCAGTCATCAGGTTCCATGAGCACGCCTGCAGCATGGGCACAGGTAACATGGAACGATGCTGGGCAGCGTCCATACGAGCACTGAATGCAGGCACCAGAGATTTTCTTAACTCTCTGCCTGCAGAAGATACATTTCTGTAGGAGTGAAATAAACAGAATGGTTTCTGTGTTACTCCAGCTTCAATGATTCCTGCAAGTAACTCAAAGACCAAAAAGTTATCTGTGATCCAAGCATTAAATTTTTCACCTTACCAAATGCACAGCAAAAGGAACAGCATTTATAAATTACAAGGCAACTTAGTAATATAATTAATGCATAGCATTTTTGCCTTTTTATATAAACATGAAGACAATCTGCTCCAATGCTATAGCAAGAAAACAGACAGATAGATAGATGATAGATATAGATAGACAGACAGACAGGTAGATAGAGATATATTTAGAAGTTTAATTTTAAATTCCATACTCTGAAAATTAACCTACTCCTTCTAAAAACCCTCTACATGATATGACAAAAAATCAACAGCAAGACTCAAAATTAAAGAGAACAGACCCAACTGAAATGGGCTGACAGGACTTCCATATACCATTTAACTTAGTTCCCTTCTATGAGGCTAAATACACAGGTAGACAGTCTTTGTAAAATGGCTAATCTAACAACATCCTCAGATGGCCTGTTACAGTGGATAAATGTCTTCTAAGCTAGAGACATTTTCTTTATCTCAAGTCTATGCATAATTCTACAGCTAAAGGCTGTTCCTAAGACCATTTTTATTTTTTAGCCTAGTTTTCATTGGTTGAGTATTTAATATAATTTCAATACAGTAAGCTGTATTTCCTCATGATATGTACTCAAACATCATGTCAACAGACTCACTGGTATCAAGACACATTGTTTTTATTTTCCTTTTGCCAAAATGAAGACTACATCAAAATGTCACTATTTTTTAAGTGACACAAGTAATGAGCCAACAGGAAAAGAAGACAAAGAGATATAAGCTAGGATTACTAAGTCTTGGGAATAAGTTCTAATATACTAAAAAAGGCAATACAAGATAAACTGAATCTTGCCACCATAAAGCATTAGTATGTACACTAGATAGAATAATTACTTCAGTAACTTCTATGGACAACTGTTTTATATCACATATGAGAATTATCCTCTGATACTTCTCATCATGGCTAAAAAAAATGCAAAAGTTATTGATGATCACGAAATTATCTCATCTATCATGAACAGATTTTAAGCAATGACACAAAACAATGAATTCAACAAAACACACTCTTGGAATATTGCTTACTTCCATTTCTTCTACATTTGCTGCCCACCAATTTGTTCAACACACTCATCTGCCTACGTTCAGAACACAAGTAAAAATAATTTTGATGTGGTTTTGCTGCATGATTAATAATTCAAAATGTTTACTGTTAATACACATCTAATTCTTATTCAGAGGTGACCGAAGTTCCCCATTGCTCTCCATTGTTTCTTGATTTTCAAATTCTGCATAAAACCAGAGGAAATTTTATTGTATAATTCAACACTTAAAATATTTTCAACGGCTTCTGGTATGCTGTTTGTAACAGAATACTTTTGGTAAGGGCTACCCCTGTCAAGCTCACTAGTCCTAGTTCCTGTATCACCCTACATGTGAAATACTCTTCAAGTTCTGCCTTCATGTTTACCCCTTGAAAGCAAACTTCCTGCATGGCTTTGCACAACCAGAAATTAAGAATAGCTCCGACCATCTGAACAAAGGGAAAAATTTTAGCTATCATTCACGAAAACTACCTTAATTCAGCTCACTCTACTGTAGCACCATTGGGTTTGAAAGACTAGTAAGACGTAAAGATGATTTTGCCATCAAAATAAATGTTTCAGAGACTTCGCTCATGTGCTGACATCTTGTTGCGCATTTGTATTCATGTGCATGGGGTCATTTTCAGGTTGAGTAATGTTTTCCAAGGAAGCTTCGAGATTTCTTTTATACATATGTATTCAGAACCTCCTAAGTGGAAATTTCAGATAGAAAACACAATTGAAATCAAGTATGTCTACTATCTAGATACTGAGTTCATACAAATAACAGAACTCCTCTTGAATGCTTTTTCATACAGATATACACAAACTCACCAATCAGATTAATGGAAGAAGAAAGACCAAAGCACATATGAGTATAAAAAAAAAAAAAAGAAAACACAACCAAACAAAAACCCAAACAAATGAACAAGAAAGCAAAAACCCCCAAAACCAAGACCACACACAAAAAATCCCACATGCATTCTGAAATTAACACCCCAAAAACACAGTTCAAATAAAATGTAGAGAATGAGGAAAAGGAATAAAGTACAGCTCAACTAGCATTAACTGAAGAAATTGTAATATTACAGAAGGAAATGCTGGTCCCCTTTAAATTATTGGCTGCACACGCACAAGGGAGCAAATATTTAAACAATACATTGTGGTTGTAAGTTTCTCCTGTATCTTACTAAAGTATTATAAAACCTTGGGAGATGCAAAAATCTAAAACTACACTAGCTTCAGAAAAAATATTAACTTACAACTCTATATATGTGCAACTATTCTTCTAAAATAGTATTTTAAGGTTTATTACCTTCCAGAAGTAGGAAAGCTGAGAAAAATAAAAGCTATATGAGGACAACAAGAAATTCTGAAAGGGAAGCTGGAAAAGTAGTCAGGAGAATTGAAAATGTGACAAATTAAATGGCATGGCGAAATCCTCGGAAATTAGACTAAAACTTCATACCATCCTGTAAGAGAGGCTGACTTCTCTGTTCTCTTCCAGCACAGATGAGAACATGTCTGACAAACTGGCATAGTATGAGAAAACATTTCTCACAATGCTTTTCAGAGTTTAACTTAAAATTATTGAAAATAATTATTAAAAAGCAAGTAGTCCAATTATTATTGACTATATTCTTATTTCAGTTATATTGGGGCAAAATTAGTGTAATTTTGATGAAAAGTAAAGTTTTTTCAAATTTACTCTTATAAAAAAGGAACACTGCTTGGTCATAGGTATTTCTGTGAATGCAGACCTAAATTTGTAAGATAACAGTGAAAAAATGCCCATTTTAACTATGCTATAAATCCATCTCACTGCCAAATACAAGGAGGGTAATTGTTAAATCAATTAACTCCAAACCCACATTAATCTTTTGTGCTATACTCATACACTCTTCAGGTATCAAAAGGATTAAATCATGGATATGACCAGGTGGAAAAATGTTACTGTACATGCAGGAAAAAAAAAACCTTCCTATTTCCCCCTGTGCTTAAGGAATACCAGAAAAACTATGAAAACCATTCTTCTTTCAAGAATGCAGAAAAATAATCAAGTTTTGCAAATAAAGACATATGTTTCTTATTTTACGCAAGATGCTGTGTCCTTTGTACAAGTATGACACTGAGGACGATGCAGATGTATCTCAGCCTTACACTGATTCTCAAACTGAAGTATGAATTTTGAAAAGTACACATAAAAGTCCACTGTTAAAGCAAACTACAGCTTGCATACATACTATACATAACTGTACCAGGCAACAGGGCCACATTCAGATGTAAGAGAAAAAGCCCCTTCATATTTTAAACTATATATCGAATAGTTGATCCACTGTAATTGATAAATAAAATCAGAACACATAAATAAATGCATAACAAGCTATATAAAGTCTGTTTTGCATAGACTTTGGGAACATTAGCTGAACTACATCCCATGTGTATTAGCTATACGTAGTAAAGTGAAGGGTGCTATGTCTGGCCCATACTGGCAATTCTTCCCCTTCCTGGCCTATGAAAGTTAATGTATTTCTCACTCTCACTTGGGGTTTAAATTCTTTTTTCAACTTTTTTTCATATGTTAGTATTATTTATTATAGTGTGGTGATACATAAAACAAGGGACAATGATGAAAATGTACAAAAAATTAAAAAAATAAAACAAACCTATTGAAGGTGAACAAAGGAAAAATGCATCAGAATCTCAAGAGAAGAAAGGGAGCGACTGGCTGTGAAGACAAAGGTTTCACTCTCTGTCCAACTCTTCCTTGAAGTCTGACCTTCCTAAGTTTGTAAAATGAAGGAATACTATAGAATGGAACCAATCCCAAACAACTCTGGAGAATAAAAGGTCTGAACATCCCACTGTCAGGGCAAATCTTGTGTTTAGGTATGTAAGTTTCCTACTTGTGAAACAAACAAACTCAACATAGCATGAACACATTTTCTAAAATACAATAATGCTAATTCAATGCCCAAGTGACAGTTTTTCAGTAGCTTGAAACTACAGCTGTTCCTACCAGCTAAAACAATTCTAGACAGCTAGGAAGAATATAATTTTGATTTAATGATTGCTAGATACTTGTGCAAAGCAGAGACCAAGGGGAAAGTAGCTGAGGATCAATCTTAATCAGAGATCCAGATGCAAAATGAATTGGAGAATAAATAAAATTGTTTATATAACTGGAGATTAAGAATATAGGACAGAACAATATACTGCAATTTTCTAGATTGTAAAATGACCTCTTTTTGCCGCCCAAAAGAAAACTATTCTGCTGCAAATGAATTTCATCATCATGGAATAGCTCTTTAATGTCAATAGTCTGCAAATCTATAAACAGAATAAATTTTAAAAAACAAGTTTGAGGAAACTGGATGTCAGCATTTTGCAAAAGACAGCCCACTGTTAACTTTTATAATAATTTTTATGTATCCTTATTTAAAGATATAGAAATTGCTTCCCTCAAAAGGAGTGATATTTGCAAATAAAATTGCAGTCTCTAGAAGGATCATGAATTAATCACAGTAGCAGTATTTACTGATGGAAGGATTTAAGAAAATAAGCACAAAATGAGGTTGTAGCAAAAAGTCAGGGATGGATTTTAGGAAATAATTTTGAGTATTGATTTCTCCCCAAAATTGATCTCTAAGTCTTGGCAATCAAAGTGACTTAAGTAAAGGAGTTGGCTGTAGTAAAGCATTAAATGCTACAAAAAGAAGCTAATTCAAGAGAGCCTCTAAAAATTATTAGATTTCCAAATATTACTAAAAATCATTCCATAAGAGTTCTGCTCCTGCTGCTGCAGAAAGCTAGTAATTACTAGTCAGTAACTGATTCGTGTATTCTCACCCTCTCTTATATATTTGCCCCTTTTTTGTCTGCTATGTACCATTTGAAATACTAAGACAGACACCATTGTAAAATTAAGAAAATTAATGAAAAATCAGCTCTATTTTTTCTATAATGTCTGCTTTATCATATTGTGATTTTGTAATGAACCTACTTTGCTTCAAAATTTATATTACTAGACAAGCAAAATTTCTATTACGTATGACCACAGCCTAGATATGAAAAGTCAGCCGTACTGTAAGCAATAGTACCCACAGATACACTCAGACTTTTAACAGAGCAAAGATTTTGCAGAGAATATTAGCAGAAGGAGGTTCACAAACTTATCAGCTGTTATAACCTGAAACTTACAGTATAAAATTCACAGTGAAACGAATATTTTCCTTCTCCATTCCAAAGCCAGAATATGGAATAAAAGTGATGAAGATTACGGCAAGGGTTGGCAGCAAGGTACTGGCACAGAGATTTGTTAATGAAGCGAAATGCAGTCAGAAGATGCATACTATGAAGACATTTGACACATTATCTGCAGATCAATGAGCACATGTTGTCTGCAGAACTATCTTTTAGAATACAAAGTCAGCACTTAATTCTGGCAGAGAGCATGGTACGTTTCTATGGAAACAAACTCATTATTGTTTTTACATTTTATGTTTCCTTTTATTCCTGATTAACTTAAACCAAGATGAGTATTTGAGCTATGAAACTGACAGCATCAAAACAGGAGAAAGAGTTTGTTAGATGGTATTTTCTACTTCATTGTTCAGCATGTTCAGGCAATTATATAAAATTAACTAGGAATGTTGTTAGGAAAAGTACCAAGAGACTATTTTGCTTTCCTCTGGTATTTCAAACATAACAACCAGTAACTCAGGGGGAAAAGCCCTAGCGCTTGTAGAAAATGATTAGTGATTTCTTACTGTTCAGGAAGTCTGCCTATAGTATGGGCTTATGGCAAATTAAAGATGGCAGACATTATCTAGATGTAAGCAAAATTCTTTTAGTTGTATATTTCAGCAGAGAAGTAAATATAACACTTATGCAGCAGTAGCAATTTGAGACAGTAATCCTATTCTCTAATAAATCTGTGAAAATGTAGTTTTGGGTCAACTCTCGATGAACCAACTTGTAAGTTGTTTTGAATTAAATATGAAAAGATACTGAAATCATGCCACATATACATATTGATTTAAAATACAATTTTAACAGCTGACAAAAATCTACCAGGACTTGTCAAAATCACATATAAATACAGTATCCATCAATTATTTCAATCAAACTGGTAAGGTAACTAATAACTTTTAATTAATAGGAAAGGGAAGACAAAAATATAGTGCAGAGTTAAGAAAAATCTCATTGCTCCTGAGGTATAGATTGTGTCATTGTAATGAAAGAGTCATTAAACAGTAAAAAAGCAAAAGACAAAGAATCAAAGAAAAACAAAACTTGGTGAAGAAGTACTTATTTTGAAAGTACATGTGCTTCTGTAATACACTATGCAGTCTTCAGTAGCTGGTAAAACAAGTTTTGTGAGGCAGAAAGAAATAAAAGGTCCTGTTAGAGCTTCAGCTGTGATCTCACAATCAACTATGTGATATTTACGACTATGCCATATCTTGGGAAATAAACTGCTGTATATTTCTTTTTAGTATTCTTGAAGTTCTCAGCTTCATAATGATATTCCAACACCAAGCATTGCTGTTAAGTCCCTACCTTTTTTCAGGCTAGAGAAGTACCATTAGCACTCTATACTATCAGAGATACTCTGAAAGTACTTGAGATGCCTCTAATCCTACCATAGAGAGCTACTGATAAAAATACCATATAAACATATTTCTACTATTGCCTCAGTTTTATTTACAAGTACTAAAAGGAAAATATTCAATCACCAACATCTTCTTTAAAAAGAAGAATCCCTATATAAATAGGGAATATTCTGCTGGCACATATTCACTGAATGCAAGAATAAACCCCTCTTCCAGATTTGTATATATCAGATTACACTGAGAATTTAGTCATCCTAACTCTTCTTCTACCCACTTCACATCCACCTGCTTTCAGAAATAATACATGACTGTGAGCCTAAACTTTATAAGATGACTCTCAAGACTTTACCTTAATTGCAGTTTTTACATAGTCATGTGTTTTTTTTTAACACACATTTTTTTTAGAGACGAAACAAATCTTTTTTCCAGACAATGTTTCTTCCCCTGTAGGTCTTGTGGGGTTTTTTCCTACTATTTTCACCTTTTATCCTCCAGATTGTACCATAACAAATACACAAGCTTAAAAAGACCTTTCTTTTTTCAGAACCACTGTGCCTGTATTCAGTGCATCTTTCAGGCATCCTGAAATGAACAAGAAATGATTGATGCTAGTATTGGAAGGGCAACATTTCAAGAAGATTAATACCAGAGGTTGGAAAGAATCTCCTTTTCTTTATTCTTCAGAAAGAAAGCCTTTTTATTAAAACTTTCCTTATGATTTGCATAGACCAGTTTGAATAGATTTGCCATTTACACAAAGCCTAAAATATCTGACAAGCTGTGAAATGTCATTTAGGCTGAAAAGGTGATGAGGCATCATTTCACTGCCTCACTGCTGCAGCCTCCAGGCGTCCCACTATTATACTGTAACTGCACTTTTTCCAGCTGATTCTTATAGGCATTACTGGAATTTAAGGCAATGGTCAAGTCCAGGTTCTTCTCTGCACTCCAGTCATTCCGTCACACAGTTCTAAACCCCAGTGTGTGGCAGAGAGACAAAACAACTGTGCAAAACAAGGGCAAAACCATTCCAAAGAATAATGGAGTTGATGGGGACCTCCAGCACTTATGCAAAATAAGAAGGCAGACTAAATCAGCTTGCATAAGGCCCATCCAGCTGAGTTTTGAACATCTACAATGCCAAAGATTCCTTAACCTTGCTGGGCACCTGTTCAAGTGCTCAACTATCAGCTTTAATAGTAAAAAACTCTTTTCATAACACTGGAATTTACCATGCTCTGATTTGTGTTCCTTGCCTCTCAAGCTGCCACCATGCACCTCCAGCAAGCATCCCCTCCCTCTTGCCTGTATCCTCTGATTACCTCGGTATAAACAGCAGTGAAATCTTTGCAAAAAGGTATCTCTTTTCCAGGCTGAACAGAACCAGTTTCTTCAGTCCCTCTGTACATTCTGTGCTCCAGACCAGACCATCTTAGTGACCTGCTCCCATATGTCAATAAAAGACAGACCAGCTGCTGTCTTAACAAAAGTCAAATAAAAGGACAGGATGGATCAACACCTTGGGCCTGATGGGTGCACTATTACAAATCATGCTCTGGATGCAATTTGTCCCCTGCTGCAAGGGCACACTGCTGACTGACGCTTAACTTCTCCATCATGATCCTTACTGGTTTTCCTGCAAAGCCAATCAAGCTAAATTCCAGTGGCAGACTTTGTATTATTTAATTTCAAAAGAGACAGATTTCCCCATAAAATAGAGTATGGCTACCTACACAAAGTAGTTAGAGAAGACATCTAGAATTTGTCAACTCAGAAGAGCCTTTAACAGACAATGAAAAGAGAACTTTAAGAGCCTGTATGGCCACTGCAGGCTTCAATTCTTGACGAGTTGCCATTTAATGTAAATTATTGCTCTGAGTAATTATTTATACACTGTACAGAAATCACCACTGTTTCTACATAGTTTACTTTTTAACAATTGCATTACGGTACTTCATATAAACACACACGAACACACAGAAATTTGCCATTCTAATAAGACAGCTATTAAAATTAGACCAACAAGATGCAGCATTGAAAGATTATATTCTTAGCAATATCCCAAAAACAATTTATGAAATGAAGAAATGCAATGACAGTTTTTATCAAAATAAAGGTATCACCATCTAATAAACTACCCTTTTGAGAATGGTAATTCAGTATGGTAATATCCATGAACTAAAAACATATTTCCATATAGACTCCAAAAAACCCAGTATTACTACAGAGACAATCATACAGAATTTAAGATACATAAGTTTCAATGCTCAGAAACAAGAATCTTGTAAGCCTCAAACAGAAACCTCTGATGACAATAAAAGCACACATATCAAAATTCCATCTAAGTACTAGCATGACAGTAATGTGCTGCTTTGCATCTTAAAAGATTAGAAGTCAGGAATGGACTTCAGTATATGTCCTCTGGGGAGAAGGGGTCATGGCCAATTATGTAGGTGAATGCACTTTGCCTCTGGGAAGGAAAATATTGTGCTTGTGGAAGCACACTGAATGAGGCCACAGCTGCTTGTCAAGTTGTTCTCTGTTGAAGAGAAGCTACTGTGGACAGAATACACTACTAGAAAATTAGGATAAGTAAAAACATTTAGTGTACTTATGTTACTGGACATGAAATACCTGTTTTCTCTACAGTAAATTGAGCAAATGTGAGTCGTGCCACTTCCAAGTACTAACAATAGCATATAAACAACCAAATAAGTAAATATTTGGAATAAAGGGCTACTTCTGGGTTAGAGCTGTATGGAGTATTTTTTGTTTGGCTTCTTCTTTTCATTCTTGTTGTTTGGGTTTTCTTCTTGAGGATGAGGTCAAGGCACACAGAAGTTTAACATGCACTGCATCACAGAAAGTTTACTTTTCAGTCCTAAGAAGCTTGAAGGACTCTGTAGCTCACAAAGAAAGATTATTTTTGAGGCTTTCAGCCAAAAGTCAAAACCTATTTTTCAGCAGAGTTGATGTTAACATCATACCTAACCAGAAAATTTGAACAGATGAAAGTGATAAGGCAGTATAGAAAATGTATTACATTCTTTAAGACATATTAAAATGTATTAAGTATAAGAAGTTTAAAAAGTTCTACAATCTAAAATGAATCACTTGTAGTATCTCAGAAACAGAAAGCTATTTCTAAATGTTTCCATAATTTCTAAGTTCTCTACTAACTTCACTAAGTAAATATTCAGAAGAATCAGATGCAGAAGAGGGTGAGTCTTGCCTTAGAGTATTTAGCCAGTATAAAAGTTTGACAAATAATTGTTCTTTCTAGACTGAATCATATTAGTTGTTAATATATTTACTGGTTAAAATAATTATTGGCAAAAAATGCAGAAGCATTATATTTAGAATGGTTTTCCCCCCTCTATCTTTAATTTTTTCCTGTTACTTTCCTCAGGAGATTAAAAAAAATAAAAGAACAGTATGATGTCTTTATTGTGGATATGTAAGCAAATCACCTTTTGGTTAAGAAAGTATCATCCTTCTTGCATAAACCTAAAAGTATGTGGATGTCAGCATAGCTGCCAAGCATTCCAAGTTTGCCACGGAAACAACATTCTTACTTCAAAATATTACAAACTGCTCACTGCAGACTATTGGCATGAAAACTCCCAATTCAAGCTCATTGACAGCTTCTGGAGTGGACAGATGAGGCATGGAAAATATTTTAAATTAGTTCATTTATCTTGCTCAGACACGAGAAGAGATGGGGAATTTTTCATGTTTATAGAAAAAAAGCAAAGAGATAGAGAAAGAGGGAAAGAAGAAGGGGGAAGAGGTGAAGGGGGAAAGGCAGGGGTAACGCTGAGTAAAAAGGTGAAGGAAAGGAAGGAAAAAAGGTAGGAGGATAAAAACAGGGTAAAGTTAGAAGGGGAATAAAGCGATGGGAAAGAGAGAAAAGATGTAAGGAGAGGAAATGGGGAAATAAAGCACCTTTTAATATAAATTATTACCAGTTAAACTAAATTTCAAACAAAAAGCATTTCTTGTTCATTAGAAAACACACACCCCAACACTAGCCAGATAAGCAGATGTTTTTAACTGGTTTTATCTCCACAGTTTTCCAAGAATCAACATTGGGTTTTATTACTGCATCACACATTCAGCTTTAAATTGTTTTATCATAAGGACTCAGATTGCTTCAGAAACTCTGCCATACATATTCAATTGATTTAATATATATTTATTTAATACATTGCCATGGATGCTATCAGAGCCCATTATAAGGGAAATAGCTTAAAGGACAGACTAATGTTCCAAAGCCTTCGAAGAATAAGATTCTGACAAATTTAGACAAAGATGGGTTTCCTCCTCCTGCTTCAAACTTGGATCACTCTATGGTTATACCTAGCAATGCAGCCTATTACTGTATGAAACCCATAGGAGAATCAAAAATACCTGAAATGTACATGTCAAACTTCAATAAGAAGCTCACAGGGAATCAGGCCACAAGTAATGAAGAGCATGGAAATTTATGCAAGAACATAAATCTCTTTTATATCAGAATATGAACAAACATTACAAAAGTATGCAAATATTGACTGTTTCTGTAGTATCAGTTCTAATTCTTTATATAAAGTCTTTGAATCCTCTTTATTTGAATGTATCAAATAATTCAAATGTATTTCTCATTCTAAAAGTAAATAGAAAAGTGAAACAATGCAGTTCAAAGAGAATCTGAACAAAAATGAACCTGTGTCTTGGTTATTTCCAACAGGGATACTACCTAAAGATAACATTTGATTATATTTTGTACTGCTATTTCCTGTACACAACTCAAATTTTACTCCATATACAAACATGTATGTCTAATGTTTATATCTGTAATCTATTCAGTATGTCTTGTCCTTTAACTAGCTTTTCAGATGCAGTGAGTAGGCTTGAAGGAAGTTAGACTTTTCTTCACACCTTTATACTGATTACCGTGGGAGTCAGGCTGGCTGAAGGGACAGTGGCTTGGCCTCAGCTGAGTACACAGGAGGCATCAACTTGAGGCTCTGGGAAGCAGGATGTTGAGAGGGAAAACATCTGGCTAGGTTATGGTGAGAAGAATGGGATTATTGGGGTATTTATGTTAATTAGGTAGATCCATATTAGGCAATGTTTCTGATTCCTGTTTATGATTGGTCCATAACGTTCTCCATGTAAGATTATGTTTCAAGTTCATGTTAATGATTGGTTCTCTACCCTCAGGTGTTACCCTATATATATAAAGGGTCTTTGGAGGCTGTCCTACACTGCATGCAGTTTCTTCATCAGTTGATGCATCTTATTTATTTGTTACTGATTTATTTTCTGGGGTACA
>VZTB01006903.1:19222-41286 GCA_013397245.1 Thryothorus ludovicianus | reverse complement strand
TCTGCCTGAGCACATTGTTCAAGCACCTTTTCAGCTCTGTCAAGCTGGTGCTGTGACCTTTTCCCTGAGGAGGTTCTCCAATGCCCATCCACCTGCTGGGTGAAGAACCTTTTCCTAATGGCCAACCTAATCTCCCCAGCTTGATGCCATTCCCTTGGGTCCTGTCACTCATCACTACATATATTTTTTTTAAAATAAATAAAATTCTGCAAATCCATCATCTGAATTTCAAGTAAGTCTTAAGTCAGCAGCCTCAGATTTACAGAAGGCAATTAAGATTTTTGTCTTCATCTGCTAATTGAAGCTGCATGATATGATAATTCTCTTGGGGAATTTTGAAGTCTGAAATACAAAAATTATAACATGTTTCCCTCATAATTCAGTAAGATAGGTTGCACAGATTCATGAATCTTAAAAATTGTTCTGCACATCTGTGCACATCACATATTTGATTCCATGGCAAAAGCAAGAACATATAGAGATGTTCAAATTCAGGACTTTACGCAACAGAATAAAAAAAAAATCAAATATTTTAGCATTAGCATGCAGATAATAAAAAATGAGAAAATCAGTTTAGAATAATTCTGTAAAAACTCTTGTAAAGCTTTATTACATATCTCATTCTATTTCCTGGCTGGCTGCGAAGGACTGACAGGACTTTTCATTTGTATTCCAAATGTATTCATTTGTAATCTGGTGTTGATTTACATTATTAAGGATAGTTTTGTCTTCTAGATAAAAGGCATGTGAATTTTTACGAATTATTTTCTCAATTCCCAGCAAATGCAACACAGCTATTATTCAACCAAATTATATTTATTGTCATGGAGGTTTTGAAGATACGTGAGAGCTGTACAGGCAGCTCAAATACATAGAACTGCATACTTCTCCAGTGACAGTCTCTACTGTAATTTTCCTTTACATATCTAAAGAGATATTATGTCAGAGTAATGATGTGAATGTGACTGCTGCTTGGCTTTTCAGTTTATTTCACTTCATATATCAGTTTCAAAGTACAACATATTTTGGATTATTTAAGCACTAAGACAGAAATTTTTAATAGATCCTGTCTTCAGTGAGTCAACTGATTATAGTGAAGAAGCAACATGCAACAGGAAGAGAGGTGTAGAGCAGTCTAGTCAGGGCTAAACAGATACCTACCTTTTGTGAGATTCTCCTGCGGACTAGCAGGAGATACCTGTTTTCTTGATGGATTTTTTTACTAAATGTTTTACATTTAATGTTATACATAGAAGGTTCTCCCTTTTTTTAAGGATTGTAAGCGTTTTATGAATCTGGGAAAACTATACTGTGCAAAACTGAAGTTGCTGAAAACAGCAACCTCCATTTATCAGAATAATAATGACAATTTATATATAGATGGATATATATGAATCACTGATTGAATTATATGAGCAGATTAGCTTTCTATTCAGTCTGAAGACACATACAGCATAATTATACCAGCTTTAAAGAGAGTGAGAGAAAAGAAGAAAGAAAAAAAGAAAAGATATTTCATTTACTGAGAAGTTTTAGTTTTTTTATTGTCATTGTTAAAGCAAAAACTCTGTATTGAATTAAACAAATGCAGTATGTATTTTGTGTCACCCATGTGTCACCCATGGTACAATTTTCAGTCCTTTTTTTCCCTTTTTAAGTCATTGGCTTGAGATATTTCATTTATAATATAAGCCTAGCTAGCTTCTCTCTTAGAGAACTATTAAACACTCATTTTTAATTTCATTCTGCATGTACAGATGATACCACTTATAACACTACTCCTGCTCTAAAGCAGCAATGCTCCCTATATCCTTCAGTCACAAATAAGCATGAATACAGGTTCCTAGAGTACAAAAATTTCCACTGATTCTTCAGAAAAGCTAGAGAAATTAGTATATTTTAAAAATATATATTTTATTTTAGTAAAGATGAGATTCTCCAGAAAATACTTCACATAAAGCAGATTTCCAAGATTTCACTTTTTGCCCCACCATAACTTACAGACTACCACTGCATGAGATGAGATACTTTTCTTCCTCTTGAAGGTAGTTGTGATATGAGGTGTAGGCCACTCTGTCCTTGGAAACACTACTGGTATAGATGGACCATCATCCACATCATCAGCTGATGTTTCCACACCTTGAGCCTTGTACCCAGAGACTAATGAATCTAGAAAGGCAAGGTGGGCAAGGAGGAGGTTTCCCTGCCACCTCAACCATACACTTGCCTCCATTAAGTCAAGTTTTAAGTTACCAGATCTTTGCCTGGTAGTTGGAGGATATAGAATCCCCTTGATCTTGTAGCTTTTTCTGGTGGCTTTCACTGTTTCTGTCTCAGACTCTTAAATGCTCCTTATCATTTTTACTTCCTCCCAAAACTCTGACACCAGACTGCACAGATAAGTGCTTGGTAACACCTTACTCCACAGTTTTCACTACTGCCAGATGCTTAGTGAACAAAGGCCCTGCAATACTCCAGGGAAAACACTGGGGGGAAAAAGTTCAGCAAGAAGGAGGGCATGTGTTTGCTACAGCTCACCAGGGACAACCTTAGGAGACACAACACTGAAGTAATTTGATGTACCACTCCAAAAGAGACATAAAATGAAGTATGGCATGGTATAGAAGAGTAGACATATTCTATTGTAAACAATGCAGCTTTTGAGAACTAAGACAAAGAAATGACCCAAAATGGTAACTGAAAGCTGACCTTTGCTTCACTAACTTTATAAAACCTTTTTGCCACAGGCTATCTGAGAAGGATGAGGAAGCAAATGAGGCCATCGACAGGTAGCATGAAGCAGCCCCTGGTTCTTTTGGGGGACTTTGACTACCCTGACATCCGCTGCAGAACCAGCACTGAGGAACACAAACAGTCCAGGAGGTTCCCGGAAAGCACGGCTGACAATTTCCTGACACAGGTAGTGGAGGATCCCACAGGAATGGTGTGCTGCTCAACTGATACTAACAAACAGGGGAGGCCTTGCTGGAGGTGTGACCACCAGAGTGTGGAATTCAGTACTGGATGAGGAGAAAGCAGGGCAGCAAGTAAGTTTACAAACACAGACTTCAGGAGAGCTAACTTTAAGCTAAGATTCTTCAGGAATCTTCTTGCAAGAATTCCATAGGAACAGACTTAGTAAAGGGGTTGAANGCTGCTCAACTGATACTAACAAACAGGGGAGGCCTTGCTGGAGGTGTGACCACCAGAGTGTGGAATTCAGTACTGGATGAGGAGAAAGCAGGGCAGCAAGTAAGTTTACAAACACAGACTTCAGGAGAGCTAACTTTAAGCTAAGATTCTTCAGGAATCTTCTTGCAAGAATTCCATAGGAACAGACTTAGTAAAGGGGTTGAAAGAGTTGGTTGATATTCAAGGATCACTTCTTCCAGGCTCAAGAACAGTGCTTTCAAATGTACAAGAAATGAGGCAAAGGGGGAAAAAGACCTGATGGATACATAAAGAACTTCTCTCATTACTCAGCAGGAAATACACAGGAGCTGGAAGCAGGGTCAGGTCACTGGAAATGAATTTAGAGAGGTTGTCAGAGTAACTGGAAACGAGACAAGAAAAACAAAGGCCCATGTGGAATTAAATCTGGACAAGGGTGTCAAGGACAATAAAAGTGGATTCTTCAAATACATCAATTACAAAGGGAAAACAAAGGATAAAGTGGGCCCATTGTTAAGTGCTGGGCCGGTTGTTAAATTAACTGTCTGGAGCAATCCTCTGCAGTGTGCTCTAAGGTGACCCTGCTTGAGCAGGGAGGTTGGACCAGATCATCCACTGGGTCCCCTCCAACCTGACCCATTCAGCATTTCTGTGTTTCTAACTCCCAAATACATACTTTTCACATCCTCACATATGCTAATGCCTAAAATCAATTGAACTCCACCTAAACATGAAATTACAATTGTAACTTTATCTTTTTCTTTCCCTCAGAAAAATCAATTTTAAGTGTAGCCTAAGTGGAGACGGATGACAGGAGATCCCATCTTTGTACTATGGGATCATCAACAGGCTATACCTCTCTCCTCCCCCATAGGGATGCCTATTGGGTAAGAATCAAATAATCAGATCTACCGAGTTCTTCAGGAAATTCAGAAAGCAAGCTTGTGTTTACCACCATGTTTTTAACAATATATAGTCATCTCAAAATTTAATGTATTTATTGTTGGCTCTATTATTCATATTCTAGATATTCACATGTCCTTCTGCAGACAGTGTATATATCACCATCAATCCAGTAAGAACCTGCATTTTTGCTGCTCAGGAAACAACATCATTTTGCATCTGGCCATGCAAGTTACTGAATGTGACCACAATTCTAAGTCTTGCCATAAGAGTTCATTGGTCACAACCAGGTGTACAGTGTTTCACACTGTATAATCGTGGTAGTTCTCACTGAACCCCACTAGGCTTACAGGGCCAGAAATGGCTCTCCATTTCTGTTGCCTACCGTTTAATCAACCATCACTTAGCATCCAAGTCTAGCAATTCCCAATCCCTCTGATATCAGAGGAATAGCTATAAAGCAAGGGACTTATTTTCAAATTTAACACAATAG
This sequence comes from Thryothorus ludovicianus, assembly GCA_013397245.1. Taxonomy (NCBI): domain Eukaryota; kingdom Metazoa; phylum Chordata; class Aves; order Passeriformes; family Certhiidae; genus Thryothorus; species Thryothorus ludovicianus. The sequence goes on along the minus strand of VZTB01006903.1, from coordinate 36,719 downwards.
AAGAATTTGCCTTACTCTTAATGCAACACATGCTCTGCACCCTGAGATCTCAACAGCTGAATGTTTTCTTGGGAACTTACTCTAGGTAGCCACATCAGTTCTGGTCAGTGCAGAAGACATAGCTTCTGCCAGGTGGATGACACCTCCAGGAGGAGGATGATCCCCATTCCACTGCTTGAACTGATAAGGTGTCAATACCATTAATGTGCATCCCCTCTGCATTAACTTCTGCAGCATTCCCTGGTGACTCACACTCCTCAGGCTCTTTTGCAGACGGTATGGAGGTGGCTGCAATTCCTCTGGCAATGCCTAGACCTTGTAAGCATTTCTCCTGAGAGCTGCCAGATACATGTGGGTCTCTCTATGCTCTAGCACTCCCCTGCCTCAGAAAACCCTGCTGTGCACCACAGCCTGCTGCTCCACTGAGCACCTGGTCAGCTCTGGAGAAGCTTGCCTTGGCAACTGATTTATCTAACACTGTACTAAGACTTTTTAACAAAACTCACAAACTATCACTTTGGTTATCTAGTCTTTCCCTTTCAAGTTTACTGCTTAAGATTTGCCATTTAGCAGACATTTGAAAAGTCTGAAGCTTTCTATTTAGATAAGAAGCAATTTCATTGCAAATTAAGTATAGAAGTCAGATAATTCACCAAAAACTCTCAGTGGTGCATTCCCAACCTTCCTTAAGTTACTATCTGTAACCTGCTGTGGAGAATTATATATTCATCTTCTTAATTATTTTAGAATAAAGATCTACTAAGGAATTGCAGTATAGAAAATTCTGTGCTTTATTACCTTGCCACAAAATAAATAAATCCCACAGTTTGCACCTATAATACAGCACCAGCACTTATAATAAAAGCTGAAAAGACTGTATACTACTACTCTGATTTTAAAAATATTAAGTTTTTTTTATGCTCACATGGTCATTAGACTAGAAAAGACTTCGAGTTACATAGTTTGTTTTTCAAATTCTCATTCTTAAAATTTCACTGTTTTGATCACCATTGTGAATTCCCTCTTCATAGTTAAATATGTGGATCCATAAAACTGTTTGGTCCATTTAGCAACATCATCTCTTTTTGCTTTTGAAGGATCTCAGGATTATGCAGTGAAGTAATGTGACCTTCCAATCAAATCCTAAGGAAAGCAGGAAAATTTTAAATCTATAAGAGAAGCTATACCTAAAAAAAATCTAAACAATATCAGGAAGTTCCTATGAAACAGAAATCAGTGATATAGGAGCTCAAAAAATAAAAAGTCATTCTTGGATGTGACACCTACTGACAACTATAATTTTAATAGTTTCTAAACGAAAGACATGAACCTTCTAATCACAAAAAAAAAGAAAGAAACCAAAATTGACCTAAATGTTTCAATTTTTTTAAACATCTGAAAAAGAAGTAAAGTCAAGTTTTAATTGAAACTAAGTATTTCACTTTCCTTTAAAAATAATCCCATATTTCCACGAAGCATTATCCTTTTTCGTAACATAAAACCCTCTGTACAGCTCTAGAGAAAATCCCAGGCTATTAAGAAATTTTTAGTAGAAACATTATTCAAAAAAGCGTAAGTAAGATGTTGGTAAACTCTCAAACATGTCTAAAAGTACATTATGGTCATCCCTTACTCCTTAAAGTCATTCCTACAGAATAACTGCACAAGTTAAGCTTTTTCAGCCCCAAGTACTTCCTTGACTAAGGGTCAGCACTGTCAAGCTCAGAGCCATAGCCTATACATAGTGGAAATTTTCACAATAAACCTGTTAGCACAGAAGACAGTTTTTTTATAGGACCAGCTTAATCATTGAAGAATTTGGATCACCTACTATCTTAATTACTTTCTACTCTCAAGGAACAGCAGGTACTATCAAAACCTGTTGCCCAGATTGAGCAAGGGGAAGGATTACTACACCAATATACTCAGAATTTTCACCCCTTGGAGGAAAGATGAAGTAATATGTGGATATCCTTTACATCATTTCAGAACTACCTGAAATGTTCTGTGATTGACGGAGATCTACATCTAAGATCTACATGCAAACAAATGGTAATACAAGAACTTAGCCTAGTATTAACATAAAATTCTCTTACTGATATGAAAGGAAAGGCTCTTTGCAGTACCTTTGAGCCACTTGGAACACAATGATTATCATATTTACACAAAATTCATCACCAGCCTATGAAACTTTCAAAGGAATGGCTATATAATATACCATAGAGAGTTACCATCATGCAACAGCAGTGACAAAATGCAGAGCAAAAGTAGTGGATGGCTTCTCTAATGTTTTTCCAGTTGACAATCATCAATATATAGGCAACTACATGATACATAATAAAATCTTTATAATCCCAAAATTGTGTTTTATATACCTAGATTAAGTTAAATGGGAAGTCACATGCACTGAGTAAAGAAAAATGTTATTGAGACATAAAAACACAAAGAAAGATTTTATGGTGTGGTCAGTACACAGTGCTCCATGAGTCTGAATTTCAAACAGCTAGACAAATCAGCAAGCCAAGAAGATCACCTATAAGATCTCCATGTTACCAATTTTGCTATTATTCTCATAGTGACAGTGGAAAACCCAATTTACTGCATATACGAAGATGCTATTTATTAACATGTATTTAGTTCTACTAACAAAACTAAGTAATATTTGAAAATATTATGATGATAATTTAAGAAGAAACACATTTTTAATAGAGCTACTTTATGCTCAAGTTTTGCTGCATTGAAGAAAACAAAAATTTAGGAACTAAACCATTCAAAAATTATGGATTTGGCCACTCCAAATGAGTTATATGGGGTGTGCTCATTCCTCTCAATATATTTATGTTATGCATCTTCTTCCTTTAGCTTAGATGCAATGTTCATTTGCACTTTAAAGTTTTCTCTTTTCTCTCAAACAATAATTACTAAAGTCAAAAATATTTAGCCATTGGCTGCTTTTCTTGCAAAGTGCTCTACAGTTCAAGGTTCTACACTGACTGATAGGTTAATCCCTGCATTCTGATCTAAAACAGGAGAATCACTTTGCAACATCAACTCTGCTTTCATACAGATCAGATACACTGAAAGTCTACCAAGTCTCATCTATAATCCCATCCCACTGACCGTTCACTAATTATTTCATTACACTCAGGTAAACAAGGATTTTGATCTTAATTTTCCTCTTTTAAAGTAATCTGATAGCAAGGGGCAAACATCTAGTATATTTCCCTTATGTCTATGTTACTTACCTGCTCTTGTAATCTCCACGCTTTCATTTTGTTTCACTTGTTTTGAAAATCATGACAAAAAGAGGCTTAGTCACATATATCTGGAAATACTGGAACAAAAGTTTGTAATTTACAAAAAGCTGTCTAGGATAGCACAAAGCTCTGAATTATACAAATATTTGGTCAGCAAGTACTCCTCTGACACCTGCTTGTATGCTAGCCACAATTACTCAGCTATATAAACAAGGAAATCACCCAAAGAGACTGAAAGACTGCACCCAAAAAACTAAACTGTAGTTTCCTGTGTTAAGAAAGATATCACTTCAACAAAGACATTGAGAAGGTGGAGCAAGTCCAGAACAAAGCTGGTGAAGTATCTAGAGAGTGAGAACGATGAGGAGTGGCTGAGGGATCTGAGATTGCTTAGCCTGGAAAAAATGAGGCTCAGGGGAGATCTTACCACTCTCTGCAACTGCTGAAAGAAGGTTGTAGTCAAATGAAGGTCAGCCTTTTCTCCCACATAACTAGCAACAGCACAAGATGACACAGCCTCAAGCTGCTCCAGGGGAGGTTCAGGTTGAACAGAATAAATTCTTTCATAGTAATGCTAGTTAAATGCTAGAATGGAAAACCCAGGGAGGTGGTGGAGTTACAATCCCTGGAAGTGTTTAAGGAAAGACTGGATGTGTCAATTGGTGCCACAGTATGGTAGACAAGGTGGTGTTTGGTCAAGGCTTGTACTCGATTATCTCAGAGGTCTTTTTTATTCGAAATAATTCTGTTATTTTGGAAGAAATGGCAGACACATTCAGCAAATCTTCATCTCTTTAATTTTCCACTAACATAACAAATCACATCCAGGAGAGAGCTTCCAATTCTCAATTTCTATTTAAAAGCTATCCGATTTGTACTTTTTATAATGAGATAATTTTTACCATGAAGTTTTGTACTTAAAGAATTAGATGGGATTATTGCAAACAGAAAATTCCTAAGGGAAAAAAAAGACATGACAGTTACCTCAAAGGTAGCTTTCACAGTGACCACAGTACTTTTCAGATAGATGGGGTGTCTTGAAACTATGATGAACTGGAAAGTGCCCAGGCATTATAAGCAGTTCTGAATAGGTTAAGTCCACACTGCTAGTTTGCTAAGCAGCAAAATTACCCAGCTAGCAGGTAGCAGTCATAAAAAGTAAACACCTCTCACAAGGATAGAAATACTCATCCATTATGGTCAAAAACAAAAGGCTCACAACTAAAAGACGTCTGAGATATAAGTCAAGCCTTCTCAGTCAGAAATCTGGAATTTCTCCAAAATCATATGAGTGCTGCCCTACTGCAAGACTATGATTTCTCTATCATCAAGGAGTTTATTTTTAATACTGTAGGAAAAAAACAACAAGCTATAGACCAGATAGTTAGCTGAATATCATATAGTATCAGATAATACAAGAATTTTTCTGCTGTATGTTCTGTTCTCTTTCTCCAGCCATCATTTCTAGGGAGAGTATGTTGCTTTAACATTGAAAGATAATGTAGATGACTACCTTCCCTATTAAGAGGATGACAAATATGAGACAGCATGCTGAAGACTAAGGTTATTATTATCTCATCCTCCGGATAAGAAGGTCTTTAAAACAAAGTTTGTATTTGCAATGGCTTCTTTATTTACAATCAAGCTGATGCAAACTTGCTTAAGAACATGTCTCCTAACTATTGCTCTAATGTGCAGGAAGCAGAGGAATATATAATTTTTCAAATCCATATTTTCTGCAGCCTCTGCTTGCTCTTATATCTGTCCAGTTTCATTAAGTTAGCATTTTCATTACTCATTTTATGAGCTCCATGACAATCTATGTATGGTTTTGTTATGAAACCTTCTGACACAACCCCTCCTCCTCTGATGAAAAAAGCAGTAACACTGACTCTCCACCAAGAGAATTTTCTATCGTAGTGTCACTGTAAAATATAGGCTACTGGACAAACTGGAAGATGATGTAGGCTGCAGTGCCATCCCTATGTTGTTGACATTGCTTTAGGATTTCTATTTGTCAGACTTGGACAGTGTAGTCTCTCAGCTTGCCAAGTGTCCTGCTGTGATAAGGTGCAAGGAATAAGTAAGCTGCTTAAGTTCAGAGCTGACAAGACAGATGTAATGCTTGTTGGGAATGAAAACAACACACAGCCATTCCTGAAGACCACACGGTTAAACGTGCTGGATGTGCCTAGCAAATGATAGTGTACAGGGAAAATATGCCACTACTCCAGAAACAAAATGGTGTTTGCCTGTCATCTGGGGCATTTAAGAGACTTGCCTCTAGTGCAAGCTGCAGCAGCTGCCTAAGAGACCATACTTTCTCCTGGTAACAGAGGGATCGCAGACAAAACAGCAGCGTGACATAAAAGTTTAAAAAGTTGCATAGTAAAAACAGGCAGGACGTTATCACTAGTCTCTAAAAGACTGTGCTGTTTTTCTACCAATGAAACTTTATCTAAAACTGATACCTTATCCTTTTTCTTGGAAACTACATATATAAAAAGCTCACAGAGCTACTTCAGCTAATGGAAGAGAAAGTAACCGCAGGCAGCAGCTCAGCCGTAATTTTTTCTCTTTAAAACTAACATTAAGTTACTAACATTGAGTTACTTTAAATCCTCAGAATTTGCTGTGCAAATCAACTTACTACTTTCTTCAGCAGATATTTACAAATATTATTTCAAACAGCAGTCAGATTCCTAAGGGAAAACTCATATCTGTTCATGAAGACAAGTTCTCAAGCTTTTAACCTGAACTGGACCTTCTTCCCTTCAGGGAACAGGTCTCACAATAATGTTCCAAGGATCACCACACAAATGCCATGTGGAAGAGAATTTCAAGTGAGAGAAACAAGAGGAAAAAATTAAAGTACTAAAAATGCAAATTTAACTGCTGAAAGCTAAAAATTCTCACTGAACTGAGTTTTGAACTATTTCCAGTTATGCCCAAGTAATTAATTTATCAATTACTCATCATTCTATCTTTAAGATACATCAAATCTATGAAACAGCATGCAGCTTAAGTAACAAACATAAGGAGCTAGAAGCAACAGTGCAAATGGAAAGCTATCATCTAATCACAAACACTGAAACTTGATGGCACAAACCACAGACAGGAGCACTCCAACTGACAGCTACAAACTGTTCAGAAGGGACAGGCAAGGAAGGAGGGGCAGGCAATTTGCCCTCCCTATGGACTTGATTGCACAAACCCATCTTTGAAAAACAGCAATGAACAGGTCACGAGCTTGTAGAGCTTGTAGTTGAAAATCAGAGGCCAAGCCAATAAAGGAAATCCCATGGCTTGTGTTTATTACCCACCACTCAATTGAGGGGACCCTGCTGACAAAACCTTCTTACTCCACCTGCAGGAAGCATCGCTCTGGCAGGTTCTGATCCAGCTGCAGGGACTTGTCACGACAGCCACCTGACATCTGCTGGAAAAGCAGCTCAGCAGGATGCAAGCAGCCCAGGAGAACCCTGGAGAGCATCAAGGATCATTTCTTACCCCAGGTGACAGAGATGTGCTACTGCACCTGTTGCTTACTGACACAGACTGTCTAGAGAGGTCAGGATCTGTGGCAGCCTGGGCTGAAGTGGTCACGCTCTGCAGAAATTCATGATCTCAAGGATTATGGGCCAAAGAAAGGTTGAAGTCAGTACTTGGAATTTTAGAAGCCTGACCTTTTAGTTCTTAAAGGAATTAGAATGGGACCCACTGGAAAATGGCACTCAGGGTAAAAGGAGCAGAACAGAACTCTCAGATCTTTAAACACATTTTTCTTAGAGCCCGAAACCTCTCCATTTCCACCAGTGAGGCATTCAGGCAGGGATGGCAGGAAACCAGCATGGCTCAGTAAAGACCTCCTGGACAAAGTGAAACACAAGAACGAAAAGCACTGGTCATAGAAACAGGGAGAGGTATCCTGGGAAGAAAATGGAAGTGCTGTCTGGTTGTGGAGGGACAGGATTAGGAAAACAGAGGTATAGCTGGAGCTGAATTTGGCAAGGAATACAAAGAATAGTAAAAATGGCTTCTATAAGCATGTTGGTCAGAAATGGAAGATTAAAGAAAATGTGTGGTATTTGATAATTTTGTATGCCTCAATGTTCATTAGTAATCACTCTTCCCATATCTCTGAAGCCCCTGAACTTCAAGAAAGGAACTGGGGAATTGAAGTCATTCCCAGTGTAAGAGCAGATTAGGTTCAAGACCACCAGGGAGACTTAAACATACACAAGTCCACAGGACCCAGTGAGATGCATATCAGTGCCCTAATGGAAATCGCTGACGTAGTTGCCAAGCCACCCTCCATCATACCTAAAAAGTCATGGCAATCAGGGCAAGTGCCCCCTGACTGAAGAAAAGGGAATACTGTACCCTTTTTTAAATGTATAACGGAAAAGGTTTTTCCATAATCTTGCATCACTTTTGTATCCAGGATAAGGTGATTTTAACTGGAGCATCACTGCAATTATTAATGCAATTAGTTGCATTTACAACACCATAAAGTTGTATTATTCAATCTTCTAGAAATTTACTTTTTTATTACATGTAAGTCTAAAGCAGTTTTGAATAAATTTTGCTGTGCTACTGACTATATACACATTTAAAAAAACCCAGCAGTTCTCACACATGAGTGGGTGATCACCTCATTACTATTTTATTCCTTGTAAATCCCCACTGTTTCATGTTCTCCAGAATCTTTGAACAGTTTGGTGGGAAGGGATCTATAAAGATCACCTAGTTTCAGCCCCATTGCCACTCAACCAGGTTGCTCAAAGCCCCATACAACCTAACCTTGAACACTTCCAATGATGAGTATCCCATCTAAATCTACCTTCTTTCAGTATAAAACACTTGCTGGTAGTCCTGTCACTGCAAATTCTGGTAAAAAAATCTTTCCTTATCTTTTTCAGAAGTTCCTTTTAAGTATTAAAAGGCCTCAGTAAGTTTTCACCAGATCTTTCTCTTCTCCAGGCTGAAAAGCTTCAGCCTTCTCAGCCTGTCTTCACAGCAGAAGTGCTCTAGTCATTTGATCATTTTTGTCTTGGATCCATTTTAACAGGTCCATTATTTTTTCTTGTGCTAGGAAACCCCAGAGCTGGATGAACTACTCCAGCTGGGAGCACTCTCGCAAAAGCGGAACAGTGGGACAAAATCCCTTCTCCTGACCTGCTGGCCATGCCATGTTTCACGCAGCTTAGGATGCACTTGGCTGGTTGGCTTTTTCATTCCTAAGTGCATGTTGACAGCTCGTGTCCAGCTTTATCCCCTGTACTCCCAACTCATTCTCTGTAGAGCTGCTATCAATCCATCAACCTGTATTGATATTTGGGATTATCCCTAGCCTGAACAGAGATGTGATACAAAATTATGGAAGAATTTTTCAGTTTTAATTTACATTTAAAAGTATTATATGTATTCAATCACTATACAAACAAAAACCATGCACATAACTTGTGCATGTAATAATCAGAGATAGATTTTCCTGGATTATGGTGCCTGCAAATTCTTTTCTTACAGACCTGGTGTTAGTTTTCTTTCTCCAGATATCTGAATTCTGCATACACTGGACACATTTAATCCTTGACAGTTACAACACTTACAACAGCAGACATGTTTATGTCTCTTTCTGTTCATGTCTTCAGATATTATTTATAGTAATGCATTTCTAACGTTTGCCATATCTTTCATAAGACTTGATAGCACCATACCACTGCAAGATACAAACTTGACAGTTTGCAATAGGATCTGCACATTATTCTGACAGTAAGTACTATACAGCCAGCAAACTATATTCTTTTAATATCCTTATTACAAATCTTATGAACACCATGACTAAATCATATATAGTAAATTCTATTTTGTTCATTATGGCAATGAGTCACTACATTTTTAATAAATTATATATTGCAGTAAGCAACTATTGCATTATTTTTAGTTTAAAATTTTTTAGAATCAAATATATTACTAAAAGCTATTTCATTAACAGTTGTAAAACAATTTGGAAATATCTTAGAATCTGGTTCAAGATTTCTGTATATTTTGGTCCCACTGCCTGTGAATGTGTGAAATGATCTATTTAATATGTGATTGTATCTATGGCATAACGATTCTACTCAATGGCCGTTCCAGCAATATTTTTGGAAACACTGAAAAGTAATCAATACTTCTTTGTATTACCAGAAATGCACAGCAACACTGGTATACATCACTGCAAATGCTTCTCTACTTTTTCACAAACACAGCTGCAATAGTTCTACTAGCTCACTGCAGTTTAACAAATGAATTTCATTACAAATTAGAACAGAGAAGATGAGCAGTGTCCTCAAATGTCTTTAATCCTTTTTAATCATTAAAACAGAACGACATGCAGGAGAATGTGTCCCTTCTTTTAAAAGCTCATAAAAATTTTTGCTTTGATTCCATTCTTCAGTGAGATACCACTGAGAAACCTCTATATTTTCAGAATTGATGTACCTTTCAATACTATAATCTTTGGCTTTCAAGCTCACTATTATTTGCCTTCAGGTGCAAATTTTGAAGTGTACAGCCTTCTAAAAAACCTTTATGGCTTCAGCCAGATTCTGAAAGGCTTGTAGATCAGTCATCATCACACTGTAGATTTCTTTTCAAAATAATGTTCTTCAGTCAGAGTACACTTGTGGTTATATTCGGTTCACTTGTCAAATACAAATCTGAGGTCATCAAAAGCTTCAGGGCAACTTCAGCTATTCCAAAACTCATTTTCTACCTCTATTTTGTTGAAGAAATAGTATTTCAAGTATAAAAATAATAGGAAACTCTAAAGAAAGAGAAACAAAGGCATCGCATGTACATGTTTCAGTATAGCATTGCAGTGACTGACTATAAGGACAAAGTCAATCCAATATCCAAACATTTTAAAACATAAAAAATACCAAAATGTATTTCACTATGAAGCTGATATATATTCTATTGAAATAATGATTTTAGAGCTGATATCTCAAAAATACAGAGGTCTAGGAACAGATGCTAATGATTCTATTTAAGTATTTCTGTTGTAATTGATGAAACGTTTAAACACACTCATTTACAAGGTCTACATTTATTATAAGTCACATGCCTGGCAAGGCTGAATGACACTAGGCTCAATATTCCTGTTGGCTTGATTCATTTGCCACATATTAGCAGGGGTTTTTATTTAATTCTAGTTTTAAGTCCCATGTTTTATTGAAATAGGAAAAAAGACAAGAGAGCACTTTCTTTCAAAGGCTGATTTGGTATTTGAGAGGTCAGTCTGAATTTTTCATCTCCAGAGACTTTGTTATGCAGCTGTAATTCGCATTTATAATTAGAGCTGAGTAATTAACACTCTTTTGAAAACAGAGACTAGCTAGGTACTTGGGGAAAAGCTTTTCCCTTCCCAAAGTAAAATTGAGTTTTATCATTGACTTTGACACACAAAGAAATCCAGTTTATTTCCTATGACCCAAAGCCCCATACATATAATCAAGGAAAAATGGAATTTTAAAAGCATAAACATACACCAAGCTTCTCTTGGAGATTGTCCTGGGTTAAAGACAAATGGAACAAGGCAAAAATAAACTAAATAAAACTAAACTCAGCTGGAAGCCTAAGCTTTGTCTGCTTTGGGTAAATTATTTGATGCTGTTTAACAGCATTGGGATGGAAGCTGACACCACACTCATTCACAGCAAGAATTCCACAAATTACATACTTCCTCCAACTTGTCATTAGCTAAAACTTTATTTACATTTAAACAAATTTCAAGTGGTGCCCCTGAATCCCACCACATCTCAGCAACTTTGCCTCTCTTTTATCTGCTCCTAACATTTTCACTGCAATCACAAGTACTTAAGTTAGCATTTGTGTATTTCCTGTTTTCACACTAGTTCATGTTCTGTTATTAAACTTGGAGACCACTGGAACAGAAACCAGCTGAACTATGTGTCCATAAAACAGCTGGCATACTGTAGTTAATTCAAAGTATTGGTTTGTAATGTGTGATATGGTAAGGTATACCCCTTCAGCCATTTCATTTTAGAACTCATACTTAAATGTCCATATTCAACTTATTTCTTTCCTAGCAGTAATTACAAATTGTCATTCCACGTGGTTATTTGAACTCAAGGTGTCTGATGGATGTGAACATCATAAAATGAAGAAAGCCTGGCTTTCTGACAAAAGGAGACCAGGATAANAAAAAAAAAAAAAGGAGAAAATGTATAATCACATAATGTGGAGAAACAACAGGATATAGCATCTTTGTGGCATGCTCTCAACACTGAGGCTGCCTGGGAGGTCTTTTGCTTTCACATAAAAATTTACACTCCCTAAAATAGAAGCCATTTTACCAGAGTGTATCACATTCTTTTCTTCCCCTATAAAAAGCTAAGCAGCGCAATCTTCTATTCTATTTATTTTGTCTACTTGCATTCAGAAAAAAAATTAAAAATATTTAATTTTTAATGAATATTTCACTGTCATCTAAGTTTTCAGCAGTGATGGTACATAACACATAACCTACTAAAAAAGTTAGAAAAATATGAAAACATGCTGGCATACTGTAACAAGTTAGTAATTTGCAAACATGAAACAGTTGAATGAAACAAATTTAAAGCTATAAACTACTCTTAGTATGCTACAAATACTGAATTTTACTCTGGAAGAAATTATTATATCTTGAATATTTAATAGTGGCAAAACTGACAGGAAACACACTGGTTTCAACCCAAAATTTCTAGTGAATTGAAACTATATAACAGCAATCACTACATCTGCTAGCTAAGCAATAAAATAACCCTACCAATATGTTCCTGTTTGCACAGATGTTTTTTAATTTGTAAAAAAATTAAACATTGGCTTTTTATTTCCTTTGCTATTTCTTTGTAGATGCTACATTAAAGAAAATGTCAGGTCCTCCTCTACAGATCTCTGAAAATAGTAGATATTCTGCTTGTTTAGGCTTCTTACTACTTTAGGGGGGAGGAAATGGGAGGAAAGATACAGAAAATGTTTCAAACAACCAGAACCATTTGCTGCTACACAGTGCAATAGCTGATTTTGGTATGGCTGCATGCTGGAACTCAATCTATTCCACTTCCATTTTTTTCCACTGCATTTTTCTCATTAAGAAAAAAAAAAATATCAACAGAACACGTCCAAAGTTTTGTCAAGGAGAGGTGGCACAGTAGGGAAGCCCGCATTTATTTATTACATACCACATGCTTTATCACAAAATGGATTATAAAAAAAGAATCAAAATTTTTTTTTTTTAATTACTGTTTATGAAGGCTCACTATCAAGAAATTATGTACAAAGTTTGCCTTTGGTCTAGTAACTCTCTGGCTTGAATGATGGAGAGAGAGATGAACAAAGGTGTCCTTAATCTATTAAATAGGATAGCTGTGAAGCTGGAATTGGCTGCTGAAGAGAAGCACTGACAGTCCCTAAAATTTCGAAGGGCAAAACTGACCTGTATCAATTGCTCACATATTCTCAGGAGTGAAAAATTCACTATGCTTTTACAGAAATTAACAGCAAGGCAGATGGTATCAACTGTCTATTCTCAGGTATAGAGCAAATGGTAATGGAAAGGAATGAAAGGTAAGGATGAAGGGGAGTTGAGTGGAGGAAAGAAGAGGCAGGAATTCCCAGAGAAAGAATAATTTGCATATAATCCCTGGGATTCCCCTGAGGAAAAATATTCAGTGCCAGTGGGTATGAGAGCTTGTTATTCTGTAGCATCAATAGTCAGGAAGTGAAGACTAACTTAAAGATAATGTTTGAATTGAGAATAATGTGGCAAACATTCACAAAGCTAAAACAAACACAGAAGGCTATTGGCAGCAAACTCTTTAGAGAAGCAGGAACCCAATGTTACAGGAAACAAGAGAAGCATGTCACAAGAGGTATCTGATATACAGTGTTTTAGAAAAAATAAAAAGAATCCACACAATTTTACTGTATATGTATATGTACATGTACATGTGTATGTGTATACACACCCATATTCATTTTCATTTTAAAAATACAGAATAACATCATATCATACTGTATAATATCATATCATTAAGGAAACATAGTTTAGCTACGATATTCACTCTGAAACAGAGTAAAATCATCAGATGCAATAATTTACTTGTCATAAAATCAAAATATAAAAGCAGACAGCTTGCTGCTGATTTTAGGGCCGATTTTTTTTCTGCTCCTTTACCCAAGAAGCAACATTTTATTGGTCTATTGGCATTACATCATTACAGAGACTTTTGAAATGGTCAAACTGCCTACTTCCCTTAAATTAATATCAGTCTAGCTATTTCATTACAAATTTAATGTCAGAAATTAAATCTTGGAATAACAAGGTTTAATGAACCAACCAAAATTCTGGTGCTTCCTTCCCTCACAGAAAGTACCCTGCCTCTCATTTCCACTGTGTTCAGCTGAGTTCCTTCTTCAAAACACTCATTCTGCACAAATATATAAACTCTTAATCTTTAAAAAACAGTGTTAAAGAAAGCAAGTACTCTCTTTCTAAACACTGATATATTTGCAGGACACCACAGGCTTCATACAAGTGTATCCAGCTTCATACAAGTGGTTCAATGTCATTTTATATTGAAGGTAGCAACAAGAACTGAAAAAGCACTAAGGACTAAAAACAATCTACTATCTACTTAAGGAAAAAAATATAAGAAAATCTAAAAATTCCTCAATTGTTCATAACTGATTAACATAACTGCTTCATATTCAGCAGAAATAACATCAGTTTGTAAATTACATAATTTCAGAAACACTGGCTCCACAACTTCATAAGCAATAATTTAAAAATTATTCAAGCCTTTTCCAAAAGGCTCCTGCTAGTCTTACAGTGTTTAAGTCATGGACCATCCACAGAATACGTTTCAACATCTGATGATAGAATGAATGAATGAATGAATGAATGAATGAATGAATGAATGAATGAATGAATGAATGAATGAATGAATGAATGAATGAATGAATGAATGAATGATTAATTAATTNCTTGGGTCACAACAAGCCCAGGCAGTGCCACAGGCTGGGGCAGAGTGGCTGCAAAGCTGCCCACAGGAAAAGGAGCTGGGGGTGCTGGTGACAGCAGCTGGACATGAGCCAGCAGTGCCCAGGTGGCCAAGAAGGCCAATGGCACCCTGGCCTGTACCAGCAACAGTGTGGCCAGCAGGAGCAGGGCAGGGATTTTCTCCCTGTCCTTGGCACTGGTGAGATCACACCTTGAAATCTGTGATCCAAGAAGGATATTGAGTTGCTCAAGCATGTCCAGGAAAGTGCAGCAAATCTGAGAAGGGCCTGGAGTATAAGTCCTGTGAGGAGTGGCTGAGGGAGCTGGGGTTGTTTATCCTGGAGAAAAGAAGGCTCAGGAGGAACTTTATCTCTCTCTACAACTGCCTGAAATGAGGGTGTGGTAGCCTCTTCTGCCAAGTGGAAAGCTGTAGGACAAGACAGAGTGGCCTCAAACTGTCCCAGAGGAGGTTAGATTTGATGATAGCAGGAGAAATTTCTTCACTGAAAGGGTGGTTAAGCTTTGGAACAGCCTCCCCAGGGAAGCTGCATGATGTTACCATCCCTGGAAATGTTCATAAAATGAGCAGATATGGCAGACTGAGATAAGGTGTGCCCAGTGGGTCTGTGTTATTCAGTTAAAGGTTGGACTTGATGATCTTGGAGTTCCCTTCCAACATAGTTTCTATGATTTCTGTGTTTTCANATATATACACCCTTTACATATGTCTTTCAAATTATTTTTTAAAATAACATGTGAAAGCTAATTTCTTTTTTTTAAATTCTGAACAAAAATTCAAAACAGATTAGTACTTGAAGGACAGGCTATCAATTTTAAAGCACTCCAAGCTGTATTTCCACATTCAGACATACAGTTACAAACAACAAAAATAATGAATGGAATAAAATTAAATTAATGTATAAACAGAGTGAAAATATTAATAGTACAAAATAAGCGAGTGGAAGGTAAGGTAGACCAAGAACCACATTGGAAACAGTTGGGGTGATCCAGAAAACTTACACTTCCTCTAAGACTTTGATTGGGCCACTAATCACTTTCTTTCTGACAACACCACAGTCATGCACACACTGACAGATTAAGTAATTATCGTATAACATTGCAAAAAAACACATTTTGCACTTGTGCATATCCTCTTCTTGAGTACATCAGTGTTCCTGAATGACATTGTTCAATGTGTGATTTATTGTATGCGTATTTTTCAATATCCTGATGGCAGAGATAGCATGTAACAAACAGATCATGCATCCTTTCACCTTCATAAATAGTGGAGGTTAAAATCAAAAAAGACCTCACAAGTATGTACTGTGTCGTATTCTCTGTCTTTTTGGATTTCATCACCAATACAGCTCCAAAAATGAAACTTTCACAGTTGACACTAGTCAAGCTCGTTATTCTTCTCTTGCGGAAGAACAGGTTTGAAATACATTTAATAGAACACCAAAGTCTGTTACCACTGTTAATGAACTGCCATTATGTTTCAAAAGGCCCATCTTGGTAAAACTCTTGTTATTTATTTCTTACCTTAAACATAACTTACTGCTCTTTACCTGGCAATAACCATCACAATTCAGATTTTTAATACATTTCAAATATTGGAACACCTTAATATCAATGCATATATGGAGCATATATTAATACACTACTCACCAATTTTAATCTTTGCAAAGGTATTCTGCTAGTGTCTATCGGAGTACGTTCTGTGACATTACCAAATCTGACTTCTGGGATGGCAATTGCACAAATTACATGTGCCCACCTGTGAAAAGTGGCAAGTCAAAAATACCACCAAAAAAACTCATAGAAATACAAGTGCTTAAGTTGTTGCTTGCTGTGTATTTGGCTTTTGCTTTCAGTTTGGTTTGTTTTTCTTAAAGGTATCCATCTGTAGTTACCTCCTTATTAGCCTTCCTTAAGTTTCATTAACACATTTTAACAAACCTTGCAATACTACCAGTATGTGTCAACAAAACTTCAGACAGAGGTTTTATTGCAACAATTTTTAAGCATGTTTTACTTTTTATTTAAGTAAGAAGTTTTTGTAGCTGTGCTATTCAGGTTCATATGTAAACACTACACTATTTGGTTCATGGGTAATTCACCATCTACAGCATTTAGTACTCATTATTAACATTACTAAGACCTGAGAAACTATTCTTACACAACAAATGTGATTACAATCAATCATGTATATATCAAAATGCAAAATAAAATGCAAATGCTATCAAGGCCTTCTGCCTGTAGATAAAACAGTATCCAAGCTGCAAAGTGATTAAGCCACCAGTGTAATGCTCAACATGAACTCGATCTCCTTTAGTAGCAAAACCATCTGCAAACGTCTAGGACCAGTGTTACATTTAAGAGTTCAATGCAATGTCAGGAGTTTGTCAGAGGATACTACATGCTTCCTATATGCATCAGAAAGCACTCCAAATCCTCACGATACATTAATCAAAAAATAAAAAAAGCTAAAAGAATCTTTTAAAAGTCTGAAATTAATGTTGAAATTGTGTATTTTTTGAAGCAAAAGAGAAGCTAATGACACCTTTATTAATAAAGAGCAAGCAGCCTTCTAAAATCTTTTTGGGGTAGAAAAGAAGTAAATCTGAATAAAGGAAAACATTTCCATTTTTTGACTTATATTTGCCTTATTCCCTGTAATTTACTGCATGTCTGTTTTCATTTGCTCTATTTCTGTAAGCTCTGAATGCTTGCCTCACTCCACTTCTTTCATATTTTGAGGAAACACCCATGAGCATCCTAGTAGATGAACAGGAATGTGGGCTGAAGCTGAAGGAGATGAAGAGTGATGCAGAAACCAGAAATAATTTCTCTTCCCTGCACTAGAGCAGCAATATTTTAGTAAGTAATCTTAGACAAAAACATCTGCAAAAGTATAATATGACACACAGGGACCAAACAAACTCCTGTCCTGTGACTCTAAAGTTGTATTGGTCGAAGTGTGAAATAAGAGCTGTACATAAAGACAACATATCAATTATCAAGTTATACAGTTCAGCCCAAATAGAAACAGATAAAGCTTGCAGATTCATCCTTTTATTACAGTGACAGTTTGTTTGTGTTTTAACTTACAAGAAAGAGTCTTGTTTTGAGACTTTTTAAAACATTTTTTATAGCAGCTCTTTTCATTGTCACCTGCCCACCTGCTAAA
>VZTB01006903.1:6004-19115 GCA_013397245.1 Thryothorus ludovicianus | reverse complement strand
ATAAATAAAATGCCTCTTCAATCAATCTTCAACTAAACATTTATCCTCTGACATCTCTCAGCCTAACAGATTCAAAACAATTGCTGTGCTCTGTTGAAAAGAAAGAATCTCAGCCTTCCTATATGGCAAACTGCTTACTGCATGCACACATACCAGTCTGATCCATTAGCTTTTAAAAGTATGACATGCTCTTCCTATATCTCTAATTAGTATCTACAGAGTAAAGAAGGAGCAAAGGGAATGCACATGCTAGATTTTACAGCTGTTGGAGAAAAAAGATGTAACTGTAACATATTTTTCTGAGAACTCAAAATTTTGAAATGATAGCTAATGCTGAAAGACACATTAAAAATTCCACAATGTGTAACAACTATAAGGTGTTACAGAAATACGAAAAACAGAGTTCAACTGCTTTTATAGAAATCCCATTTCATAAATACGTAAAACTAACCTACACAGAGTTAGAAGGTAAACGTTAAAAACATTATATGTATTTATACAAGAAAAGGGATCTTATGCAAATCTCTGTGGATTTTCCTCTAAGTATTGTGGATTTTTCTCTAAACATATCTTATGAGACATTTAAAAAAATTTAAATTGATATACAAAAAAAGATATACATATTTTTAAAGATACAACATGGAAGCTATCAACAGCAAATATCAAAAGGGCATGATAAATTCTACTGAGATAATACTTTTGTCATTTTCTTTTTATTTAGCAAGTAAATCAAGTACGAAATTTAAGGGAATTTAAAGCAGAACTAAATATCAGCTGAGGTTTTTCCCGTACCAGCAAAAATTTTCATTAAAATGGCCACAATAATAATGTTTTCTGAAGGTAAGATATGGCCTGAGTTAAACAAAAAACCTTCTCCTAAATGGACAATTTACAAGTCATGAAATCAATTACAAACCACTGATAAATAAATGCTTTCCTGGTAAGTGAAAAAGAATGTCATACCTAGATCGTGTATTACCCCGGCATTCCAAAGCATGGAAGAAAGAGGACTGCATGATATTGCTAAGCTACTAAGATAAGCTTATTAATTATGAAATTATTCAAAATACTTAAACACTATTTCACCACTGGGCTTGAAAAACCATTTAGCAGCAACATTTTCTTTTTTAGCTGTTAGGGTTACTTGCTGTAGTGTTCTGTCACCCAGATGCAGTAATAGCATGATTTCAGTAACAAAATTGTTTTTCATAGTGTGTGATAGAAGCGCATTTGAAAAAAAACCTTCAAAATTGAAAATTATTTCAATATTATTAAAATTAATTCATTGAAAATGCTGGGTTTAGAAGTTCAAAAGTATTGTATGGTAATTTCCAGGAGCAAAGAAGAAAATACACTTTGCTCTTTGATAAGACATGCAAACAATGTTAAATGAGTTCTCATTTACTTTCTTTGCACAAAGACCAGCAGATTAAAATTTGGAACAAGCAAGTGTTTGCAAATACTAAAACAAATGTACGTTTTTACTATCTAAATATTTAACAAAATGCCAGTGCCCCATTTCAGTAGAAGTAAATTTAATTCTACAACAATTCATTTTAAAGGGATACTGTTCAGTATTTAGGGCTGCAAATGCTTAGCACATTGGAATGGACAGGAAATAAAGCTTAAAATAGGCACATACAGTCCTGAAAAATGTATTACTTACTTTTTGTCAGTAGTTTGCTTTAATGCACCACCTCTCAAATTGCAGAGACAACATTCCTAAAAATAAAAATACAGTAGAAAAAAGGAGCTTTAATGATGGTTTACAAATCAGTTCTATTCATCTGATCTTGAGGATAAGCAAGTTGCTCATTACTGGGTTACAAACAGCCACTTATAAGCACAGCATTTCCTTAACAGGGGAAGAAAATGATATAGTAACAAAAAGAGAAAGAACTCATACAACCTAAAGAAAAAAAGTATTTGAGTATTACTTACAGATAAAGTGATAGAACCACTTTGAAATGTAATTTAAAAAAATCAAACAAAATCAACACCAAAAACCAAACAAAAAAATCCCCAACACTTTTAATCAGTACTGCCATAGAAAGGCTGGAAACTGCCATACATTTTACAAAAAGCAAAGTACTATGGCACACAATTTGTTTAATATAAGTTACTGAGAAACTGACTCATAAGCTATTGATCTAGTTCAAATTATTTTTTTCTTTCCCTTTTTCCTTCAGTATGCCTTCACTGGTTTGATCTTCAGTACAACTCCATCTCTTTCAGGATACTCGGCAGTCCCCAGATAATATGCCAAAAAATATGGCTTTTCCTACCTCTACTTAAAACTGAGCTTTTGAACAGATACGCTCTTATCTTTTTTCCAACTCTTCACTCTTTCTTGAACAGATACACTCTTATCTTTTTTCCAGCTCTTCACTCTTTCTCTCCAGTCTCCTTCATTTCTGAATCTATTCTTTCCTTTAATTTCTCTTTTTTATCCTTTGTCCCTTGAGAGGAGATGATGAAGAAGTGTTTTAAACATTAGTTATTTTTCTTCCTGCCCGTTTTTCTAAAAGAACAAATGTACAAAATAGAGTGAAGATATTCTGTGACAGTATACCTATATGGGACCATGTCTTTTGAACCTCCTACATTTAAGTTGCCCTTGCAGGACAAACAAAAACCAAAAAAAAACAGAAACAAAGCAAAACCCCAAAGAACTTTATGTTACACTCTGGTCTGATATTATCCTTAAAATTCAATGATGAAGGCTACAAATGTCTGTCAGAAATTTAATTGAATGCTATATTACATCTCCTATTAAAACCAGCTTTTCAAACCATAAAAAAAAGCTTTCTTGTGACTACTGGATCTTCTTTCTATTCAAGCAGAAAAATTTTGCCTTACCAATCAAGACCATGGAGAACAGAACATGCTCTTATTACCCTTTTAACTACTTGAGAGAATTGAGGTTCACTATTCTATCCGCAACAACTTTAGGATGTTCCAGATCACATTCCCCTTTCTAAATGTAAACATTGACCATTAAATCAGGGAACCCAAAGGCTCAAAATTATAATGCTTACAGAAAAGTTTTGGGATTTTTTTCCTGGGCTTGCAACAGTAGCCACTTGGAAAAACAGCATTTTGCAATAAAAGTTGTTTCAGAGCGATCTCCGTACACCTGTCCCAGGTTCCAGGTCATCTCACACCCGACAGACCAGATCTTCTGCTGCCCCCAACACAGTGTGGCAGACATCAGCACCAACACCAGCAGAGCCCAGCAGGCAGCAGGAGGAGGCAGCGGGTGGTGGCACTGGGCACTTATCTGCCACTAGAGTGGCTCAGAAAGCTCCTGGGATGTTTCCACCATCTTTCTTTCCCCTTGTCTCTCAGATGGCGTGGTCAACTGAACACATCATCGTGGGGTGGAGAGCTGATGCCATTCACAGATGATGCATTGTCTTTCAAGCCACGTGGGCACCATGGTGGGCATCATCTTGTAAATGCTACTTCCACCACTTTGGATCTCTTTTTGCTTCTCAGGGCTTCATGTGACAATGATTTTGTATCTAGTGATTATTTACTGGGTTGTTTTTTTTGCTTGTTGCTGTTTTGGTTGTTAGCAAACTTTTATATTTTCACTTACATCCAATCGCATTTGTTCCTTATGGGTGGAAAGGGATTAGTTGACACTAAGAGGAGGTAACTCATTTTAGAGTGTCCAGTTCTTTAAACTGTCTTAAACCAAGACAGCAGTTATGCAGAGCATGAACTTTTACAATTTAGACACAGAATAACATCTACAGACTGGAGAAAAGAGCATGAGTCTAACCCATCAGAATCTTAGCAGGAAAAAGCCTTCATTCTCCACTTTCAAATGTGAAAGTTCAGGGATCCCTCATAAATTCTTTCTAACCCATGCACATTCTTAAAACTGGCCACAAAAATACTTTAACTCTGCTTTGCAAAATAAAGAGTGCATTTGCTCCTATTTTAAGACCTTTGATGTTCATAAAAGTGGTTACTTGAAAAATTACGACTTTTTTTGCTTCTAATGGGTATTTATACTTTAATGGAAACTTTCACTAGATCATCTGCTGTGTAACTTACTAACGCAACTAGACCAAGAATCCAACACCCTAAAAAAATTTTACAAATAATTTTTACAAATGAATTAAGCTAAAACAGCACAGGAAGAGACAGAAGTCATACCTTTACCTACTTACTAACTATAGAGCTTTGACACTAGGTTAAAAATAGAAAAAAAAAATTTAAAAAAATAGAAAAACAGGGAAAATTAAAGGGAGGAGTGCAGCCCAAACAAAAGAGAAGGTGGCTCTAAATAACCTTATTCCAAGATACAAAAAGATTACCCTTATGTAGGACCTAGAAGAACCAAATATTATGTCCTCTAAAATAACACCTATACATATCTTTGGTGAGCGGAAAGTGTTGGTGGGTACTTGTTCACCATCTGCTGGACACAGGCTATAAGCAATTAGATCCCTAAGAACTAGCAACTTTAACCAATGTTCATAACAAACCTGTGTGGGTAGGAACACAGGTTTAAAGCCCATTAAAACTGTTTTGTTAATTATGTCTGTATTGCAATATATTGCCCTATATCCAGGCAACATTGACTGTTAGTGTAACTTCTGTTTCAATATACTACAATTAATGAAAACTCAGAGGATCTGACATTTACAAAGACTAATATTCCCAATAAATGTATACTTGCCATGGGTGGCAGTGAAACAACAAACTAGTAAATATTACCCATGTTATTATCCATGAAGGACACAGACCTGCTGAAGTAGTCCAGCACTCCAAAAGCATCTCTCCTATGAAGACAGGCTGGGAGAGTTATTCAGCCTGGAGAAAAGTAGAGAAGGCTTTGGGGAGACTTCATTGTGGCCTTTCAGTACTTAAAGAAGCTTTATAAAATAGATGAGGAAAAACATTTTAGAAGGAGACATGGTTTTAAATATAGATGAGACATAAGGAAAATGTTTTTGACAATAAGGGTAGTGAAACACTGGACTGGATTGCCCAGAGAGGCGGTGGATGCCCCATCCCTGGAAACATCCAAGGTCAGGTCACACGGGGCTCTCAGCAAACTGATCTAATTGAGAATGTTCCTGCTCATGGCAGGAAATTTGGACTAGACAAGCTTTAAAGGTCCCTTCCAACACAAACTCTCCTATGATTCTGTGGTTCTATGCTCCTGCAGAGAAACAGTGTGTCTGTGCATCTCCCCTGTGTGCCTGCAGTCAGCCTATATGTAAAAAATCAGGAGAAGAATGTACTTCATTATAAAGATTCACCTTAGAAGGTATCCAATTTCTCATTCATTATTACTTTGGAAATTCTTTTAAAAAAGTAATTTTGTCATTTGTATTTACATTAAATAATAATTTCCTAAGCATATTATTTTATACATATCTAAATTAAATCTTAGACCATTTTAAATTGCTCATCTCCTTAAAAAATCTCCGTAACATTCTAGAATTACAAGGCGGCTTTCTCTTTTCCGGTATCTGTATAAAGTAAGATATCTCCATATAATTCACTAGTTTTATATAGTAACATTCATTTAATCTTTCAGCTTTTTTGTGAAAATGATGCATTTTTTTTCAAAACAATGCATATCATATTCACTGTTTCTGGATTAAATGTTTCCCCTTGCTTTGAAGGAAACATTTTTGCAACCAGCAACCCCAATCTCACTTCTCTGCTTCAATTACTTCAAGAAATTGCTGGAAAAACCTCAAACCTGTGTGAATTAACCATGCTTCCTTCAGTACACACATCCAAAAGATGGATCACCTTTCTTGGAAGGGTATGTCGCTACTCAGGCATAGCTGCATATTAATTATTGTTGCATGGATAAATATTACACAAAAGCCAAGCCTGTTCACACTCATTTATATTTTAAAATTAATACATTTGCTTATCTTTGAGTACTTTTTTTGTGTCTGCCAGAACTCAGTCATATTCACAGTAATGCTTACAACAAGCAGTTTTCACACTTCCATATTCCCATACTTACTTGATCAGGAATAGCTGTCTCCACAGGAGACAGAAAGCTGTCTGATATAGGAGGGCAGTAGAATTAAGTCAAGCCATAGCAGAGGGATATATATTAAGTCATCTGAAAGTTATTTTTATTGAAAACTATGACCATGCACCACATAATCCCTATTCTTGTTAAACTGCCATTTCTTCTTTACTAAGGCGCTGTAAATTACAATGGAATATCCAAATAATTACGGTTATCCAGTTAAATGAAAAAGAAATTTAAGCTTATGTCAGTGGAAGACAGGGTAACTCTTAATGAATTGTGCCTGACACATTTTCAAAAGTTTCCTTTTAAAATGTAGTTTCCATAAGCAAGCCAATAATCTCTTCCAGCTCTTTGGCATTCATGTCATTAGGGAGGTTTTTATTATAACTAACAAGTAGACTCCATGCTTAAGCCTTTTCCTTTTTACTTTATGCATGATAAACATAAAAAAACCCAGATTATCCCTTTCTTTTTTTGACATTTGACTCTTAGTCAGTCAAACAATCATGATTTTTTCCACCTAACTGACTTCATCTGTGGCCATGTTCTCCCTTCTGAAATGCAATAAGAACAGATCTTCAGTGATGTCAGGCAAAGTACATTTTGTTTTTATCCCACATCCAGGGAGATGTGCTTACACAGCCATGACTTGTGCAGCAACATGGACAATAATATTCAGGACCTTTTCTACAGCAGCAGCTGACATCACTGCTTTGGAATCCTTTGTCTGTATTCTAGTTTCAGTATCTTGCACTTTTCTCTAATTACCTCTTGTTTTCCAGATTATCTCAGTAATCTGTTAAGATCTTGTTCATTTCTGATTGCACTCACTTCACAGGCCTCACTAAAAATAAGCCAAAAGCTTGTTTTCAGCTAATATCTCCTGCAACAGCTTCTGCAAAAGGGGTAACTATGCAGGCTGTGGTTGGTCAAGCCAGTATAAAGATTGTGTAATGTTTGAGAGATGCGATTGAAAACATTAAACTTGAAAAAGGGCTTGACATGATACTTCAATAAGAAGGTAGATGCTATCAAAGGGAACTAGCAGCAGATTCAAAACAATGAAAGAAATAAACAAAAAACCAGAAAGATTCTTCACATAGTATGTGTCTATTTGCCAGATGTGTGTGCTAAAATTTTACTCTAGTTGAGAAAGAAGCTGCATAAGTTCATGAAAAAGAAATCCAACAAAGGTTACTTTTTACAAAGGAAATAGAAAGATACTGCCTTTGGCTATGACAATTTCTTATTTCCACACTGTAGGACACTGAGAAAGCATTAGGAATGCCTGCTCAAGACACATACTCTTCATCAGTTATTAATTTCATGCTGTGAAAGAGAGAGTAACAGACTAGAACAGACTTCAGTTTAATTCTTATGGCACATCTTACTGTTCTATGGAACCTGCAGTTTTAAATCTTCATATGCAGAAACACTACTTTGATATTAAGGAAAATCCAAATGCTTGGCACTAAGCACACATTGAAACATATATCCCATATATTTAATAATCCAAATCTGTGATCCAAAAAACAAAACAAAAAAAAATGCAACTTCACTAATATATTATTATTATGATTCATTTAATAAGTTATTATGGTAATGTTATTGTCACAGCTTTATTTAGCAGTGATTTTACCTGAGGTAATATTTTCAATTTCATTACATTTTGGCTAGTGATTTGAAGCCCTGCATTAGAAAGAACATTAAAGATCATCCAGTCCAACTCCCCTGTAATGGGCAGAGACACCTTTGCAGACCAGGCTGTTCAGAGCCCCACCCAGCCTGGCTTTGAACACTTGCAGGGATGGGGCATCCACCACTTTTCTGGTCAGCCTCAAGGTAAAGAATTTCTTCCTTACATCTAATCTAAACACTCCAACAATTTAAAGCCACTACTCCTTGATAATGTCTTAAGCACCAAGTAGGGCACTACCTATTCAGCAAATAATGTGCTTTCACCCTTTTTTCATCAGCTATTTTTGCTGTCAATTGTTTTTGACTAGTATCTAAAAACCTAAGAAAAGTGGTTAGAAAAGGTTTTGGGTTTGCTTCTTTTCCCCTGAAATATTTCTAGTAAGAGGTCAAAGCAATTTCAAGAGTCACCTGCTCCAAAGATGTGTCACAATAATGCTGATTTACTAGTCTTCCTCAGAAGAAACTAATTAAAACAGGCATTTAATGTTCAACTCTACCACAGCTAAGTCAAATAGATACAAATTGTAGGGTTATGGTTGTTAAATATATTTTGTTTTCTTCAAGTCTTTCTGATTGGCTTCTTAGATAGAAACCTCTGAACTCAAAATAGGTATCTTTAGTCTTCCATCTTCTCCCTCAACTGCATTGTAATGCCCAAGGTCACACTTCTAGTAGTATTAACACAGATGTGCATTTGGTTATGGCATTGCTACATTTTAGCAATCTCATTTTCCCAGCTTATTTATATTTGTGTCTATATTTATCCTTGTGTAAAGAGAAATGGGTTGGTGTTTCTCTTGAAAATGCTGTTTTCAGCAATGGTCCACTAATGAATATGTTAATCTTTCTACACCAAGGGAATAATTTTCACTTGGAAAATAGCTTTGCAAATTATTGAATTTAAATTCAAAGTCCAAAAATGTATCCACTTTCAGCTATTACCTTTGGAGATAAAATTCCTTCCTTTAGTGACAAAATATTTGCAAAAAATAATAAAATGCAGAAAAATTGATGTTCATCTAGTGAAAGACAGAGATTCAGTTTCCTGAAAAGGAGCACTAATCTTAACAGAGTTGCTAGATGCTACCAGTATAACTCACAGTCTTCATTTGTATTGTAAGTGATTAAAGTTCACACTGATTATGGAGGCTGAGTATTTCCATGAAAGAGATATCCACCATAGGATAACATTTATTTAAAGTGTAGAAATATTTTGGGCTGCAAGTTGAAGTAGATACTTGAAAATAGAAGGTGGCCACATCTCTTTTATAGATGAACATTTTACTCTTTCAGATGCATCCAAGTCTGTTCAAGATATTAACCTCTAGGAATTTAAAGTTTACAAATCATGAGCTACTTAATTTCCACATTTTAATAACCTAATACTGCAAACATTCCGTCTGCCGTGTTCTTTATTTAGGGATAGCCAAAAATTTCCTTGAAGTTGCAGCTCCCATACCACACCAACATACAGCAACAGTAAAGCTATGTATAAGCAAGAAACAGTATAAAGAACAAGTAGTGTTTCACTACACTTTCCACAGCATTATTGACAGTGATCTCCAAGACTGCACAGAACTGAAAGGAGATGGCTGGGATAAGAAAACTTTGATATGACAGGAAAGGCAAGTTGAGATGGAAAATGGAAATATGGAGACAATTCCACACCTGGAGAAGGAATGAGAACTGAGGCTGAGACTGAAACAAGAATCAAAATGCTCATTCAAGTAACCGGAGTAAAAATAACTCTCACACTTGAGAGGAGTGGGTATTATGTGTCCTTTCTCCCTAGAACGTGCATATATGAAGTAAAACACATCCGTAAAATATAAAAGGGAGACTATTAGATCCCTGAATTTGAAGTATTTTCTGTCATCATGGTTATTGGTCACTCAGATATAGAAAATCCTTATAGTAGAAAGACCAATTGTTCCCAAACAATTGAACAATTAAGATTACACTTTCCCCTTTGAAGAGGTGTCAGAAGGAAAGAGATTAGCTTTCCAGAAATGTTAATAAATAAGCCTTTGAAAACACAAAACTGATCATTCTCCCAAAATACAGAGAGACTGCAAAAATCACTTTTACACAGAGGAAAATGCCTGGGGTAATTCTAAGCACAAATACAGGCTGGGTGGAGAATTGACCAAGACCAGCCCTTGTGAGAAAGAGTCAGGGCTATTGGTTGAGAGGAAGCTCAGTGTGAGCTGGCTCACAACCTAGAAGACAAACCACATCCTGGCTTGCATCACAAATAGTGTGGCCAGCAGGTCAATGGAGGCAATTCTGGCCCTCTAAGAGACCCCACCTGGAGTTCTGCATCCAGCTCTGGGACCCCAACAGAAGACCTGCTGAAGTGGGTCCACAGAAGGTCAAGAAAAAGACCAGGAGGCCAGAGCACCTCTCCTGTGGAGACAGGCTGAGAGAGGTGGGGTTGTTCAGCCTGGAGAAGAAAAAGGTTCAAGGAAGACCTTATAGCACCTTCCATTACTTAAAGGGGGCAACAAGAAAGATGACAAAGCTTCAAACTGAAAGAGGGTAGGTCTAGGTTATATAAGAAAGAAATTCTTCAATATGAGAATGGTGGGACACTGGAATAGGTCACCCAGAGAAGCTATAGATACTCCTCGAAATTCCAGACATTCCTGGAAATGTTCAAGGCCAGACTGGATGAGGCCCTGAGCAGCCTGGTCTAGTGAAAGACCATGTCCATGGCAGGGTGTTGGACTAAATTATCTTTAAGGCCCCTTCCAACCTTTGATTCTATGAACATTGAAACTAAATGCTTAGCAAACAAATGAGGAATGATGGTGTATCTAATATATATTTATATATGATAAAAAAATATGTAGGTTCATTCCCATTATTATAGACCACAAGTATTAGATTTAAACCTGAGCATCTTCAGAAGAAAATCTGCACCTTTAAGAAAGCAGCATAACATCAGCTGGGCAAGTCAGGATATATTTTTAGCATGTTTTTCCTCTCAATGATTTTGCAGTAGTACCTCTAGAGAAGAGATATAGTCTTTGACGATAAATTAAAATTGGATGAAATTGAGGGAGGTTCTCTGGTCCAATTCCATCCCCAAGCAGGGCCAGATTCAAAACTGCATCTGACTGAAATAATAATTCAACCTGCAGGGAATCCCTTTCTTGTAATATGAGAATACCTACACAGCTCAAGGTAACCAAAGCTGTTGAGCCTTTGACATGGGTATCAGTGGCAAAAGTTGATTTGGTAAACTCCAATGAAGGGAATGAAAGTTGATTTGGTAAACTCCAATGAAAGGTCAAAATTAGCTTTGGGTTTGAGCCTTATAGCACTCACATTAAAAGACTTATTTTCTGAGTTTAATGGTCTTCAATTTGGTTTCTGTGACAGCATCAGAGAAACCTCATATTTACAAACCTGTTAAAATTAATTATTTCAAAGACTGAGTTTTGCAAGCAATAAATAACCTGTTACTAGTAGAACCCCAAATTCAGAAAGAAATATAATTCTCCCCACATCTGAATCCATATTTAGTTAACATCAGTATTTTAAATTCTCCCTGTAAGTCAACTTTTTTGCAGAGAAGTTTTGCAAAAATCTAGATTTAAAAAAAGTATTTTTAAAAAATAATCATCAGGTCTTATTTTTCTGAAAACAAAAAAACTACAGAAATATTTAGCATTTTAATTCTTCCAATATAGCGAGATTTTCCTGTCCAATAGTTTCTTTTATTAACAATATTCAAATGCATTTAAAGCTTGGCAGAAATATCATTCTGAAAATTAGGACACTGTATAACCAATTCACATGTATTTAGTTAATTTTGGCAGGTAACAGGCTCTGAAAACTTTGGTTTACCATGGAAATGATGATACTGTATCAGTGAGAAGGGCACCACTACAAAAAGAACACTGAAAATAATTTTTTTCAGTAGATTGAAATAGGACAATTTCTGAGTAGGAATGTGGAAAAGATCTTACATGCCACTTTCCTGATGCTTTTGGGAAAAAGAAAATAAAAATCCTTCAAATTACATAAAGAGCTACTCTAACCATAAAATGCAAATAAATCTGAAGATTATCAATAAGTAATATACAATGCATGAAAGAGCTCATATATAGAAAATGAAATTCTGCTCAGCTATTTAAACATAGGATCTGTTCTCAAAATCAGTGCAAGCTAACCAGATTAGGTACTTAACAGTTTCTGTAGTGCTGTGGAGAACAATGCAAGAATCACTTGTGAAAAGTCAAACAGCTTCCTTAGTAACCTTATGATTATGATCTACCTGACCATGAAGCAAACCATTGAAGCGTATTTATCTGTTTCCTGACTTGCCCTTTTTTCTGTGTCTTTCCTATCCCAAACTGTTTGTCCTCTAAACAACAAAGGTATTCCATGTTTATGTATTACAGCTATTAGGTGACCACATCTTTTCTCATTGTACAGTACACTGCATTCTCTATAATGCCAGTCATTATTCTTCCTGACTTCACTAACTTTTTCCAGCTGACGCATTCAAGATTAATGAGGCGTTTGTTCTCAATCAAGGCACTTTATATGAATACAGTTACACTTTCAGGATCCATGCAGATGACTTATTTAATATTATTTGATTTTTTAAAATTGTTTTGGGGGATTGATTTATGGTTATTTTTGTTCATTAGCACAGACCATTCTGTATCACTCTTCTGTCAGTAACTGTTATCAAACAGGATCTACTGCCTAGCAGAATATAAAGATGTACTATGTATCATGAACACCAATATATCCTAGAGAGTGAAAATTTGACATAAAGTATTGTAAAGCATACTACTTCAGCTACTTAAAGATATTGAAACCACAAGAAAAAAGTATGCTTCTGAATCTCAAAATCAGTTTCCTCTAATAATATAAAATGGAATAGCCATCAAGGAAAGTCTGTCTCTGTCAATCTAAATCCATACAGACATTTTTCTTATTTCCGTATTTTAATGATGTTCATAGTTGGGATCCACACAAAATAAAGTTTGATTTAGCTATTAAGATAACTCTCATTCCTACAGTGCTCTCATGCTTCATTGCTTTGCAAAGTCATACAGAAGCCTAATAGAGACCAAATTTTCCATAAAGTTAACATAAGTGCTGTGATTTTAAGAAAGCATAATTTAAAGAATTTAAAACAATTTTTGCAAGCAGAGGAATGAGAAGGAATTTTTCCTCCTAAGAGATGAAGTCTGAAACAAGGTTGTACCAATGTTTCTTAACTTCCATTATATCTTTCATTACACAAAACCTTCTTTCTCCTTTTTTTCCAATCAACCTTCTCTTCAGGAATTAGTGCCTTAGCCAGAAGAGAATTTCTCAGATGGGTTATCTTCAGCTAAATTTCCTTCTAGGAATCAATATGAAGTGTAGAGA